>JAODKF010000100.1:1297624-1308308 GCA_026779585.1 Mormyrus proboscirostris
GGAGCTATGGCTCACACTGGATCCTCAAAGAGGAGCTAGGACTCACACTGGATCATCAAAGAGGAGCTATGGCTCACACTGGATCATCAAAGAGGAGCTATGGCTCACACTGGATCATGAAAGGGAGCTATGGCTCACACTGGATCCTAATAGAGCTATGGATGGGTCCTGAAAACCTCAAGAGAGCACACAATGACAAAAACAACATTATAAAGATACATATGGCGCAAAAATTGTTATGGTGGTGTCAAGCACTGTCTCAAATCCATTAAAAGGTGTGAATGGAACAAAGCAATCAATCAGCTCTCTGTCATTACCTGTGGACAGCAAAGAAATGGGCCGTTTTAGTATTTAATCATTATGAATCAGTTGTTCTTCATTTTACAGCTGATTTTAACATAATTTACACGGACATTTAATTCACAGAAACTTTTTTTTTCAAAGGGATTTATAGGTAAATGCATTTGTTTAGGTAAGCATATATAGGTTACTTGAAAAATTATACCAAAAATACTATTTTTTGCTAAAATCATTTACTTCTGGAAAACATAAGGTGTCAAAATAAGAAAAGTATCAAAAGTAAACAAAATCAAAGAATAAAAAAACACATATTTATACCTTTTGGGAAAAATGACTACCTGCTGCAGAGCTCAGGGCTGTTCGGTGGTATATAAGTATCCTTCAGATAAAAGTAACATGTGATGCATGGTAATGATAAAATGGTCAGGGTAGAACTACAAACATCTAAAAAAGTTACATTTTCATGAAGGAATAAAGCCAACAACTGCAGAGTTACCGCTGGGAAATGATGAACAGTGATGAAAAGGCAAGAGCGAGATGGATGAAAACGGCGTGTCCTGGATATTGGACACATTGAAGTAGAAAAAAATAACATAAATGAAACAAACTATTTGCAAATGGAAATGCTGGGTACTCTTCTTCAGGGACGAGGGGCAGCAATACCGGGATGCGGTAGTCATGTGACCACTTACCTCGGCTCCGCCCACTGGGCCCCGCCTCCGGCAACACCCTGCTCCCGGTGGTACTCTGTGAGCCCTCCCCCTGCCACTGCACTGGGCCATTGCCGGACTCCCGTGTCTCAGGGCTTAGCGTGGAGTCTGCGGCTGACTCGAAGGCACTGTTCTCCTCCTCTTCCTCCTCTTCGTCCTCCTCCTGTGACGAGAAGACGGTGCTCCCCGACAAGTGGGCGCTATCCACTGAAGAGAAGCGCGTGTGGCTGCAGAGCCGCCTCCGGCCCTCGTAGCCCGAGTTACTGTAGCAGGAGGTGCTGTAGCATGAGGTGCTGTAACAGGAGGTGCTATAGCAGGAGGCGTCACACAGGTCGCACTCATCCCCCAGGCCCCTGGGGCCTCCCATCTCGCCCTCGCTGCCATGGCATGGCGCCGCTCTCTCCAGCAGTTGGTTCAGGTCGGAGAGGTGCTCGATGGACAGGCTGCGGGGCAGTGTCCTCCTGGGGCAGGGCTGCAGGGTGTCAGTGGCCTCCGAGTCATCCATGGCCTCTGTGCCATCCAAAGCTGCCTCCTGGGGCTCGGAATTGGGCGCACTATCCTCTGGCTCTGCCCCATCCTCTGCTCCTGCCTCATCCCCAGGACCCCCCCCATCCTCAGGCCCAGCCCCATCCACAGGCCCCGCCCCTTCCTCCAGTGGGGGCTCCAGAATGCCCGGCTCAGGCGAGGTCTTGCCGTCACTCTGGGCAGAGGGCAGGCTGTGCAGGAGGTGGTGGATGCGGATGTAGTGGCTCCTGGGCGTCTCCGGCTCGCTGCAAGCTGATGCAATCACTGTCTCCAGCTCGGACACTGGCAGCGAACACGGTCTGCCCCTGCGCCGGGGGGTACTCCTCATGCGCGGCAGGGCACCAGCTCCCTCTCCCTCCCCGTCCACCTCCTCAGCCTGCGGGGTGAGCTCTGCCACTATTTCCCCATCCACTATGTCCCGGGAACTGTCAGTGGGGATGTCAGCAGGCCCCTCGGCCCCTTCCTGGATTCCGGCCTCTTTAGGAGTGGCCCCCAGCTGATCAGCAGGGACTTGGCTGTTAGCCTCCGGGGCTTCGCTGCTCTCAGGTGGGTCCTCTGTGGGGGGGGCACCAGCCCCATCAGTGGCCCTCCCTGGTGCCTCCCCGGGCTCCGGGTGATCACCAGACGTTTGTACTTCGGGGGTCCTGGTCGCCAAGTTGCCAGCCTCGCCTCCTACAGGGGCCCCGTCTGCAGGCAGCTCAGGAGCCTCAGGCCCCAAGCTCACGGCATCCTGGTCCTGGGGTTCCTGGACTAGCTGCATTGCTGCTGCCCCCTGCTGTCCATCTGCGGCAGTGGGGGGGGCGCAGTCCGCTTCCATACTCAGGGATGTGTCCTCGTCATCTGTTAGGGGTGGGGGGCACCATGACAGTGAGTCATGCTCTGCATGAACCATGTTCGACAGAACATACATGCTGCTGCCACACATACCTGCATTTGATCTTAAGGTCGGATGTAAAGCAGGCAGCTAGCTAATGCTACTGAGGATGCAGAAGCTAGCTGGCACTAATGCTAATAGGGATATGGCAGCAAGTTAATGAGGTCTCTGGGCAGCTAACTGGTGCTACGCAATACGCAATGGTTAGCTGGCGGCAACAGTGATGAGATGGCTAACTGATGCTAATGAGAATGCAGTGGCTAGCTGGGACTCAGGACAGCCATGGTGGCTAGCTGGCACTGAGGATGGCCACAGTGGCTAGCTGGCACTAAGAGGGCTCTAGTGGCTACATGATGCTGGTGAGGGCCCTGACGACCAGAAGCTACGAATAGGGACACATTAGCTAACTAATGCTAACGAGGGTCCTGGCAGTAATGGGAATGGGGTGGCTAGGTGATTCCAACTAGGGCCTTGTCGAATAGCTAAAGCTGAGGGCCCAGGTGGCTAGCTAACGCTAACGAGGGCCCTGGTAAATAGCTAACACTAACAAAGGTCCTGGTGGCTAGCTGATGCTAACTAGGGCCCTGGTGCTAATGGGGATGGGGGTGCCTAGCCGATGCTAACTATGGCCCAGGCGGCTAGCTAATGCATGGGGATGCAGTGGTTAGCTGGTGCTAAAGAGGGTACCAGCAGTTAGCTGATGCTATTGGGTACATGGAGGCTAGCTGACAGGGACGCGGTGAGCGGTGCCACCTGGATGGATGGAGGACGTTATCTCAAAGCGGAACTGCAGCTGGCCACTGACGTGCTCCGTCGGCATCCTGCGGCCCAGGGTGTAGCTGACGACACGGTCTCTGTGTGGGGGGAGAGGGGTGTATTCTTCATGTCAAATGAATGGCGTGTTGCTCACAGCAGTGAGGAGGAATATAGACAAAGATAAAAACGTGATAATATTTCAGTGACAGATGTTCACATTTACAATTCTGCACACACATGCAGATGCTATTACATGTATGTAACAGTTTTATTCTCTTGAAAATATTCTGTAGGGTTTGCTTTTGATGTGGCTAATTTTAGGTTTATAATGGAATAATATAAATTTGCAGTAAGATTTCTTGAGTGTAACAGTCAGAAAGTGTGTGAGTCACGCCAGATGCGTGAGAGCCCTGCGTGTGTTTAGCGTGGATCCCTGAGTGTCACGCCAGGTGCGTGACAGCTGCCGGCCCTGCGTGTGTTTAGTGTGAATCCCTGAGTGTCACTTCAGGTGCGTGAGGGCTGGCAGTCCTGCATTACATAACAGGGAGAATCTCAAATTCAGACATAAAAGCTCACAGAAATAAAGTGTGATGCTCAGACATTATTAAGAATGAGGTTTGGGACATATCTGGCTGGACGGAGGGTGTATCATATGGCAGAGAGTGGCCTTCCTGGCCCCGCCCCCTACCTCGCCCCAGGCCCCGCCCCTGACCTTCCCCAGGCCCCGCCCCCAGCCCTGCCCACACGCACCCGATGGCGTGCTTCTCCAGCAGCCTCTGCACCGGCATGGACAGCCTGCCCAGGAAGCGCTTGATGATAGGCCGGCTCTTGGCGAACTTGTCCTTCACCTCGATCTCTAACACGTCTGTGGGCAGGGACACGAAGCTGAAGCGCTGGGAAGCGGGAGGAAAGCGACAAAACAAAGAGAGGGTTAAAGGAGGAGTGGCCAAGATGGAAACCACCATAGGCGTGCGCTAAGGGGTCTCCCTGCCATGGCCCCTGCGCTTTCCTACAGTGACCGAGCAAAAGCTGAGCAAGGTGTCAGGCAGCACTCAGCCGCGGGCAGCAGAAGGAAACTCGGAGAAAGGCGCAGAGAGCGTGCTCATGCATGAGGGCTCCAGAGGGCCAAACCCCACATGCATGAGGGCTCCGGAGGGCCAAACCCTGACATGCATGAGGGCTCCGGAGGGCCAAACCCCACATGCATGAGGGCTCCAGAGGGCCAAACCCCACATGCATGAGGGCTCCGGAGGGCCAAACCCGACATGCATGGGGGCTCCGGAGGGCCAAACCCCACATGCATGAGGGTTCCGGAGGGGCAAACCCCACATGCATGAGGGCTCCGGAGGGCCAAACCCCACATGCATGGGGGCTCCAGAGGGCCAAACCCCACATGCATGGGGGCTCCGGAGGGCCAAACCCCACATGCATGAGGGCTCCGGAGGGCAAAACCCCACATGCATGAGGGCTCAGGAGGGCCAAACCCCACATGCATGGGGGCTCCAGAAGGCCAAACCCCACATGCATGAGGGCTCCGGAGGGCAAAACTCCATATGCATGAGGGCTCAGGAGGGCCAAACCTGACATGCATGAGGGCCCCGGAGGGCCAAACCCAGCAATGGCAGACAGCTGGGCCAATCATCAGTAACAAATCACAGCTCTACATTCACCCAGGGAACCAGCTGACACCACGAGTCTGGGAGGGAAGGCAACGTCGGCTGTGAGGGCAGACTGAAGCTACTTTGGAGAGGGTGCCTATTTTTGGATTCCCGGAGCGCAAACCGCGACTCCACCAGCCTGGCTGCAGGTCTGGGAGGGTAAAGATCCCAGAGGCCTGCTTGCAACTAGACTGGCACTGGGGTGGGTCTCCAAGCGTGGCTTCCCCGTCCCCAAATCTCATCTGCGGTCGGCAGCGGCCTCTGTGCGGCCAGTTGTCGCCGTGCCCGAGCTGGCTGACGCTCCCAGGTACACAGGGTTTCCCCACCTGGGCTGCCATCTTTTCACCTGTCACCTGACAGCTTTGGCTGCCGTGCTTATTCCAGTAACACCTCCAGTAAACTCCCATATTCTGCTGTGAGGTTTTGAGGCATTAATACTGCACAACAAAGGCTGGATGGAATGTAGATGTATAAATCTGTAATGTCTAGATGCAAGTTTTTAATTTTTAATTGAAATCATTGTCAAAGCTCAAGGTGCGAAGATGAAGATGCAGAGAAAAAAAATATACAAATTATACCGATAAAGGCAAACAGTGTCAGCAAATAAGGAGTAAACAGAGAACTGCATGGTGCAAATAAAAGAGCTGAACAGACAGGACGGGGGGGGGGTGCGCTGACCCCAGGGCGAGGCGGAGTCAGGTGACGAAGATGCCTAGCTGGCCGTAGTACAAAACTCCCCACACAGTAATCTGTCAATCAGGCTGTGATCTGAAAACAGGCCGGCATGAAGCAGGGGGTGTGAGGGGGGGCGGCACGGTGACCTGGGAGGGCCGCTGGAGCTGAAAGTGAAGTCTCGCTGAGTCAGGCCTTTGGTCGTGAAGGAGCCAGTGTGTGGGCTCTTGGACGGGGGGGGGGGACTGGGAACTGCTGGGGGCTTCATGAAGGACCACGGCCCAGGGCTGTCTGAGGGCACGAATGCAGGAAGCTATGGGGGTGTTTGGAGGAGGTGCTGGAAGGAGAGCCGTTAGGAGGTGCTGGGAGGTGGTGCTAGGAGGAGCGCTGGTAAAAGGTCCCGGGAAAGTGGTGTTGGGAGGAGAGCTGGTAGGAGGTGCTGGGAGGTCAATCAGCATTCTGGGGGGGCAGTCAGCTTTCAGTTTGGGCTGGTGCCCTTCAGACCCAACAATGTATATCACCATCCAGCGCAATGATGTCAGTCCTGTATGGCATTTTAGAGTTCAATGAGGGGATGCATCCATCCATCCATCCATCCATCCATCCATCCATCCATCCATCCATCCACCCACCCACCCACCCACCCATCCATCCATCCATCCATCCATCCTGCTTGGCTGGGACATGGTCACAGTAAGCCTGAAGCCTACCCCAGGAAGCACTGGACATCATGCATAGGGCCATGCTTGCTGGTGTTCTGAAAACATTTCCTTTCTTAGCAGATCTATTTATCAAAAGTATTAATCTTCACCAGCTACAATGCAGAGGAGACCAACACAAGGGCCCTGTAAAGACAGTGGTGAGGTGCAATATAGAGAGGGGCGGTGCTTTATAAAGTGTGGGGTTCTACAAAGATAGGGGCGGTGTTCTATACAGAGAGGGACAGTGCTCTATATAGTGTGGGGTTCTATAAAGAGAGGGATGGTGTTCTATAAAGTGTGGGGCTCTATAAAGAGAGTGGTGGGGTTCTATAAAGAGAGGGGTGGGGTTCTATAAAGAGAGGGGCGGTGTTCTATAAAGAGAGGGGCGGTGTTCTATAAAGAGAGGGGTGGGGTTCTTTTATTTATTGTTTATTTTTTCACGTGTCATTTCAGTTTTTATACAGAGGCTGTAGTCTGCTTCCAGCTGCACATCACCCAAAGCACAGAAAGATAACCACCCCAGCCCCCCCCCCCCCCATGGCCAGTCATGTGACCCTGAGGTGAGAACTGAACCCTCTCTGCCGGTTTGCATGGACGCGCTGGATGGCAATCACAAATGACAGGGCTGTGGAGAAAGAGGAACAAAGAGACCCACATCGGTGGGCGTGTGTGGGGCACATTCTGTGTTTTAGCCGGTTATGGTCCTTTCAGTGCGTGAGGACAGTCAAACGAGAGACGCATAAGACGGCTGTTAAACATGAATCCCCAAGGTTCTGCTGCATTATTCAAAGCCATTAATGCAGCTAAAAATAGACTATGATGGATCTCCCGCAGGGCTGGGAGGTGGCTGGTGCTATTTTTAGCCTCCGGTGGCTGCAGGCTCCTCCAGTCCCACAACCTTGCAGCGAGTCGAGGCCGTTAGTCTTCGGTGGGAAGAAGACAGTGACAGTGCTGAATGACAAATGGGAGTGTCCAGCCACCCAACCCCCCCACCTCTGTCATGGAGACCCTGCCGCCACTGCACTGCCCCCACGGTGACACTGTGCCTTTAAGCTCATAAACATCCTGTCGCCGTGGAGACACTCAGCACCCTCATCACCATGGAGATGCTGACACTGCCTCCTCTTCTTAACCCCTTGTTTACCGTGCCCCGTAACACAGCCCAGAGATATGTTGGCTCAGACGGCACGCTAATTACAGTGCGGTTGTGGCGGAAACAGCTTAACACACTACAGATAATTCCAGCATTCCTGACAGTAGATGATGTCACAGACATGCTGCCTCTGTTCTGTGTGCTCGGAGTTCACATGTTTGTTTGGGTTTCTCCCCAATTATGTATCCCTGCAGTTTGGGATCCAAACCCCCTGCCGCCCTGTGTGCCTATATATCCATCCATCCATCCATCCATCCTTTCTTTGTAACTGCTTGACATATCCAGCAGTCCCAGGGGTCCAGAACCTGTCCTGGAAGCTACGGGAAGAAGGCAGGGAACAGCCCAAGATGGGCTTTCAACCCTCTGCAGCCTCACGCACAAGTAGGAAAAAGAACATGAAGATGGCAGCCGTTGTGTCTGCTCATACAAACTCCTCATGAAGAACTGGTCAGATTATTATCATTGCTATTGTACAGAATGGCAGGCAGTAACATTTCTGTACATTGAAACAGTTTGATTAGAATGACACAGGGTTTCCCTCATTTCAGTGCTATTTCCAGTGTTCCGGCCCAAGGAGACGTAGTGAAGACCACAAGCGGCAGAAAAGACCCCAAACCGTGAAGGCCTTCCCGCCTTCCAAAAAGCAGCCCTGTGTTCCACACTCCCCCACCTCCTTTATCGCGTAACGCCCCTCTGGCCCGGCAGCGTAACACCCTCGCCGCTTAGCACCTCGAATATGAGGGCTGGTGATGCAGTCTGGCCTGCACTGTGACTCATTACGCAGACGGTCTGCAGACGCATTGTAACAGCCAGTCCACAATGCGGCTGACACGCTCATATCACACAGCCTCGCGACCTGTTTCCCACAATCCTGACACGCAGACGCACACAAACACACACACACACATTGAATCTTAAATCTCACCTTCCCAGATCATATTGTAACTGTCGACAATGTAACTGGGTCCCGCTCTCCTGTCCTCCTGGCCCTGCCTGTTGCCATGGAAACCCTGTTACCTGCTTGAAATGATGGTGTCCTCCCCCAAGGTGCATCTTCAGAGGCAAATGCAGCCAGAGCAGCTGGCTGGGACGCACAGCTCCCACCGCAGCTGGGGGAGATTATGGGGCCGGCACAGTAAACTGCAAGCCGGAGGAGGGCAGAGACGCGGCTCATCGCAGCACCTTAATCAACGTACTGTACACCTCAGGCCTGTACAAGCAGGGGATTCCCGAGCTGACGGCGCCATGGGACCAGAAGACCAACCAGATGAATTTCCTATGGTAAAATCCAGAGTGCACTCACCTCCCTCTGCCACACGGGGTTGATGGTATTGCAGACGATGCTGGAGCGCTTCTCTTGGCCGTGGTGGGGCAGGGCGGGGAAGATGCTGTGCTTGCCTGGGTGGATGGCGATCTTTATGTACGGGTCCGGGTTAAAGAACATGCCCTTCTTCAGCCCAACTGCCTGGAAGTCTGCAGTGACAGAAGGGAGACAGATCACCACCCAGTGCTCTTACAGAGCAAAGCTCTTCAGGTGCAAAGGATTATGGGAATCTGATGGGCATGGCGAGGAGGCAGAAGGGGGACAGCTCACAACCCAGAGCTCTTACACAACAAACATCTACAGGTGCAAAGGATTATGGGATATTTCTACCAGTTTTAGAAAAAAACAGAATGCAAATGAGTCAGCATGAGATTAGTAGAAGTAAAGGTTCAAATGTATTCTATTTTTTGGATTTATTTTGATCTGTTTCAGATTTTAAGTTCTTATTACCTGCAAAACCAGAAAAAGTTTTCAGAATATGACTGGTTGTTCTGTCTCTATTGCCGTTTTTTGTCTCTGTAAAGGCTTTTCCATTTCTGTATGTAAATGAGTTTATTCTCACTCACTGTTTTACTGCTGTCCTTTTAAGAATATAACAAAAGAGTTTGTTAGAAATTGAACTTTGCTGTCTGCCTCTTGATCTATTCGGCACTCCAGTGCTATAATATTTTATATATTTTACCTGCAACGTTTATAATTTATTACTAAATCTGGCCAGCAAATCGATCTTTCATTTTTTACAGAATAAAAAATCGATGTGACGTTATTTCGCTAATAACCTGCCAAATTGATTCACAAGCAGCACCAGGGAAATTAGACAAAACTATATGGATTGAATTTTCCGGGTATGTGGAAGGTTTGGACATGATAGCCTCTCCCACATTTGGTGATGCTACGGATCCAAATTCTGGGACCAGCTTTTCTAGCCTAGGACCAGTTTTTTGTGCAGAACCAGCTCTGGATTGGAAAGAAGCACCGGCCCCGACTCTGGCACCGTGTTGGTGGAAACGGGGCATCGGGCTGCTACTTCTCAAAAGACCAATCCCAGCAAGGACCCATAGCTGGTGGCTTCAGACATGTTGACCATCTTAGAAGGAAGCAAACTGCCTTCATTTGGGAAGCCAGTGCTCTGACAATAAGGTGAGAATGATTCAGTTACCTTACATCACGGCAAAGCACCGCACCGTCTGGGCAAAACGGCTCTAGACTGGAAACCGATAAACACGAGCCAGTATCCTGATCAGGGTCATGGGGCACAGGGTCAGCAGAAGGATAATCACACCTCTGTCGCACAACATTTATCACTAGGACTGAGACGGCTGCTGAAATTCACCTGAAAGCACTCCGGTGTATAGAGGAGGTACCGTACCGATAGCTGAGGGAGACCCTGACGGAGAGCAGGACCATAGCCTGAAGGTCAGCCTACAAGAGACCTTCAGCAGTCTACAAACAGATATCAGCGCCTCACGGAGGATGGCTGTAAATGTGTCGCTCGCCTCCAGTGTGCAAGCTGACAGATATCTGCTGCCTCACTTTCGCAAAAAGGGGTTCATCGAGGCCAAAGAGTGACTCAGCCGGTTGGGGAGAATCTTCGGAATCTTTAATCGCGGAGAGCTATATTTGGGAGGTGAAACGGAGGTTTTTCACTTTCAGAAACGCGCTGCTAAAAGGAGCGACTCAGCACTCTGACCCGCTGCAGTACAGCAGAGCGGCTTGAGAAAGACGACTCAGCACATTTTAAAAATACAGCGCTGGAAATCAAACGGCCCGTCCCCGACACTGGCGCCCAAATCCCCACAGGAGGTGTGGCCTTAGCATCAGCAATAAAGTGGGGGAGGGGTGCTCACCGGACAGGGAGAAGCTGATCAGGCGGCGGCTGCCCTGGCTCTGTGGAACGTCCTCACCGACGATGGGCTTGAACACCTAGGGGGGGAGGGGGGGGTGGAGGGTGATGCAGAAGAAGAGTAACGATGAGAGTCGATGACAGAGGGATAAGGGGGGCTGGGAAAGA
>JAODKF010000100.1:1349276-1360248 GCA_026779585.1 Mormyrus proboscirostris
GTTTGTTGACTCGGAGCTTGACTTAGTATTAAGCTATCCTGACTTATCACTTGACTCGAGACACTGGTTTGTTGACTTGGAGCTTGATTTGGTATTAGACTATCCTGACTTTTGACTTGACTCGAGACATTGGTTATGTTGCTCAGAGCTTGACTTGGTGTTAGACTCTCTTGAGTTATAACTTGACTCGAGGCACTAGTTTGTTGGCTCGAAGCTTGACTTGTAATTAGACTATCCTGACTTATGACTTAACCTGAGACATTAGTTTGTTGCTCGGAGCTTGACTTGGTATTAAGCTATCCTGACTTATGACTTACCTCGAGACACTAGTTTGTTGACTCGGAACTTGACTTGGTATTACACTATCCTGACTTATGACTTGACTAGATATTTGCCTGTTTTCACTTGAGATGCAAAAATATAAAATGTTTCGAACTCTTATGGTCAGGTAAATCCACAAATAGTGAATAGTTTCCTGTAGAATTTGCCCTCTGCCCAAAATGAGTACCATCTGCACTGCTTGCTGTTTGTTCTGTTGTGTGTATCAGATACATTAGCTGAAGGGTTTTTTTTACATCCAGTGAATATTTATAAACACCACTGCCTCAGCTCTCTGTACTACCTGTTTCTTTATATGTTTTCACTGTCCCATGTAAGTATCCTGCTAACGCCATGCTTGAGTTACATTTGTTACGACCTCAGATAGAAAGGGGAGACCATGAGTGTATTTAGTGCCATGCTTAGGGTCAGTCATTTGGAAGTTTATATTGCTTACATGGCTGTGAGAGAACAGTGATGATGAGGGTGACAGCTGGGTTATTTGGGATTGTGACACTGTGCAAAGATCAGAACAGTCATTTTCACTGTCCACAATGGAACTTTATTTAATCCTCTCTGAATTTCAGAGCAGGGCAACATTAATACTTATTTCTAGCTTTGATTTCTTTAGAGACACAATAGCATTAAGTAGGACAATCAAATTCAAATTTAGATAAGTCGTGTCTCATATCAGCCATCCATCAAAGCTTTCACTGCCAGTAACTTCTTCACAATAGTGCGATACAGTGCTTTAGAAGCTCAGAATTATCTTAAGAATGATGTTATATGAATCAGTCTATGGTACATACTGTCCTTCAGTTTAAGATATAAATTCTCTGTCTTAAGTCTGTACTTCCTTTATCTTCATTATGAGAAGAATGAGGAGGCTGATTCCCCAAAGTCTCCAGCCTCCTTCCTGAGTGTGACGTTTTGCGTTGCGATTAGAGCAGGCGTTCGCACTGTGGTCATTCACACTGTGCTCACAGTGTCCTGGGCCTCTTCTTGGGGATTTCAGGCTTCTGCTAACACCATCTGCCTTGCTGGTGTTCGCAAATCTGCGTGAATTATTTGTTCCCCTTGTTCCTCTGCTGTGTTTATGATTTCCTCACTGTCATGGAGGGATGTTCAGCTCCTCCGACCTCTGCGACACGCCCGGCCATCTGCAACTCCACCTTTGTGGGCCCGGAGGTGAGTGTTCTGTGACAAGACCCACAAAGCAAGGAGAACAGAGACTGGTGATTCTTGGATTCGAGTCTCCCATAAGGGACCAACTATGTACGCTCACCCAAAATCACATACTGGTGTATTAGGACAAACTTGCGGACGACGATGTTGCCTAGAATTAATCATTGTCCTCCTGTTACAGACATATATATGAGGTGCTTGAGGTGTGGATTGATTCTGATCGTGTGTGGACTGATCATTCTGAGATTCAAACACGTCGTCCATGATTCACCTATAATATAATTGTATTAAGGATGAAACTGCATATTGTATTAAGGATGATCATGTATATAACTTGTTTCTCACAAATGACTGGTTTCAGATTATCCCTGTCTTACGTAAAAGTATCCTCGTTCTGGGATGCTTACCATACTGAAGGACATTTCCCTGGGTTCTGGAGAGGCTGGCTGAAGACAGGGAAAGGTGTCGCTCGATATGTTCTGTACACCATTGGTCAGTGTATGAGGCACCTGCCTTGGCTTCATGGGAAGGGAAAGCATTGCTCAGGGATACTCGTCTAATTATTTTGAGAACCGCACCTAGTTAGTCAGTGTGTGTAGAACGCTAACCCCCATCCTTAGGAGGAGGGGACACATTGATTATAGAAACTTTCCAATTGAAACTGCAGGTGGCATTGCTTGGACAAAACTGGAAATTTGAGAACATATTGCCTGGGGGAGGGGGGGTGAGCCCGGCCAGCTCGTCCCCTGCCCACATGTAATACCCAAAATTTAGTATAAAGGAAGGGGGGGATCTCGGTACTGGCTGGAGTTCAGCCGTGGGATAGAGCAGCCATCGCCCTCCACTTTCTCGGGACTTACGTGTCGGTCTCCTGCCAGGACTGAAACAGGCTCCCCAGTCTAAGAGTGAGGGTAGGTGATGATGTCATGTCCGAGTGTGAAGAGCTTTGCAGTGCCAATGTGTCGATTCAGTCAATTATCACAATAACTATACTATCCATTTGCACTTCCTATTTATGCATGTTTCATTGTCACCCTGTTTATATATGCCTATAATGTCTTCAGTTTTATTCAAGCAACTTGTTACCCTTGAAGACAATTAAGGCAAATAAAAAAATGCCACACAATTTTTATTCAGGCTGATTCTCCATTGTATTTCTTCTGTAGATCATTCTAATATTGAACGTGATGCGCAGAAAAATGACAACTGCAGCAAGTTGGGTGAGTAGAAATGAGTTTAGCATGTAGCTAAATGAAGAGACCTTTGACTTTGGAAAGGAGCTGGAAAATCATCTAAATGAAAGTCATCATATATACCCAAAGGTTTAGTTCATGATCAAACTTCTATTCTAAGTACCTGCTATGTCATAAAACTGAATCAGTCTCTCAGTAAAGTCAAGACTGTACCTCTGCAAACTGTACAGTTACTTTAGAACAAAGACGTATCCATGTACTATAACCAAAACATCCAGCAACGGTTTGCAAAGAGCCTGGAGTCTAACCCAGGAAGCACAGGGCACAAGGCAAGGGAAACCCTGCCAGTCCATCACAGGGCACAAGGCAAGGAAAATCCTGCCAGTCCATCACAGGGCACAAGGCAAGGAAAACCCTGCCAGTCCATCACAGGGCACAAGGCAGGGGAAACCCTGCCAGTCCCTCACATTGCACAAGGCAAGGAAAACCCTGCCAGTCCATCACAGGGCACAAGGCAGGGGTTGCTCTGCTTTTTCTGGGGTCCCACTCAATAAGTCACTTCACAACCACAAAAATGCGTGATTTTAATGGTGGTTTAGGGTACAGACTCACCATGATGCTCCAAGGACAGTTTAGAGACACTATGTCACATACTGTCATGCTGGACAGTGGGAGGAAGACGTGGGAAACAAGGAGGCAGCAAACACACACACAGAGCGGCAGGCCATCCTCCCCCCCCCCCCCCCAGGCAACACGTAGAGCCAGAAAATAGATACTATCACTTATTTTTAAGAACAGCCGGCATTGTAAAGGGGCTGACACATTTTCGGCTGAAGCTGTGGCAATGAATCCCCCTTGCGTGGTGGTTGCTGAAGCACCCAGCATCGTGCTTCACCATGAGTGGAGCTACTGACCTCGCCATCCACCGAGTCCCCAAAAGCGCAGACTGCTGACATCAGTGTGCGGATCCTGTCCCTGGGGGTCGCTAGCGGAGAAGAAGTGTTTTGGATGAGTTTGTTTTTTACCTTGTATCGTAGACATGTTACTGTGGCAAGTCACTGAAATATCACTGTGTAGTGCAGATAAATAGTGGAATTAGGGTAATACAAATCTCCATAAAATATCCCCCCTCCCAATAATGACATATTCTAGGGGAGGGGTTAAAGACATGATAAACATGTCACTTCCAAGTCGGAGCATAAAAAAATAATTCATGGGAAACAATTATAGCACCTAGCAGATTAACTGAGAACTAGTGTTTTCATTATTACTGTGAAAGCATTTATGTTTCATTTAATTTAACATCACCAGTCAGCTGTGAACTTCAGCTTCAGTATTGCTGTGATTTGGTCTGTGGCATTCTGGCATGTAGCATATAAGCACATATAAGCATATAGCTCACAGAAGCTCCCAGAAGCACAGAGAAGCAGACAGCTCACAGAAGCACACCGCTCACTGAAGAACACAGCACACGGAAGCAAACAGCTCACGGAGAGAACACAGAAGCAGACAGCTCACAGAAGCACACAGAAACACAAAGCTCACAGAAGCACACGGCTCACGGAAGCACACAGAAGCAGACAGCTCACAGAAGCAGACAGCTCACAGAAGCACACAGAAGCACACAGCTCACAGAAGCACACGGCTCACGGAAGCACACAGAAGCAGACAGCTCACAGAAGCAGACATCTAACAGAAGCACACAGCTCACAGAAGCACACGGCTCACGGAAGCACACAGAAGCCCACAGCTCACAGAAGCTTACGACTCATGGAAGCACACAGACGCAGACAGCTTACAGAAGCACACAGCACACAGAAGCCCACAGCTCACAGAAGCTCACGACTCATGGAAGCACACAGCTCACAGAAGCTCACGACTCATGGAAGCACACGGAAGCACACAGCTCACAGAAGAACAAAGCTCACGGAAGCATACAGAAGCAGACGGGTCACATATGCGCTTAAAGTCCATTTGTAGTTTCTCTGTTGCAATCAGTGCTGTGCAGGCCGCCTGTGAAGAGTGATCTCGGTTTGAAATTGGCAGGACACCAGCAGCGGTGAGGCTGCATCACGCCGCACTACAGCCATCATGACACCTTCCTATTAGAAAATGATGGTCACTTCACCCAGCAAAACTGTCCTATGTGGATGATCGCTAAGCACCGACATTCTGACTCGATGCCCTTAAGGGATTGTGTTATTGTACAGAGGGTCCGTTTATTTCTGTTTTAGGCCTAAGACAGACTTTGCATCAAGGACAGCCATCGATTGGCTCCGTTTTTTCCCATGGCACTGCGTTAATGTCCTTAGTAGCTGTTACTTTGGATTTTTTATGACGCATTTTATGGTCGGCCCTGCTGTGGACCGGCACCTCCTGCTACGCACAAAGGAATTTAATCCCCCTGTACTTTGCCCATTTCTTTGTTTAATCCCAGTGCCTCTTTGTCAAATGTCTGTCACAGATTTCAGAGGAATCTTGAAAGAAAAACAATACAATGCTGACTACAGCTGAGGGTATTACGGAACAATTACTCCGAGTTTACAAAAGGAGGTGGATTTCATTTCACGTGAATGAGGATCCTTTGGGCAGAGTGTTTACAGTCTCAAATACAAACATACATGTGGGTCTGGGTAGCTGATGCCTTTCAGGGCAATGGAAGTGTGGTGAGTATTGCGGGTAACAGAGGTCATGCTTGCTACATTCCCAGAATTGTCTGCACTCAATGGGATTTGAATTGGTGCACTAACAATTCAACAATGATTATATTATGGGTCACAGTAAACAGCCCCTCGGTGTTCAGGCGCATTCGGGCGTATAATGCGCTGCTCCATCACCGCTGATGTTCGTTTTTAATCACACCAGCGGCAGTCTTTCAGCTTGATAAATGAGACTGGCCGCTTCCTACCTGCCCTCAATCGCTCTCTCCTAATGGTTAAGCCTCCCACAGTCCTTCGTGTGACGTCCAACAAATGACGGGCCATCTCCCATCGACGGGACCAGTCCCCTGATACCTGGGGATGTCATGTTGGGGACGCCGGGATGCAACCTAATATTCAGCTGCAGATGCGCAGCTCTCTCCCAAGGCCGCCCGCCACCCATGGGGTAGCTAACCTCAGATTTGTGTGCTGCGCAGCTTCAGATGCGCTCATTAGCCGATTTAATGCTTTGCCCCTCCGCCGCTGCATCTCCTCAGCTGTAGCTGCGTGATGTTCTAAAAATGAAATGGCTTGCATTTCAGTTTGGCTGCATCTGAGTTGGTTGCGCAGAATATTCCAGCGCTGTAGCACTAGGGACTTTGAACAGGCTCTCTGCAGTAGATCTGATATCTGCACCGGGGAGAGGGCCGAAAGCTTTGTGCTTAAGACGACACGCAGGGGTTCAAAGAAACATGGTGTTACAAAGGGAGCTGATCATGCTAGTGCTGATTGCTTTCTTTCCAAAGCTGGTGTAATCCTCACAGCTTTGGCTTCTTTGATTACTGACTCGTCACTCATTGAGCACGGACTGCGCACCACACAAAGCCAGGGCCAGTAGTAATTGATTTTGCAAAGAACAGAAGAGTGAAGAAAGAACTTTTGTGAATGCATGCAACACTGCCAACAGCTGAAAGGGTGTGAATCTAGTTGGGAACGAAGGCAGTAGCAGAGCTGGCTGCACGAAGCAGGAGCCGAGCTGGCTGCACGAAGCATGAGCCGAGCTGGCTGCACGAGGCAGTAGCAGAGCTGGCTGCACGAAGCATGAGCCGAGCTGGCTGCACGAGGCAGTAGCAGAGCTGGCTGCACGAAGCAGGAGCAGAGCTGGCTGCACGAAGCATGAGCCGAGCTGGCTGCACGAGGCAGTAGCAGAGCTGGCTGCACGAGGCAAGAGCCGAGCTGGCTGCACGAAGCAAGAGCCGAGCTGGCTGCACGAAGCATGAGCCGAGCTGGCTGCACGAGGCAGTAGCAGAGCTGGCTGCACGAGGCAGTAGCAGAGCTGGCTGCACGAAGCAAGAGCCGAGCTGGTTGCTGTGATCAGAACACCATCTCTTTCTTGTGTAACCAGTAATTGAACTGCCTGCTGGTCTAGAAAGACATAACAGATCTTACTGGTGAGTATGGAATATGCTAAAATTCATTATGCATAGGAAGTTCTCTGCAAACGTAGCGAGGGCAAGCAGCACAAATTCAGTTTATTCCCATGCAGCTTATCATTGTCATCACCACCATCATCATCATCATCATCATTGTCATCATCATCATTGTCATCACCACCATCATCATCATCATCATCATTGTCATCATCATCATTGTCATCATCATCATCATCATCATTGTCATCATCATCATTTTCATCATCATCATCATTGTCATCATCATCATCATCATCGTCATCATCATCATCATTGTCATCATCATCATCATCATCATCATTGTCATCATCATCATCATCGTCGTCATCATCGTCATCATCATCATTGTCATCATCATCATCATCATTGTCATCATCATCATCATCATCATCATCATCATCGTTGTCGTCATCATCATCATTGTCATCATCGTCATCATCATCATCGTCATCATCATCACTGTCATCATCGTCATCATTGTCATCATCATCATCGTCATCATTGTCATCATCGTCATCATCATCATCAATATCACCATTGTCATCATCATCATCATTGTCATCATCGTCATCATTGTCATCATCATCGTCGTCATCATCGTCATCATTGTCATCATTGTCATCATCGTCATCATTGTCATCATCATCATCATCATCATCATCGTCATCATCAGGATGACAAGGGCTATTTAGGAACCATGGGGGCCAATACAGAGTGTCATGGTTATGGGTCATAACTGTAGTACTGATCGCCTTGTGAGTTTAAGCCCTAATAGTCCTTCTAGAAGTTTTCCTTAAATATCAGGTTATTTTTACGCATAAACTTGCTAAGGTAGCCGAGCTTTCTGGAAGGTACCGTTTTGGCGGCAGAGGTTAATGCGAGATGGAGATCTGCTCACTTCACACTCCGCTGTTTTCTCCAAATTACCGAAGGAGCAGCCAGACCTGGCTGCTTGTTTATCTTCTGTCCGCTTTCCTAAACCATTTATTGTGTGTCCAAAGCTTCCAACATTAAAAGCTACAGAAAGTTTATTGTGGGTTTGCTCCTTATTACAGTGTACAGTGCACAAATGCAAGCTGCACTCCTGCAGCTTTCTCACCTGCTCCTTATTACAGTGTACAGTGCACAAATCCAAGCGGCACTCCTGCAGCTTTCTCACCTGCTCCTTATTACAGTGTACAGTGCACAAATCCAAGCGGCACTCCTGCAGCTTTCTCACCTGCTCCTTATTACAGTGTACAGTGCACAAATCCAAGCGGCACTCCTGCAGCTTTCCGACCAGTAAATTAAAAGAAATTGCAGTAGCAATGGTTATAATTTGTCTCACTACAGTAATGAGTTTCATTGACTTCAAACAAGTTCAAACAACTTTCCAGCTGCTAATAAATCAGATACAGTGCATACAGTGGCACATTTCTCACATATAAAGCCATATTCTTACTGAAGTTTTTGTTTAGAGCTTCATTTAAATGCTTACAATTAAATATTAGTATAAGCCTGAGCTTACTATGTCTGATGTTCAATTACAGGGAGTTAGTGCTGTTCTTGCAGATGCAAAGTCGTGTATATAATTATAAATTGATGGATAATACAGTTAAAGCAGAAACCTGAGACTGGTGATGATGCTTCATTCTATTTAAATTTATACCCTGACAGAGCAACAGAGCAGCACAGAAAGGTGTTTACTCTGGACAGTGATAAATAATGCCGACTACAGTGAGAGATATGGTTCAAAGCTCGGTGAACTTACAGAATTACTGACAGCTCAACAAGGAGACAGATTATTTATGCAGCAACATAACAAGTAAATTTATTTACATTTTTAAAATCAACATACTTAACCTGACAGACATAAACAAGCAGGCAGGGTATTGCAGTGCCTTGACTGGGGGGTGTTTACTCTCCTTCTCCTTGAATTATTTGAATTACAGCTATTAAGGGGCAGTTGTCTCTCTCTTCAGGACGCTCGCTGCGTTCCCTGCCTTGTTCCTCGTTATTCTGAAAGCAGCAGAGTTCCGCACACGTGACTGTTCACGCTCGCCGTGCCCCCGTACGTTTGGCAGCATCTTCAGGTAAATCTACCCGCAGCAGCACAGCTCGCCCTCTCCCTCCCAGTTCTCCAGTGCTGGTTTAATGTTCAGGGAAGCGCACTTGTAATTGAAAGATTGCTGCTCCGCAGGCGCTGAATTAGCTGCCCCCCGCTATGTCACATGTGGGTTAAATGCAGAGGACACATTTCAGTGTCGTGTGCTGTGCTGTGTCAACAATGACCACGTGATTCTGAACTTCCTTTCCGACTTAATGAATATAAACTATACTGAAGTGTTTTATCTGGCAGCTAAGCTCACCACTGCCGTGTGACCTCCCTGCCTTTATGTGAATCATTGTATCTGTGCACCATTATACGTGTGTGATCCTTCCCGGCCCTCTATACCTGCCATGTCTGGTAACACCGGGAAGTTAAGAGACCCCAACGGAAGCCTTGATGATGGTCCAAACCCAGATGGGACTTTATTTGAGGGATTACAGGAATGTGTGGGTCCTTCCACAGACATACAGGAAATATGGACATGAACTGGGGTACGATGACCAGCCTGGGGAGCACAGGATACACAGTATGCTAAAGGACAAAGGGACTCGCGTGTGCAGGGAATATGGACATGAACTGGGGTACGATGACCAGCCTGGGGAGCACAGGATACACAGTATGCTAAAGGGACTCACGTGTGCAGTCAGCCTGCCCTCCTCCTACTGATCATTTTCTGCTGTCTGTTCTTTTTTGTCTGGTCTCTCTTTTCACAGAATACAAGCCCAGTCTTGCATTAAATATCTCACTTGTAGCACCAGCCACTCTGACCGGGAGCATGTAGAGGGAGCAGTGAGTGGCGTTTGTAACACTGGATAATAAAACACCCACACAGACTGGAGTTAAATTATGCATCTGGCTATAAACTTCAGAGTCTCCCCGTTAATAATATCAAGGGCAAACAGTCAAAGATTTATTCTAAAAGAACACTTTCATTCCAGGACACACAAACTCATTGATATTCTCTGAGATGGGATAAATCAAATTAATAATGTTGTTTACAGTAAAAGTAAAGCAATTACTTTGCAATTTAAAAATCCTTCCTCCCAGCTGTCTTATGGCTTATTGAAAAGAGCTCCTGGAGTTCACTAGTGAGATAAAGGTACAGAAAATAATTCCCTTGCTAGGGCAAATTGGGTTTGTGTGTGTTTGCTCAAACGATTGGCTGAGAAATATTAAAGGCATGATATTTTCTGTGCTAACTCTACTTTCGTGTTTAACCCAGCTGTGGCTGATGATGCGTTAAGGCAGCACTGCATGTGCCGTGTCTTAGAAGCTATAAATAAAAAAAGATTTCTGAAGACCACGCCTGTCACCTGTATCTGTTATGGTCCCCTATTAGCCTGATAAACACCAGCCGCACAAACTCAGTGTGACTCAATGTGACTCCATGTGATTATTCCAGAACCCTTCTTTGTTCGCCGAGGTTTGTGACGCGCTACAAAGCTGTCAGGCTTTCTGTCAGTGCCAGTAACGGGGGAGGGAAAGAGAATGTGAATTGCAGAGAGAGAGAGAGAGAGAGCTGATTAAAATGACAATAGCTATGGACCTGCCTTGGGCACCGAACTGTGGCCTGCTCTCCAGTTAAAAATGCACTTCTTTTGTTTTGTTCACAGCTAAAAAATGTCAAGAGAAAGAGTCCAAGCACCTTCGCGGTTTTGCTCTAAAAATTCAGCATAATTAGATCCAAGAAGCTAAAGCACTTGACAAAAGTCAAAGAAATCTCTAAGCCGCAAACTATTTGGTGGAACAAATGTTCCTGATAGGTATTATTTTGATGTTCTCTGACTACATCAAAGAAAAAGCAACACTGAATGAAATCAATGTAAACAAACTGCTACTAATAACCTGAGTAGGAAGGCACCAGCTCACATGGCTCTCCGCGGCCCTCTGCTCCCTCCGCGGCCCTCTGCTCCCTCCGTGGCCCTCTGCTCCATCTGCGGCCCTCTGCTCCCTCCCCGGCCCTCTGCTCCATCCGCGGCCCTCTGCTCCCTCTGTGGCCCTCTGCTCCCTCCCCGGCCCTCAGCTCCCACCACGGCCCTCGGCTCCCTCCGCGGCCCACTGAGACCACCGAGGCCC
>JAODKF010000100.1:1417580-1430031 GCA_026779585.1 Mormyrus proboscirostris
CCCTGAAAATAATTGCACACCTCAGAACGTTCGTCAGCCAATCAGATTCAAGCATTCAACGGCCCCGTAGTATAAAAGGTGGTAAAGTGGTACCAAATATTCTTACAATACAGTGTTATGGATGAAATTTATCCTGGGGGACCCCGGAGTTGATCATTTGTGCTGTACTGCCAGAGCCGGCTGCGGAGATCCCGTCGCGGAGAGCCAGGTGCGGAGAACCGGCCACAAAGAGCCCGTTGCAGAGAGCTGGCCGCGGAGAGCCAGCCGTAGAGAGCAGGCCGTGGAGAGCCCATCGCAGAGAGCAGGCCGTGGAGAGCCCATCGCAGAGAGCCCGTCACGGAGAGCCGGCCGCAGAGAGTCCATCGCAGAGAGCCCGTCGCGGAGAGCCGGCCGCAGAGAGCCCATCGCAGAGAGCCCGTCGCGGAGAGCCGGCCGCAGAGAGCCCATCGCAGAGAGCCCGTCGCGGATAGCCGGCCGCAGAGAGCCCATCGCAGAGAGCCCGTCGCGGAAAGCCGGCCACGGAGAGTCGGCCGCAGAGATCCCATCGCAGAGAGCCCGTCACGGAGAGCCGGCCGCGGAGAGTCGGCCGCAGTGTTTCTGTCGTGGAGAGCCCATCGTAGAGAGCCCGTCATGGAGAGCCGGCCGCAGTGAGACCCTCACAGAGAGCTGGTCTAGCCGCCCTCTGAGAGTCAGTCAGGGCCTTTTCTAGATTGCAGTACACTGGACTGGGCACAGGATGTGCGGTAATTGTGGGGACCCTCTATGGACAGAATGGTTCTGACAATCACATTCACACTTTGGATATGTTATCATAGGTTTCTTAGAGTACACTGCAGTAATTATCGAAATTACTGCAGTAATTTTACACTGTACTTCAGCCATTTAACTACTGCATGTAAAAAATGATAGTGTCTGTAATAGCCACCCGCGTTCGATATTAGAGAGCCTCGGGCTGTTGACATGGCATGAATGGCCAAGCGCTGAAAAAGCGCCGTTGAGACGTGAGCGACTGACGGCCAATTACGCGCGTCTTCCATGTGCCAGTTCTCGCATTCTTCTCTGGGCGGCTCAAGCATTGCGAATGTCACTCACAGATCTGAACTGTCTCCTTTCATAGGGGCTCTGAGTAACAGCGACAAAAATGTAAGACTCCAAAAATAAATGTAGAAGCTGTGCTTCAGCAACATCCAGCATGTTTTATTCCCACCGATTTAAATGCTTATTTCCTTCGCTGGACTGAAAGCAAAACACACTCTACTAAATAAGACAAATTGAAGCTTGGTGATTTAGGTTGTAAAGGTATCTACAGTAGTAACTGACTTAAGTAGGACATATTTTAAGTATGTAAAGTATAATGTAAATTGTGTATTTTTTTAAAAAAAAAGGGGGTTAGCATTATATGGTAAGCATTAAGAACTGTGTTTTCCTGCAGATGAATAAGCATTTTGAACCTTCAAAGAAAAAAAATACACTTTGAGCAAGCTAAAGTTCACAATAGCACCGTTACAGCACCTTACCAATGGCAGTGACGGTCTGCAATAAATTACATAGCTAGCTAGCCAAGATAGCTGGAATGCTAAAAAAACAAAATAATTCATTTAACCTTGCTCAGTGTTGACAAACGTCATCGCAAACTGGGAGCTTTTCAGGGTGTATAATGTTCACAGCTGACTAGTGCAACTAAGCTATAACTAAAGTCATAAGATAAAAGACAAACTTACCTCTATATGTTTCATCAAACCAGACAGACAATTCTTAAATATGTCAAGAGTCTTAGGAAGGTCACAGTAACGATGTTTCCCATCTTGGTTTTTACTGGTTCTGCGGTATCAGATTTTGAGGGCTTCTGTCACTCAGGGAATGGTTTTAACTGTCCACCCTTTCCGGAACCCCTGCCTGCTACCTGTACTACCTCCCTCAGTCCAGCGCAGCCATTATTTTGAGAGCTATTAGCGTGTAAAGTGGTGGTCTACCTAATAATGCATGTAAGACTATATATGGGTTCTATGTGACAGTTTTGGACTACAGGCTACTGTGTAAAATTCACTGATGTATCAATTTTCACATCCTATATACAGGGTTACCAACTTGCATGAATTTGGTGTGACTGTCATGCAAGAAATCTTACGGTAAATCTATAATATCCCATTAGAAATATAAAATTAACTACATCAAAAGCGCTGGGGTGGTCTGCAAACCATACAGACTATTTACTAAGTAATAAAACTGTTACAAACATATAAATGTGTGCATATGTGTGTGCAGACTCAGTGCAAATCTCACTCCAGCAGACCAAAGTTGGCAGCCCGGTACATTTCACAAGGACAGCAATAGTCAGCTGGTTTGAGAAAATCAATAAGTTCTGCTTAAACATTATTTACTCTGTCTTCGGAAGCAAAACACTTGCTGGCCAAATGCAGGAATGACATGCAGAGCGGCAGGGACTAAAACTCCCAGTAAAAACAAGTGAGGATTAAATGATACAGAATATTAAATATGCAATAGCATACAGTACAGCAGGCATGTAAGACTGCGATAATTGATTTTGTTTGCCACTGTGCACAAAACATGGAGGTTTTAATATAAAAAGTACAATAAATATGTTTAAAAAGAGAAGTAAGGTGTACAGCTCAGTGTTGCGACAGAGCAGGTAAAATCTAATTTAATAAAATGGTAATAAAACACTGAATTCTATTCATTTGATTTTTGCACTTTGAAAGACCTCCATTCTCATTCCATATGAACTCACGGCGAGTTCTCATTAAATCATTGTGTTATCTCAGTGGCTCAGATCGCTTCCCGGAGTAACTTCCCAGCCAATAACATGAATTCAAGCTGGTTCTTGTGCTGGTCTTTGATGTTCCAAGATGCTGCCAAGAATGTTCTCAGTATGGATGCTTCGACAGATGTTCAGCATGCACGGCTGGGTTACTGTCATCTGCTCTTCGGGGTACGCCGTGGAGCGGGAAGGAGCACACTGTAATAATCCCAGCACCTGACGCATCGTTATTTGAAGTTTGGAGCCTGGAAACTTCCCCCTTTTCACCTGAAAACCTGAAAATGCCTGTTTCAGTCTCATTCTTGTTCTGATGTACTAAGGTTGCTGTATATTTCACAAAGTTATGGAAATGTGTGAAATCTGAATTTCAGTGCAGGACTGTAACATGTCTCCAGACGGAAACTTTTCTGTAGTTAAAATACACAGCTGGTTTCTTCAAATATAATATTTTTTTTTACATTTTAAAAATAAAAAGTGTGTGTTTCTCCCATTGTCAGTGTGTGTGTGTGTGTCTGATGTAACAATGTCATTCTGGTCCATTGTAAGTGTGTGTGTGTGTGTGTCTGATGTAACAATGTCATTCTGATCTGCGTTTTCATTGTCCTTTGGGAACAGGATGTTCCCAAAACAAATACATCTCAGGTCATTTCAACTGATGTTGATAAAATCAAGCAAAGTTTGTCAATATGAACAGATTCAACCAGGAATCCATCTGATTAATTTGTGTAAATATCCTTTAGGCTTGATATGGAGAGTCTGTTTGAAAAGGGGCTTTTCCTTGATGCCATGGAATGAGAGCGTCTGTTTCTTGGCTATGCCCTAAATTGTACTGTTTTATGATATAAAAGCTAGTTGATACAAACAAACATTAAATATTGTATTATGTTAATCTGCCAATGTATCATTTTTAAAAACATTATCTATAATTGAGCAATTTCCATTTCCTCAAATTTTCTGCTACATTTACCAAAACCTTAGTAGGAGCAGTAGAGACTGTCCAGGGGCTAAAAGCGTCCGATTTACGGACTACTCATACTTACAAACGAACTGCCACAAAGGCTATTTTATTAAAAATTCAGGTTAATCACAACAGGTTGTAATAACAAACGCACACACTACTTCATGATGTTAATAAAATCATTGCCCGGCTTCAGCATTTCGTCTGCTCAGAGTACAGTACAGTACTATTTGTAGTTAGAATTTCGTCTGCTCAGAGTACAGTACTGTTTGTAATCTGCATTTCATCTGCTCAGAGTACAGTACAGTACTGTATGGACTTACTTTCACTATTATTATGATTAGGGCCTTGTCTACATGTACATGGGTATTTTGAAAAATGTAGCTTTTTATATGTACTTTGGCTTTAAATCGACATGGAAACTTTATGTCACTGAAAATGGAACTTTTGTAAAACCCTGTCTAAGTTTTCAGTGTGCTCTTGGAGACAGGACTCGTAACGTCACATTGTGCACCATTATCTACTTAGTTTGATGTCAGCTAAGCGGGTTACTCTAATGGCACAATGTACAAGAAAACAATGCTTGACAAACCTTCTACATTTTAGTAATCTAATAGAAATCTGAATCGTGAAAAGAAGACGTCATAAAATCGCTGTATTGAACCCAGTTACAAGGACAACTTTTGACTGCAGAGTGTTTTAGAAGTGATGTAGCAAAAAGTACAATGATTGATCTTATTAAAACAGAAACAGTCCACATTTATTTTCTCAGGCGTTTGCCTGAACCAAGCATGTTGAAATGATTAATAAACACAGAATGTATCTGAGAGAACAAATCAAAAAGGTGGTGATACGTAGAATCAATGGCCCCCACAGTAAAGCTGAACTTATTTAGCAATCAGACATTTTCAATTACGATACATACAGCGTTCTCTTTTGTGAAAGCGATAATGGAGTCTCTGCTTGTAGTGGTCATCTAATAAGAGAGAAATACAATGTCCCTGATGCCCGTGAAAACAAACAGTTAATTACCTATTACACAATTACGGACTTCCGGAAAACTTCACATATTAACACACATACACACAGAAAAAAGTGATACTGGGAATAAAAAACAAAGAGACCATCTGCATCACAAAAGGAAACAGCTGTGGCTTCCGTCTCCCTCGTAACACGGAGGTTTTACGCTGTCAGTGCAAGTCCTCCTGCCTCTGGTTCGCTTTGCTGTTTGTGCAGGTGCTTCGAATACCTCTGGACATCAGGAGAGGAAGAGGCAAAGAGTGCTGTGAGGTCCTTTGAAAAAAAGCTTTACAGAAAGAGTGTGGAGTGGCTTTTCAGCTATAGCAAGGCGCCCTTCACAAAGCCACAGACAAAGAGGAGGACGGCGCCACCGTAGCCTGTAGCTGTCCTCGAACCTGCAGAAGATGACATGTATGTTCTTTAGGTCACCATGATCCTTGGTTATGCTGCACAGCATTGTAGCAAATACACTGCTGACTGGCTGCGGCAGAAATGCCATTATGTCATCACATCATATCGTCACAAAGCTTTAAATGCTCGCAGCACGAGGAGCTTGCAATATCCAGCAAAGTAAAACCAAAAACTGTGGCACATTATTGGCGAATTGGATATAAACTTTCCTTGGAGTAAGTAACCTAACCATAATCATGCGCTCAATGCAGTGAGCGTGCAGTGATGTCACTGCCTCTCCAGCCAATCGGCTAGTCTGAAGACTTACTGAGCAGCCTCTCTAAGATTCAGCAGCTGAATCGCTAAGGCTTCCTTCCAGTAAAAGGGCTAGCAGAACTGAATCATTTATTCAGTCCAAAAGCACATCAGGGAAATTACAAGATGTGATGTCATGCCAAGAAATCATTAACCTTTTTGCTCATGGGCAGAGCAAAAAGTCACATTCTAAAGAAGCTGAATAGGGCCCTTTAACAACAGGGCTTCAGACTGTAACCTCTGCATCGTCTGCTAATGCCTATGAACTGTCTGCATGGCTAATGCGTGCGCTCTGGCAGATATACTGTATGCGCTTTTGGTGACATTTTTACTGTGTGCCATTTATGCATGTACCCAGTGATGTACGGGAATCCAGTATGAAGTGTCCCCCATTTCCCAGACACGCCTCAAATAACCCCAACCCTGGCTGAATATAAATATATGTGACAATGCCTATTGGTTCGTTGTGTGAAGAAGAATGAAATTTTGAGGAACGAGTGAATATGGACGGAGCAGCAGAAATGGGGGCGGCAGCCCACCTGTTGGAAATGATTAGTCTAAATCTGATTAGTGGCTGATTCTCAGCTTGGGAGCTGGCTGCGGTTACGCGGAAGGGAGAGGGTTAAACACTGGAGTGATTTCAGCACAGATACTTATAGCAGAGACACTGATAGCACGGATACTGATAGCAGAGACACTGATAGCAGAAACACTGATAGCACAGATACTGATAGCAGAGACACTGATAGCAGAGATACTGATAGCAGAGACACTGATAGCACAGATACTGATAGCAGAGACACTGATAGCAGAGACGCTGATAGCAGAGATACTGATAGCAGAGACACTGATAGCAGAGACACATGGGCAGGCAGAAGCTACAATCAGAATGGAGAGCCACGGACAGACAGAGACGTCGCTCCAAATGACCGGGTATCATAACAAAGTGACGCAGCGGGCTGCTCCTGAGGGCATCGCATGGGGCACAGCCGGCTGGCAAAAAAAGGAGGGCAGAGCCTCAAATGTTTCGCTCGTAGTCTGGAAGAGAAAATAGGGAAGCAGTGGCCTTCGGGAACTTTCTGGAAGCGAGCCGGAGCGTTGCAGACTCCTGACACAATGCTGTCCTGATCCAGTGGTAATGAGTCAGAGCAGAGTGCCAGCCCGCAGTGCAAGCGAGAACCGCGGGGAGAGTGAGGGCTTGGCAGAGATGATGTCGCAACCATAGCAGAAATAACAATATCACAAGGATTTCTGCAAACGAATTAGGCTAAAAGGGCAAATGGGATGATATTACTTAGACAAGAAACATTGCAGTGTTAATGCGAATGGAAAATGTGGCATGAAACATAAAGCAATGCAAAGATGTCATAACAATGGTAAGAATGTGAAACTGGCAGCTATATAGGAAATGTCACAATGATGTCATCATTATAGAAAGCATATGACAATGTAAGGCATAAGAACTTCCATATTACTGTCATAACAATGGAAATCATGTGACATCAGGTACATGATGATAATGCTGTCATATCAATGAAAAAAGGTGATAGTGTCNNNNTATATATATATTACAGTGATGTCATAACTGTGATGGCAGAAAGACTAATCATATTTCAGCAACATTGTAACAATGAAAAGTGTCAACAAGTATGACAGAAATACTGTAATAACGGGAAATGTCACAATGTGAGAAAGATGAAAGTATTTCCTAACTACAGCAAATGTGTCATAGTATCACAAACATGGGGATCATTCCAATAGTGCAGCAACAACAGAAAACATGTCATAACTTCAGAAATACAAGACACTGCAGTACTATCAAAACAAACACATTGTGGCAATCAAAGCTACAGAATATCACTGGGGGAGCTAATACCCTATTAGGCAGCAGTGTCAAATCAGAGCATTTGAATCTCATATAATAATTATAACTGAGACTACATTCCACACTAGTTTAGATACTCATTTACATACAAGCACTGATGAAATGTAGCTAATTAATCTGTGTGGATACTGAGGATTATCATTATGCTGAAGGACGGAACTCGGCCGTCCCTCGCAAGCAGAAAAGCGCCCCTACCCCCCCCGAATCGATACAGAGCAGCTCAGTGAATCCCCGCTTTACGCCAAAATAATTATTATTAGTGCAGCGGAGTTCATCTATTTTGCATTAATTTTACTACATCTTCTACCTCAGCAAGCGTATAATTATTGCAATGAGCTTGACCCTAATTTAACTAAAAGTTCAAGAATAATTGATTACAACAAATGAAGCCTTGCGTGTCGCGTCCATAATTAAATGGAAATGGAGGCAGGGGCGGATTGGGCGGAGCGGCAGCCGGCCGTGAAGCTGCGTGACCTGGGGCTGGACGGAAGAGAAGCCGCTTTGGCCGGGGGTGAGCTCCCCCCCCCCCCCCCCCCCGCGCGGCACGCGACACGTGAAAACTGGGGGGGGGGGCGACCTTTGCCAAAGTAACGCGCCATGCATCACTCCAGCGCTTTCATGGTATCCCCGGCAAGTAGATTTAAAAAGGACATTTTAATCACTGTTCAGTTAAATGGCGTTGCTCAGCTCGCAGTCTATGCAGCATTTAAATGTAAATTTCTTAAGTGCACTTACATAAATATGGCTTAACTATGCCGCCGCTCCGTTCTAATGTGTCGACTCTTTTAATGTGTTTTACTTATGCTCTAATGCTGCACTCACTCGCTGTTCCTTACTGAGCTATATTACATAACTGTAGCCCCAGTGAGCACCAACGAAAGATAAGAACAGAGACAGTGTTTACATCCACTCAATCTATGTGTTTGACCCCCCCTTGCCCCCCCGGCCCGAAACAATCACTACATTGGGGGAGGGGAGGGGAGGGGGGGTTAAAGCAGCTTGAGAGCTGTTGTGTTACAGTGCTTTGCCCTTGTAGTAACACAGGCAGAGTATTCCTTTGCCCTTGTAGTAACACAGGCAGAGTATTCTGTGTGGAGTATCTCTCATTCTGTTTTAAATGCAATGTTAGGTATAAGGTTCTTGACCTCATTTTCTTGTTATATATAATATTACATAAACACTATCGAGACAAAAGTACTGGGACACCTGCCCATTACACCCACAGGAACTTTTATAACATCCCATTCTAAATCCATAGGCATCAGTATGGAGCTGGTCCCCCTTTGCAGCTATAACAACTGCCGCTCTTCTTCCCACAAGAATTTGAAGTGTGTCTGTGGGAATTTTTGCCCATTTATCCAGAGGAGCATTTGTGAGGTCAGGCACTGATGTTAGACGTGAAGGTCTGGCTCACAATCTCTGTTCTAGTTTATCCCAAAGGTTTTCAATGGGTCTGAGATCAGGGCTCTGTGCAGGAGAGTCAAGTTCTGCCAAATCTGACAAACCCAGACTCGTCCATCAGACTGCCAGACAGAGAAGCATGATTCATCACTTCACAGAACACGTCTCCACTGCTCTAGAGTCCAGTGGCAGCGTGCTTTACATCACTGCATCCGACACTTTGCATTATGCTTGGTGATTTGAGGCTTGCATGCAGCTGCTCAGCCATGGAAGCCCATTCCATGAAGCTTCTAAGGCACAGTTTTTGTGCTGAATGTTAATGCCAGAGGAGGTTAGTTTGTAACACTGCAGTTGAGTCAACAGAGCGTTGGGGACATTTACACACTATGTGCCTCTGCGCTCAGTGACGTCACGCGGTCTTCTGTTGTTCCTAAATGCTCCCACAGGTAACCGTGAAGGCGAAATTTTACAAACTGATTTATTGCAAAGGTGGCATCCTGTGACAGTACTGTACCACGTTTAAACTCACTGGGATCTTCAGAATGACCCGTTCTTTCACACTCTTCTGTTAACCTGACTGCATGGTTAGATACCTGATTTTATATACCTGTGGCAAAGGGTCTGAATGAAACACTTGAATTCAGTGATTGAGTGGTACATCCCAATAATTTTGTCCATATAGTGTCGGTTGCTGTTTTCAGAGAGTCCCGAATCTTTAAGTGACGCATTACAATTTATAAATTTCTGTGACTTTGCTTGTTAGGTTAAAAGAGAAAATAACTGCGACCCATTTCATGTCATGTTAAACTCATGGATGCTGGAAAACCTTAGCAAAAGCTTTCAGAGTTTAACTCCAGAGTTTAAACCTGAATATGTGAATTTCTGTAATGTCATTAATCGGTACTCTCCCCCTCCCCATTTTGTAATAATTACTACATTGCCCCCAGCTGACATCGGAAAACGGGGGTCTTCTGAGCATTAAGTGTGTGTCCTGCTCTTTAAACAAATTGTCCCAGTATTCAGTAGCTAATTTGTGAGGTGCGGTCAAACCAATCCTGCTTTGTTCATCCCGGAGCTCTTCCCTTCAGCTAATAGGATGTTCACATTTCCAGACGTATTTTTGGCAGATGCTTTTGTCCAAGTGAGAAAAATAGCATGGAAGTATGTTGGGAAAAATCGTTGCTGTTAGTCCAATAAAGTAAAAACATGGTGCTTCTTGCTACTGAATGACCTGCCAGTGCGCTTTCTACGCCATGACCTGCAAGTGCACTTTCTACACCATGACCTGCCAGTGCGCTTTCTACGCCATGACCTGCCAGTGCGCTTTCTATGCCATGACCTGCCAGCGCGCTTTCTACGCCATGACCTGCCAGTGCGCTTTCTACGCCATGACCTGCCAGTGCGCTTTCTAAGCCATGACCTGCCAGTGCGCTTTCTACGCCATGACCTGCCAGTGCGCTTTCAAAGCCATGACCTGCCAGTGCGCTTTCTACGCCATCAGTCAGGTGACTGAGCCACCCACACTGCATCGGGAATCACTCTGAAATTCACATGCATTGAGGCTGTCAGGAGGGGTCCTACCTGCACTGGGGTTGTGCTGCTGTGCTTTCACCTGAGACCTGGAGGTGGAAGGGGGGCGCTGATGCTGAGAGTTCTCCTGTGCCGCCCCTGCACCGCTTCTCCGGGGCTTTTTGTCTGTCAAGTGCAGAGGCGACGTCTTCTTGGTGGCCTGGCTCTGCGAGCACACGCTGCCGTTCACCTGCAGGTAGGCCTGCACCTTGTACTCCAGCAGCTCGCCGTAGTTGGCGTCCGTCACTCTGCACTCATACAGGCCCTCATCGCTCTTGCCCACTTTGGATATGTGCAGCTTGTGGGAGATGTCGTTCCCCTGGACCTTCACCGTCTGCAGGCATGCGAACAAGGCCGTTCAATGCTAGAAGACTGAGGTTTCACACTTTGTCATTAGCAGGTTTCTATAAACTGAGATTGAGACCTCCTTGTCTACCAAGAAGCAGCAAGCAAATCACATCCCTGGAAATCTGCACCCTGCCCCATGCCAAAAATCACATCCTTCGCAATCTGCGTCCTGTCTCATGACAAAAATCACATCCCTGGCAATCTATGTCCTGTATCATGACAAAAATCACATCCCTGGAAATCTGCACCCTGTCCCATGCCAAAAATCACATCCTTCGCAATCTACGTCCTGTCTCATGCTGAAAATCATATCCCTGGCAATCTACATCCTGTCTCATGACAAAAATCACATCCCTGGCAATCTGCTGAATATCACAAAGAAATCACAGTGCAGCCACCACTGCTAGCATCCAGAAATTTCAGATGCCCAGCCATTTGGTGGAGGACATTGTTGAAGAAGCTTGTAGAGACTCCCTGGGCAATTTGAGCTCTTCCTCTAGAGAATCATGCCAATTAATTCAGCTAATTCTGGCTTCCTGGCAACAATGTATGAATGACACGACTTCAGTCTGAATATACTAATCTTTCAATTAAGATGCAACATTGGTAATAAAAATATTGGTTTTATATTGCTGTGCAGCTAGTGAAGTCAGGTCATTCTCAATGAAATAAGCTGTCATATTCTATGTGTTGTACTTGTTAGATTCTGTTAACACTTTGTTCAACACACAGAAAGACATAATGTTTCTGTTGATGCTTACGCTTATTTTTGTGCCTTCGTCATCTGGATCACTCGCTGGTAAAAAATCAGTCTGCAAAAAAACACACGCAGAATTATGCACATTAATGTACTTAAATGGCACATTTTAGAGAGAGCAAAGGAAAAAGTTCATTAATATTCATACCAGCAAATATTATGATTGCTGCAAAACCAGTGATCATTAATGACGACAAATCCAAAAAACATGGACAGATACAAATAGGTGCGCGCACACACACACTTACACACGCACACAAACACATACAGCAAACAGTACAGTAGCTGGTATATGTGCTTCACCAGTCATGTGATCACCGTATTCACATAGCAGTAATCCCCCTGAGCAGCCACGTCAAGTGATCACCGTATTCACACAGGGGTAATCCCCCTGAGGAGCCACGTCATGTGATCACCGTATTCACACAGCAGTAATCCCCCTGAGGAGCCACGTCATGTGATCACCGTATTCACACAGGGGTAATCCCCCTGAGGAGCCACGTCATGTGATCACCATATTCACACAGAGGTAATCGCCCTGTGGAGCCACGTCATGTGATCACCGTATTCACACAGAGGTAATCGCTCTGAGGAGCCACGTCATGTGATCACCGTATTCACACAGCAGTAATCTCCCTGAGGAGCCACATCATGTGATCACCGAATTCACACAGCAGTAATCACCCTGAGGAGCCACGTCATGTGATCACCGTATTCACACAGAGGTAATCGCCCTGAGGAGCCACGTCATGTGATCACCGTATTCACACAGCAGTAATCTCCCTGAGGAGCCACATCATGTGATCACCAAATTCACACAACGGTAATCCCCCTGAGGAGCCACGTTATGTGATCACCGTATTCACACAGCGGTAATCCCCCTGAGGAGCCACGTCATATGATCACCATATTCACACAGAGGTAATCGCCCTGAGGAGCCACGTCATGTGATCACCGTATTCACACAGCGGTAATCGTCCTGAGGAGCCGCGTCATGTGATCACCGTATTCACACAGCGGTAATCGCCC
>JAODKF010000100.1:1462272-1474202 GCA_026779585.1 Mormyrus proboscirostris
TTCTGCACTGTGTATGAAGATGGAATGGTGAGCAGTATCATGGTTTCTGCACTGTGTATGAAGATGGAATGGTGAGCAGTATTGTGGTTTCTGCACTATGTATGAAGATGGAATGGTGAGCAGTATCGTGGTTTCTGCACTGTGTATGAAGATGGAATGGTGAGCAGTATTGTGGTTTCTGCACTGTGTATGAAGATGGAATGGTGAGCGGTATCGTGGTTTCTGCACTGTGTATGAAGATGGAATGGTGAGCAGTATTGTGGTTTCTGTGCTGTGTATGTAACATTATATAGATATGTATTTTTCCATTAAAAGGTATAAATAAATGCTTTGTGGATTTTACAAAATCGATCTCTTGCTTTTCTATATAATAACCGTAGCCAAAGGATTTGTGCATTGATGACATTTATTGTCAGACCAAAATACGGCAAATAATTGTGTATTGTAAAAAGCCATCAGTGCATTTCTATAATGTAAACATCAGTGTTTTTTTGTATTTGCAGTTACCTTTATTTTTATATACCTCTATGTAGCATAGAGAACAACAATTCAATACTGTCTGCATTCTGTGCAAGATCTTGGTGCCGTTCCCTAACGGGGAATGTACTTTTCATAGGGGATATTTAAAACTAGTCTTTATTTGAATGGATTTAATGGTCTGTTTATTGTTTTACATAACAGTGAGATTACTCTGTAGACATTTTAAACACAAGGACAGAAAATCATGTTGTTTGCTGGATTGGCAAACGTACTGAGAATCTAACCTTGAGGAAACATTGCTGTATTAGATTTGCAGATCCGCACCATTCTGTGGAAAGTACATGTAGCTGCACAATAGGAAATCCATCTCAGGAAAATCTGAGTTTCTGAAAGCCTTTTGGAAATCAGTCCCTTTACCAATGACACTCGCAGGAGTCTTTCAATTTCCCAGCATAGTTGCTAAAGAGAACCAGTGAACTTTTCACGTAGGTAAAATATTCACTTAGATATTCTACATGATCAGAAGATATACAGAATACGTCAGGAAGTGAATAATCGAAAGGAGCTGCTCTTAATTTAAAGCCGTGGTAACCGATGGGTCTCTCATGCCCTTTGTGCTCCAGAGTGCTTTGCTTCATTTCAGTATTGCGGATCAGAGGCTCCCACAGTCACCCCAGCACAGTCACAGCAGCGACATTCTCGCACAGACTGTGTCCGCCCTGCTGTTTATATTTCACTTTTATGATATGTAATTGTCCGTGGAAGTCTTGTATTCCACTTCTTCTGCACGCCGCACTGGGGTTATCTGGAATAAAACCACACCCTGTCATTCAGGTGCATTCTAGGCTTCAGATATTCAGGTGCATTCTAGGCTTCAGATATTCAGGTGCATTCTAGGCTGCAGATATTCAGGTGCATTCTAGGCTTCAGATATTCAGGTGCATTCTAGGCTTCAGATATTCAGGTGCATTCTAGGCTTCAGATACTCAGGTGCATTCTAGGCTGCAGATATTCAGGTGCATTCTACGCTGCAGATATTCAGGTGCATTCTAGGCTGCAGATATTCAGGTGTATTCTAGGCTTCAGATATTCAGGTGCATTATAGGCTGCAGATATTCAGGTGCATTCTAGGCTTCAGATATTCAGGTGCATTCTAGGCTTCAGATATTCAGGTGCATTCTAGACTGCAGATATTCAGGTGCATTCTAGGCTTCAGATATCAGGTGCATTCTAGGCTTCAGATATTCAGGTGCATTCTAGGCTGCAGATTTTCAGGTGCATTCTAGGACCACTCATTCTGCTCATCCTCTGCCCTGCTTCTGATCGCAGTCTAAATTTCCGGAAGGCTGCCTCCCTCTGTGTTATTGCCTTAGAAACCTATTATGGTACAACAAGAAATAAAAAAAGTGGTAATGAAAGATAATGTGGGTTTGTGGTGTATTTCCTTGTGGTTACTAGGTACCCCAGAGCAAGTGGAACATGGCTGCTTTGAGCAAAGGGTCAGGGGCTGCATAGAGTGGCATATGGCAGGGGGACTGCTATCTGTCCCCAAGGTGGCGCTGTGCTGCTTTTTATTCATACTGGTGCTGATAATCCCTGTCTAACTAATGCATGACCACGCACACCACGTCCCGAAAAAATCTCAGCGTGGCCCGGTTATCTGGGGCAAGCAGGGGAATGTGCGCACACTGCAAAACAGCACCTTAGTTTCCTCCCAAAATCAATCAGCACTGATAACAGGTAAAGGTGTCAAAGGATGACTGACAAATCACTATTAGATTGACTTCTCAGCTGTGCCGTGACTAATCTAAAAGACTCAGTATACATTTATAGCTAAGATCTGCCAGGTATCACTGCACTGGATGGGAATGTTCTCTCGGTTTATGACGCTGTCCAGCTGGCTGGCTGAGAGCACTGACATCACACAGCAAAGACTGATGTCCCAAAGTGAGCTTATCTCCCATAAAAGCTGCAAACGATGCAGACTTCCAAGTGATGCGACTATCGCTCTGCGAAAGCTTTTATCTACAGAGACGTACAGTTTTGTGCCTCTACAGCATAGCCTACATGAGCAGCTCTTCTGCTGCAGCTATGTCTGTACTGGGATGTGAGCCACCAGTATTAAAGGTCATAAAACCATCACCTGCCCTCCAGCACCTGCTCCAGTACCTGCTCCTGTACCTGCCCTCCAGTACCTGCTCCTGTACCTGCTCCTGTACCTGCCCTCCAGTACCTGCTCCTGTACCTGTTCCTGTACCTGCCCTCCAGTACCTGCTCCAGTACCTGCTCCTGTACCTGCCCTCCAGTACCTGCTCCTGTACCTGCCCTCCAGTACCTGCTCTGATAAACTACAGAACCAATGAACGACGGTCGTTATATGACCAGTGCTGACTGGTTATTTGATTCTTCAAACGGTCCTCCATATACAAAAAGTGAACAGCATTTTGCAATATTTTTATATTTCATGTAAGCAAGGGACCCCCTCCCCAAATGATCAACGTTTGTTATAAACTTGATGTGGTTACTGGTATATCCAAACATCCAAACATGAAGCCAGAGCTGCTCCATGTATTACAAACTGCTGAATGAAAGACAACAATAAGATCCATTTTCTAATCAAGACACACAAAACTCACACGCCCATTCTGAGCCGAAGATCTGAGGGATAATTCTATGATTAAAAGCAGATTATGTCACTATATGCACTTGTAAAACATTGTCCAGCTGGATAGTTAACTGAACCGTGTGTATGTGGATAAAAGGATGAAATGGAGGCCTTTGTAGTGAATACAAAATTGGTGAATTATACTTTTGGAAAAACCAGCCAAGAGGTCTGAGATACAAAGTCTGTTTTTATGCCTGGTAACTATGCATGATTGACTGAACAGGCTTGTCACCAGACTGACGGGCTCATCACCTGACTGAACAGGCTTGTCACCTGACCTCGTGCTCTAAAAGGATCTTTAATAGGACAAACAAGCTGTCAAACTGAGTAAACATGGATTTTTTTACACGTTTTGGCAAATTACTCGGTGTAGAAATGTTTAATGCCAATAACTCATCTGGATGCTGAGTGGTGGGAGGTGAGGCATTTACTGTAAGTACTGTTTGATTTTCCTGAGATTTTTCCAGGCTGTCCTGGTGTCTGAGGGTAGGGGAGCATGTAAGGTTTCTGCTGATAAGCGTATCTCTGCCTCACCCCCATCGATCTTCATGTTATGCTGCATAATGAGAATGGCATGTAAATATCCCAGCCCACTCACAGGCTGTGCCACGCTTAGACTTCAGCCACGGCGCATTTTCAGCTGATCACAAACTAGTAACCTGACAGCAGTAAACATCAAGTTACAAAATAAGTTTAAAAGGCTAAATTAAAGTAAAAATAGGCATACTAGAATAAATATAACAGTAAGGCAATTTTCGTGCAAATAACTGTCTATCTCAAGTTTTATAAGAAACACTTGAATGCACTTTGACATGAAAATTAATTCTGGGCTAACTGATGTGTATTTCAGAATTTAAGGACGGGAGCTAATGGGTCTCTTCAGCTTCAGAATGTTGTCAAATGTATGGGTTCTGTGACTAGTGAACTGAGAGCTCACAGTCATCCAGGGATATGCATAAATCATGTGACAGAGGTGGACAAGCGCAGAACCCGGAGGCGTTGGAGGGGCATCGATACCCTGGCAGATTCGGGGACCCCAGCACTTCAACGGAACCCCATAATATAAATCTGGGGGCCCTGTCACTCAAAAGAATCTACTAATGTGTGACTTTTTGTCAGGGAGTCCAGCATTTCCAGCTACTGCATATTTTGGAGAAAACATGTACCACTCTACTGTAATCATACTGATGATGTTTAATGATTGTATACCTGTATAAGCAACCTCCTGGCTTTCTACTGTATAATGGCTGGATTGTCTGGCATATTCGATCAGCCGCTAACCTGGTTCTCAGAATGTGAGGTGCGTTCCTCACTCTGAGGTGGGGGGCCAGACAGGATTGAATATTTTGTGTTTTTATCTGATCGTTCTGATCAATCACTGCACTTAAAGGGTCAGTCTTTCATGGTCGTACCACATCAACTCTTCCTCCAGGGCTTCAGATGATCCGCTTTTAAAAGGCACTTCTGAGATCTTCATGTTCTAGTGCACATAAGTCCTCTACTTGAACCAGAGGTGGAAACAAGTCATTAACTTTCAAGTAACAAATAAGTCTCAAGTGCTTTCACTCAAGTTCAAAGTCAGATCCCGAGTCAAAGGAGGCAAGTCTTAAGTCTTAAGTCAAAAGAGTCAAACCCCAAATTCAGTCCTGAGTCAACAAACCAAAGATTCAATTCCTAAGCTGCAATTCTGAACATAATCCTTTTTTTGTACTTTAATGCCACAGCAAAGTTATATAGTATGTAGTTCATAGTAAATAACTTCATCATGACTTTACATTGCTTCACTTGAGACTTGACTTGAGACACTGGTTTGTTGACTCAGGGACTGACTTGATGTTAGACTACCTGAATTGAGACATGCCTATTCTGACTTAGGACTTGATTTGGGACTTGACTGGCAGGACTTGATACTTGTTACTTGAAAGTCAATGACTTGTTCGCTCTGACACGACCAGTGACCGTGTGGCTTCCCCAGCGAAAGCTGAGTGAAGAACACAGGCCTCCCTGCTCGTCGATGGCTGAGCAGAGATGCAGAGCATTCAGGAAGCAGGGTGAGGTGTCATTGTGACGCGCCATTTATACACAGTGCGCAAACCATTGTGAGTCTCTCCAACCAAATCACAGTCTATAAGCAGCACAACACAATAATCACCTGTCACATGTAAAGACTAAACACAGTTCAGCAGGTTCAGCGCCTCACTAAGGCTCCTGATCAGTCAGGTGCCCTATATCTCCCTCAGACTAATCATGAGATACGCGGCAGGTATTTCCAGCCTTCTGCTGAGGCGGTGTCTGATCTGGGTGAGCATGATCACCAAAACTGCCGCCTGGATGCTGGGCCGGCACTAATGATAATGTTATGGAACATAGAATACCAAATGTTCTCAGTTTTAACTAGAGAAATGTAAACTGTTAAAGCAATAAAATATCTAAATAAATGGTTTATTTGATGATAGCAATCATAGTAATTGCGAGTATTGAGGAAAAGACGAAAAGTTCTTTTAACACAAAGTTATTAAGAATAAAGGGAAACATTTTGAATGAAAATAACTCGTAATTGTGGTTTCCCGTTTATCTTACATAAAGCTGACTAAGCTTTAGATGCATTTTCTTGTTCGTTACGAGCACAAAAGTACAATGTATCAAACGGCGAGGCGAAACATCCTGCTGAGCCCAGCAGAGAAGGCCGTCCTTCAAAGCAAACGCAGTTACCGATGGACGGGGATACACTGACAGGCCAGCTGTCTTTCAATTACCTCCAGATTCTCCTTCCAGCCAAAATGAATAGAACTATGAAAATTTACTTGATATAGAAAAATTATACCATCAGTTAATTAATTTCATTATTCATTAAGAGATGAAGTGAAGAGGGAATTGTTGCATGGAGAAGTAAACCTCAGAAGCCAAAGGCAGGAAGGAGCGGCCTGGCGACCAGGGATGGGTGCTTATGATCGAAAGGCTGCTCGATCAAATCTCTGCCCAGCAGGGACCCCTGTGCAATGCTCTGCTGCCTGGGTGCTAAGTGCTAACCGCCCAGTGCTATGCGGGGGGCGTGTTCTGTTGTTGTGTGCTGTGGTGTGTAAACAATGACACTTTTTCACTCCGCTTGCACTCTCTGAAGGAGATCGAAGAAGTATGCCATTCTGCATGTGATATGCCTTCCTATATAGAACCATAAACCCAATGCAGATATTAAGAGAGAATCAGAAATGTAAGTTGATCTGCTGTGTTTTCCTCCTTTTGGACAATCAACAATTAGCTAGTATGAGTACTAACTGCATTCATGTAACATGTTTGTCCTGAAATGTATAATGTATATAGTACTTAAATATAGTGCTAATCATTATACATAATCAATATAACTAATATTCAACAGAAAATCAACCTCACTAACAAAGCCAGTGCTTATATTTTAATCCTAACTTTCTTGTTTACTTTCTGATTTTTCTTTCTTTCTTTCTTGCTGTTTTTTTTTATTAATATAATATAAAGAAATACTGTACAAAAAGCGCTGCTCAGCGGGGATGCTTAAGCAGACCAAAAGTGAGTATCCCTTCCAATTTCTTCTTCTCCTTGTCACACACAAGATTTCAGTACATATGTTCTCTTGAACTTTGTTTTAATTAATATCCCTCAGACTTACCAGGATGAACTCAAACAAAAATATTGAAGCACCAGCAAGATGGCTCCATATTTTGGAGATATGCTAATTAGCCATTGTTTGTGTTATTATACAAACTTCCTGTGTTCCTGATTGTCATGTGTGCCATTGCCTGTGTGCTGTGTGAATCCCACCTGATCCCCACGTTTCTCTAGCTATTGTGTAAACTCCCCACTGCGTGTGTGTGTGTGTTTATGTGTGTATGTCTTACTGTCCAGTGTCAGACCTCCCATTGTTTGCCTGTTATGTCTGTTGGAGTTGTGGTCACTTTCTATGTTCAGGACTTGTAAAGCTACAATCAGAGTTTGTCTTGCCTGAAAGCGTCTGGCCTTGTGTTCCTGGTGCTGCGATGCCTGGGCCTGCTGTCTGCACCATGATTTTGGCGTCCAAAATCTTCTCGTTTTATCTTGGGTCACTCCAGGTGGGTGTGTTTCTGTGTGGGATGCACTTAATCTATGAAATCTGCTTCTCTTCAGCCCGAGCAAAACACCGTGAAAACCACAAATGACACCAGTATTTGCTATCAGTCCATTTGTTTTCTCAGATCCTATCTTCTGGTAGATGGAAAAAGACCCTCAGTATGTTTTTATTCCCCTGCATGATTTGGCCAAAACCTGAAATAGACTAGATGGGCATGTTTTCTGATACTTTTCCTTTCTTTCTTTAATCAAATTGTGTTTTACAGATTCCCACTCACTGGGAAATGGTCTCCAAAATAACTGTCAATTATGATATTTTTCCAAAGGTGGCTACCTCTCTTTGCGGTTTTCAGCAGGCAGATGTATACTTTGTATTCATAAGCCATCCATGGTGAGGGTGTCCCCATCTTTACAACAAATATCTTAATATTGCAGCATGTTTATGAAGTTGAACACACTAGTAATCAGTGGGCTGTTAACGGTGAGAGCAAAAACACACTGACAATTTTCAAAGAACATAAGTTTTATTCACCATTGATTTCCTATAAAAGTCTGAACATAAATGCATTATGGAATGTTTTCAGACAACAAAATCCTTTTTCCCCATAAAGTCCAAGTAGTAGCACTGGCAAATCATTGGTCCCCCTCTTCAATGTCCTGAAAAAATTATTTTGTCTGGTGATGAACAATATAGCTGTTTTTGACATAAACTCACTTTAAGGTGTAATAAGTGATGAGGAGCAAAAGGGAAACAGTGACCCTGGGAAACAGTGACCCTGGGAAACGGTCACCCTGGGAAACGGTCACCATGGGAAACAGTGACCCTGGGATATGGTCACCCTGGGATACGGTCACCCTGGGAAACGGTCACCATGGGAAACAGTCACCCTGGGAAACGGTCACCCTGGGAAACGGTCACCCTGCAGCGCTTCCCTTAGTTTAAGTTAAATGAGTTTTCTGAAATCCTTACATATCATAAAATTTTTGTTTTAAACTATAATTAGAGCATTCCCTTTAATCTGTGGCCCCTCATATTTCATGAACCCAGTTAGATCACAACATTTTAGTACATAAATTTTCTGGTGTATTCTTCAAAGAGGTTTTCTTTTTAGTCACTGAGAATATAATTGGGTACACCACTGTGTTACTATGTCACATGACTGTGGGTGTTGTGATGCTTGTCCATTATTGACTAATGAACTAATTTACATTGCATTAAAAATACAATAATTGTCCATAATAACATGGATATCAAAAATGTTTTCAAAATATATTCCATGAACAAAATACCTGACCTGACAATAGCTTGATCTGACAATCATCCTTTTTGCCAAGGATGAATAAAAAGGTCCATCCATCCATCCTGCAAATATTTGGTCAGGAAGATTCTGGAAGTATGGGACACAAGGCAGGGGACACCCTGGAAGGGATGCCAGTCTATAGCAGGCCACACACTTTTGCTTATTTATTTTTTTCAGATAAAAGATTCTTGACTTTATAATTTAGTAAATCAAAACCAACAAGCCTTCCAAATTATACTGCATTAGACTGTCCTCCATTCTGCTAATGGGTTTTTAACACGGACATTCATACCCATTAGGGCACACTCTATGGTGACTTTTTTCTCAGGCATGCCAGGATCGTATGGCAGACTGGCGGTGCAGATCGAGCCTGTGTGCCCACTGCTGCCCCCTGCTGCTGCCCGCCTCCCCTGCACCACCTGGAGCGGAGCATGGGCCCAGGGCATTGGCTCTCTGAGCATCCAATCAGAAAAGCAGCATGGTGCTGCTGAGGCAGCTCCATCTGAAGGAAGAGGCACTGTGGTCTGGGCTTCTGGAAGCTCATTCTGATTCATCTTGAGATGATGATAGATTCAGAAGAAAAAAAACTAATTAAAGTAATAACCTGAGGTGATACGGGGCTTCGAATAAAATCAGCCTTACCAACTGTTCGGATTGTCTATAACTAGTGAACGCCTTCATGGTGACTACCTCACAGTCATACTGTAACCTGTAAAACAGCTGTTAACTAGCCATCCTAACCTTCAAAACATATTAGCCTTTTCAAAATGCCAGTTTTCAGCAATATTTAGACTGCTGTGTTTACACCACAGATTACTATCATGGAAAGTAAAGCTGCTCTTTGGTTTTCATGTGGCATGTTAGTGTCTCATCGCAGAACAACTTCAACATCATGTAAAAGGGCCGTGATTACAGGAGACTGACCAGCACAGGTGAGGACAAATTCTCAGTAGCCAAGCAGCATGGGAAATGGTATCTGCTGTACATAACAACTAGGGATTCTGCGGACCCCCCCAGAGGAGCCCCCCCAGAGGAGCCCCCTCAGGTCTGCATCATACGTGAACCTGGTCTTCATTTTGAGCATTTGAGTAGAATTTACAGCTGACAGATTTCATTAAAAAGTGAAATACAGAAAAGGCCAAAAGTTTACATGGACTATACATGGAAAGGAGACAGGAGACTGAAATTGCACTTCTTGAAAATTATGCTGCATAGTTCTCCAATAACTGGAGGATCAAAATGATTTCACAAAAATTGAAGGACAAAATAACATGAAACTGCTATTCATAGTTGAAAATCCCTCTAAGTTAAGCAGTGACCAATTGGCGGGACACCATGCATTCACTCTACCAGACTCTGAAACTGGATCAAAATCAGACTATTTTGATTCCTGGAACTGGCACAAAAAGCGTGTCCATGGAGAGTTTCGGCCTCTCTTTCCCCCCATGCTGAAGAAAGACTTTGCAGCCTTCCAGTCGGATTTCGAAAGCCATCTTCGAACGACCTCATGGTCTTCTAAAATCATCAATGACCGCTGACACTCATTGGCTGTTTGCAAAGGTCCACACAGCACTGTGTTTGCAGGAATACATAAATGTGGCAAGGCCCTTTCAGCTTGCAAAGCAGGAACTAACCAAAGGTTTATCCTAGCATGTGTGTGTGTGTGTGTGTGTGTGTGTGCACGCGCACATGTGTGTATTTTGACGTGATTTTATAAAAATCTGTAACCGCAATCAAAACTATAAAAATGCTAAAAGACTTTGGTTGCTAATGGACGGTCTCCACAAAGAAGGTCTGTGGTCCAGGTATACCTTACCTTGTGGGGACCAAATATCCCCACAATGTGATTAATACCTGTTATTTTACCTTATGGTGACCAGTTTCCTAACTATGTTGTCATATTTAGCATTAGCATTTTTCTCATAGAAATGAATGAGCGATTATGATTACCCGACTCCACACAACAAGGAACCTGGTGATGTTTATATTGTTTACATCTGTTCCTGTTAGCATCAGGGCTGCCAGCTCTCACGCATCTGGTGTCACACTTGCCCTTCCAGACTATCACGGCAAATATATTATTCCATTATAAACGTATCATTAGCTACATCAAAACCCTGTAGACTATTTACAGCGTAATAAAATTGTTACACACATGTAAATACATCTGCATGTGTGTGCAAACTGTGTCTCAAATTGAAAATCTCACTCAAGCCAGCTGAGCAAAGCTGACAAGCCTCCAGTATATTAGCAACAAAGTACACATTTGAAATTTGTTATAATCGCAATCCTTTCAGGTGGTTGATCATAGTTACAGCACAATTAATTTTACCAAGGAAAATACGAGCTGACACCTTCCTCAAGAGCACAACAGACGAAACATTTTGAGACTCAAAGTGCAACTCATCACATTTACATTTTCCTGCCAGACTACAAATCAGCGACACAGTGGGTACATTTCCAAGCAACATAAGTGACGTGCGTTTATGTACATGCTGACGCTGCGAGCGACTGTGTTCTAGCATTTCCGAGCTGAGAAGCAGCTCCGTTCAGAGATTTGACTTTGCCGTCTATTTGTTACATCGCCACATCTTTAACAACTGCTTTACATGCTACTTAGCATACAGCTAAGGCTTTCAACAGCATCGAGGGGGGGAGAAAACCCAAATGCTTTTTTCCGAGTTCCAGAAACAAGAGCAGATTGCCAATTTAAAGTTCAGCTCTCTCTTCTTGCCAAGGCCTTCTGAGTCAGCGGGCACTAACCACTTAAATTAATGCCGCTTAATTTAGAGCGATCCGCCAGCTCTTTCCCTCCGCTGGTATCAGTCTGTTCACCAGCTTCCTGAAATAATTTAATTTCCCACATAGCCAAATTGGGAAACCAGTGTGGTCTCCTGATGGGAGACCATAACACAAGCTAACAAGGCCAGTGGGATTTTATTGAAATTGCAGTGTTCTGTCAGATTGTTGCTACTTGAGAACTAATCCATCTCTGTACAACACGACTTCCATGCAGAAAGCAAATCAGCTCTGCTAACACAAAACATTATAACATTATAAGGCATACACACTCTAAAGAACTAAGCAACACCAAGCTGTGACAACAATAACATGCAAAATTTAAATCTTACCATTACCTCCAAAGAAATATATTTTCTGAGGAAGCAATATTACTCCAGATTTATATGAACATATATACGGCTCTGACCCAGAAAGGACATGTACATAAAGAGCTCATTTTGAAAGGCTTTTCCTGCAATTCATCTTCTCTTTCTTGTATTTGCTTGAACTGTTAAGTGCTGCCCCAGTTTGGGAGCCAAAACAGCAACAGGGCACTTTTCACTGTTCCGCCGCATAATTGGCAAACCGCAAGGGTTACATCAGAAACAGACAGGAGGGGGGCC
>JAODKF010000100.1:1494501-1518453 GCA_026779585.1 Mormyrus proboscirostris
GCGCCCCCCCCCCCCCCCCCAAGAACCCCACCCCCCAATGTCTACACAAGCAGCCCAGCTATTTCGAAGTAAATATTTTACTTCTTTTAGCTGCCATCACGAGCCGTGCAGGGAGAGCGTGAACACCACAGGAATGAAAACAGAGCCACCCCCCCCCCGTCTCTGTAACAAAGTGCAGGTGCCAGCGGCTGGGGGGTCGTACCACGTATCTTAATCTCAGCCACCCTCAAAAATACAATGAATGTCATCGCAGGAAGAACAGCAGTCAGCATTCATGCTTTTCAATATCACTGGAGACTGTTTTGTTCAGTTCACTGACACCTAATAAACCTCATAAAATAAAGGAATTTATTGTAGTACTGCTACAGAAAATTAGCAGAAAATGCCCTCCTTTTAAAATTAATTCGGGGCACAAATCAAGGTAACTGTGAAAATGCTGATCACTGAGCTGGACAGGGGATTGGCTTCTGCAATCGGCAAATAATTCCATACAGAAATTTCCAGCAACACCTGAAATGCCGATACTACGCACAGTCGATCATAATACAGTTGAAAATCACAGACTATGACGTCTGCTAGCTGCTGCGTTTCCGTGATGAGACATTTCCGCAGGTGGGACTCACCGGGTCACCTCGGGGGCCTTCAGAGCCAGGGAATCCAGGGTCACCTTTCTCACCCTGCAGACATACAAACAGACTCAGTAAATACACAGCCATCACCGTCATCACAGCGTCTCCGGCCAGTCTCTCTGAAGACGGACCCCGCCTCTCCGGCCAGTCTCTCTGAAGATGGGCCATGCGTCTCAAGCCAGTCTCTCTGAAGGCGGGCCCTACGTCTCCAGCCAGTCTCTCTGATGGCGGGCCCTGCGTCCCCGGCCAGTTTCTCTGAAGGCGGACCCTGCGTCTCCGACCAGTCTCTCTGAAGTCAGACCCCACGTCTCCGGCTAGTCTCTCTGAAGACAGGCCCTGTATCTCTGACCAGTCTCTCTGAAGGCGGGCCCTGCGTCTCTGACCAGTCTCTCTGAAGGCAGACCCCGCATCTCCGGCTAGTCTCTCTGAAGACGGGCCCTGCATCTCTGACCAGTCTCTCTGAAGGCGGGCCCTGCGTCTCTGACCAGTCTCTCTGAAGGCGGACCCCGTGTCTCCGACCAGTCTCTCTGAAGGCAGGCCCTGCGTCTCCAGCCAGTCTCTCTGAAGGCAGGCCCTGCGCCCCCGGCCAGTCTCTCTGAAGGCGGGCCCTGAGTCTCCGGCTAGTCTCTCTGAAGACAGGCCCTGAGTCTCCGGCTAGTCTCTCTGAAGGCGGGCCCTGTGTCTCCGGCCAGTCTCTCTGAAGGCGAGCCCTGAGTCTCCGGCTAGTCTCTCTGAAGGATTCAGCCTGCTGTTGCCGAATCTCCACTAAATCCCTCAGCTTAGACATGCCCCCACCTCCTTTCCTGCTCCCCGCCTCCCTGCCTTTAATGCATCCCTGTCCTCTCCTCTCATTCCTCGCATTTCCTTCACTATTGAAAGAAGCACAGTGGCCTTTTTTCATAAACAGGGGCTCGCCTCTTTGGGTGGTTTCAGCGGGCGGTTAGGGGTGCGTTTTGGGTTTGAGTGGTATCCAATCAACACGCAAACATAAAAGCAGCCTTACCCAAAAACACACATGTTCAAAGATATAATTAGTCAGGTAGAGGGGGCGGGGCCACGGGGTGGGGTCTCAGGGGCGGGGCCTCAGCCGGATCATTTTTAACCAGATGTGAAACCAAAGTTGGCTGTTTCAGATGTGGTTACGTGATGGTGATGATGGTAAATAAAATAACCAAAAAGTTTCATACATAAAGATCTGTTTTGGAGATGTATCATTCACACATAATTGGACTGACTAGTGAAATCTGTAATTGAATTTTGCACTGGGCATCTTTAATTTTATTTTCTTATTTCTATCTGCCCCACAAGCTGCTTGTGGCCTGAGCTGTTCCTGTAATGTACTTGATGACCTGTGCTGCAGAAAGCAGAGGATCCCAGTGTCTCATAGGATACGTCAGAGACGCTGCCATTGTGGCTGAGAATGAATCCTTCCCAAAAAGCTTGTGATACGCAGTGTGGCTTTCAACAAACATCATATGAAGACACACTTGATTAAAATGCTGGCAAAGTGCAGAAGGCACCATATGTATGAAAGGAACAGAGGAACAGGATCCTGGATTTTAAAGGACGTACAGGTATCCAGTAGGGCCATGAAATCACTGCTTTCCACATTCAGGATCAATAAACAATTTTCAAAAGTCCAACAATAACATGGAACTCAATTGTACAGACCAGCAGGCTGCATGGCGGGGAATCGACTGCAGTCAAAGCACGTGCATAACTGGCACTGCACGAGTGCAGAGCGGAGCGATGTCAGAAGCGAGCTGGCCTGTCCGTATGAGCCCAATACACGCAATGAAGCCCCAGCATGCTCTTCAGCGAAAAAATTCACATTTAAATTTTTAAAAATGCTAGATCAGCTCTTCTGAAAATTGCTGAAATTATAATCACAAAAGCTGTTTGCTTGCATTGCTAAGTTTAAGTCACAGGGTAGAATCAGCAGCTCTGAGATCTGTTCCAAGATCAATTTTGAGGCAAGCAGAGGGAATGTGCAGACAGCCCGATTCAATATTTATTCAAACGGTTATGTTCCATTAAGCTTCTGTCACATAGAAAAGCCATCCAAAATTAAGCAATTTGTTATAAAACACGTTCAGGTTGCGTGTGTGAAGTGGAAAGTGGAACTTACAGCTGAAGATCTTTAAAAAAAATCTACAACCATATACACAAACTGAAATAGCTGTGGCCTTTTATGTTGGGAGTCATTCGCAAAGAGGAATTTCACTCTTTGCTGTAACCTCATTTCACATCCTGTTATGTCACTTGACTGGATTGCAAACATCCAAAGCAAATTTGCTTTTAATGTTCACTTAATGTTCATTTAAGTCTCTGGATACCAAAAGCTCAGTACTACTGGCAGCCCTATTGGCTCTACTGTGTGTGTGTGTGTCTGTGCCTGTGTGTGTGTCTGTGCCTGTGTGTGTGTGTGTGTCTGTGCCTGTGTGTGTGTGTCTGTGCCTGTGTGTCTGTCTGTGTCTGTGCCTGTGTGTGTGTGTGTGTCTGTGTGTGTCTGTGCCTGTGTGTGTGTCTGTGCCCTTACGGCCAGCTCACAGCCCTCGTAGCCAGTGTGTGTGCTCTGTCTTTTCTGTAGGCTCGACCCGAGGAGAGTGCCTGATTCCAACCTCACTGCCCACATCAAGCCCCTCCACAGTCAGCAGAAGGCTTCACATGCGGTTAAGGCTGCCGGTTCACATTCGGGGGGGTTCAGAGCACGGACCGGGGGCCCTTCTAATCCAAAATTGGAGGAAATCCTTGGAAAAGGTTCAAATAAGCTGTACAATCAAAGGCTTCTTATGCTATATAAATATACAGGCAGGCCCTTCTGGGAGACCGCAGGACCTGCATCGCCCGACCCGGAGGAGCATGATTTACGCACGACCTGCATCGCCCGACCCGGAGGTGCATGATTTACGCAGAACCTGCATCGCCCGACCAGGAGGTGCATGATTTACGCACGACCTGCATTGCCCGACCAGGAGGTGCATGATTCCTTACACGTGGTGTATATATGCAACCTTTAATAACTTAAAATTTACAAAGCTTGACAATCAGTCAGCATAACATAATTTAGGAATATGCTTCTTTACTGTTTCCTGAACATTTGTATGCTTTGCCTCAGCATCACGATTTGTAGCAGCTGGATAACAACCTTAAATTAGGATCCCGGAGGAGCAGCACGCCAAGTGAGAGCCCATATTGGTACCGTAATGGCGTGTTAAAGTATCAGTTAACTAGGGGTGGGGTACCGCTTTGGGAAGCCACACAAAAAGGGTTGTTTGCCTGCAGATGTGGACCAGCAAAAGATGTCTGGAAATAGAGGCAAACAGAGCAAACATGTGAGTTGAAGGCCTGATACCGGACAGAGAAGGTCCATTTCCCACTGGGTGAGCTGCGGGCCTGATACCGGACAGAGAAGGTCCATTTCCCTCTGGGTGAGCTGCGGGCCTGATACCGGACAGAGAAGGTCCATTTCCCACTGGGTGAGCTGCGGGCCTGATACAGGGTGAGGAAGGTCCATTTCCCTCTGGGTGAGCTGCGGGCCTGATACCGGACAGAGAAGGTCCATTTCCCTCTGGGTGAGCTGCGGGCCTGATACAGGGTGGGGAAGGTCCATTTCCCTCTGGGTGAGCTGCGGGCCTGATACCGGGTGGGGAAGGTCCATTTCCCTCTGGGTGAGCTGCGGGCCTGATACCGGACAAAGAAGGTCCATTTCCCTCTGGGTGAGCTGCGGGCCTGATACCGGGTGGGGAAGGTCCATTTCCCTCAGGCTAAAGTCTAAACACGAGCCAAGGTCCCTTGCCTGACATTTGAATGTCAGTTTCACCTGAGTGCTTAGAAAAGGTCCAGGAGAACCGTGTTACTAAGGATCACACATCGGTTCTGGCTGCGCTCCAGAACACGCTGCTTGGATGAAATTCTCCACTCATTTTACATATTTCTTGTTTCCCACCTTTGTGTAGCACTGAGCTGTCCTTTCTCTCCCGGTAAATGTGCTCTCATCCTGCGGTCCCACCGCTGTGGCCTTTTCTGTTGCTCCCTGCTGCTTGGGTGACAAACGTTTCCACTGCCAGGCCCAAATAAAGTCCCTGTTCCTGCCTCCAAAAGGAACCAGTGATCAAGGCTCCAGCTGCTCGCACATCCATTAACAGTATAAATGCGACGTCGCATTACAGTGGCGCATGAGCAAAACAGGCCTAGTGCAGTTAGCTCAGCTTCTGCTTACTGGCATCAGCAGCTGTGTGTGCCCGGGAACCCACGGGGGGTGGGGGGTCGCTCTGCGCCCATCAGATTCAAAAACAAAACTCAAGAGATTCCAAACCTTTTTCTCATCCACTCAACTAGTTAAAATGCCAATTTCTAATATCAGGAATTCTATTGCACCTGCGAGTAGCTTTATAACTGAATTATAACGAGCTACAACTGCATTTCTGATCCCAGAAATTGGATTTTCAACTAGTTAAAGTTTTATTTCTGGTATCAATCATTGGCACTTTCAATAGTTAAAACTGAATCCCTGTTATTAGAAATTGATATTTTATCTAGTTCCAAATAAATAAATGAAATAATTGAGAAATAATTTAGGCTCAGTAGCTAAAATAGAATTTCTAATGTCAAGAATTGGCATTTTAATTAGTTAAAACTGAATTTCTGATATAAACGATGCGCATTTTATCTAGTTAGAAATGAATTTGTGTCACCTTCTAGAATGAATTAAAGTGGACACAGCTTGCCTTGCACACGCGTGTCTGCACCAAGAACTAACTCTGGGCCAGTCGTTCCAGGCACCACTGACCATTTCAAGTGGAAGAAGCACTGACTTCCTAATAAGTGCATTTCCTTACACTTGTCCCCAAGTTCGGCTGGAAAACTGCAGTGTTTCACTGGGTGTTATACAACTTCTGTAATATATATGTGTGTGTGTGAGGCTGTCAATGTGGAGGTGAGATTAAATCATATTTAGATGTGCTAGCTTTCTCCAAACAAACACGCGAACGCTGTCCTCAGCGCCAAACCTTCCAGCTATTTCTAGGCGGCGATGTTTCGCCGACTGCACCCTGGCTGCTCGCCGGCTCGCGCCCTCCGCCCTCTCCCGCGCCCTCCGCCCGCTGCCCCCGTCAGCCTTTGTGACAGGAGGCCCCACCCTCTCTCCCACGGATACATGTACGAATGATGAGCGAAGCCACAAATATCAACTGCTGGAAAACTTTTCCCACGGGAGCAAAGGCAGATTCTCCACCCAAACTGGAATAGATGTCAGCCTTCTGTGGTGTCAGACGCTGCGTGACAGAATACAGTGTCTCTTTCATATGTCTTCTGAGTGCAGTGCTTTTTCTCTATACTAATGCCACACTTATGCTTAAAGTTTGAACCATCTCACCTAGTTTTATAGAAGCTGAGATGCTCCAGGTGGCTGTAGCACTGACCTATGCTTGGCGGAAGCGAGGAACTGCAGAACATGTTAATCAATGACTGGCCAGTGGCGACTGAGGCAGAGTCGTAATGAAAATGAAATTTGCGACACAGTCTGGGTCCACTTATCACATACGACCTGACTTTCGGTTGGCAAAGTCCAATCACCCACCAAATGTAATCCTCAAACGAGCCTGATGGGCCGAATGGCCTCCTCTCGTTTGTAAATTTCTTATGTTCTTATGTTGTTATAATCTATTCTTATTACCCAATCGGAATTCAGACAGTAAAAATGACTCCTTTTTAGTGTGAAGTGCTGATGGTACAAAACTCCTAACTTCATTTTAACTTTATTTTTAATGTTTATTAAGTCTTAAGGCTCTCACCAGTTAAGATGAGATTGGACCGGTAGGTATCATGGCTGATTCTGGGACTTTGTAAGGGCGTTAAAGGGGCCATAATTCATACAGTGGAGCCAAAGATCATTAGCCAATGATGTTCTTGGAAATGGTGAGTGACAGGGGAGGTGAAACTCCGGGGCCAATCGGCTTTCAACTGGGGGCAGTGCCCCTGTGGCCCCGCCTTTGTACGTGCCGCTAGTAGGTGTGCAGAATGAGGTCACTTAGGGGTTTCCGGTTTAGCCACACCAGTTCAAATGCACTACCACTCCTCACCATCGGGAGGAGCTCTGTCATACCCGAGGCAGAAACAGCCGTTAGGCCAGCTAGGGCACATGTGAAGGATCAGACCACCGGTCTCGCTCTGGCAGCACCCCGCCGGGGGTGAGCAGGGCGGGCGGGGGATACGGAGGACCACACAGGCGTCCTGGGGGTGTCCCCCTCTGATCTCAGCGTGAAATCTGGCAGCATGCTGATGATCTGATGATCTGCCAACAGGCCAATCAGCTAGAACACGGCCATTGTGCAGCAGCGGGAGAGATAAAGCGATGGAGCGAGACTCAGACCTCGGCCCAGCGGGACGGTGCCGGGGAGCAGGGGACGGGTCACGGGATATCTGAGACATCAAAGGGCCACCAAAAGTGAGCAGCCCTCTGTCACGCCTTCGTTACTCCTTACCCACAGCTACACCCTGCCTATCAATCTCAGGAGCTTTCAGCCAAAGCACCAGCACCGGCACCAGCACCAGCACCTGCACCAGCACCAGCACCAGCACCGGCACCAGCACCAGCACCTGCACCGGCACCAGCACCGGCACCAGCACCTGCACCAGCACCAGCACCAGCACCGGCACCAGCACCTACACCAGCACCAGCACCAGCACCAGCACCAGCATCTGCACCAGCACCAGCACCAGCACCTGCACCAGCACCAGCACCAGCACCTCACCAGCACCTGCACCAGCACCAGCACCAGCACAGCCCCTTTGCGTCGCGATTCTGATCTCGAGGGACCTTAAAGAGCTCCCTGCTACCGTCCCTCACGCTACCTGATTTTATTTAGCCCTTAGTGATAAAATATAAATATGCATAAATAAACATGCAAAAATACGAAAGCAGAGAAGTAACTAAAACATTCAGAACTGAGCATCTGACAGCAGAATTTAGATTTAATAATTACTAAGGTATCATGAGCAGGTCCTTGGAAGTTCTGCATTTCACTAGCATACAGTCAGGTCTGGGAGTGAGTGCAGCTTTTCCTGATAACAAACGGAATCATTTATGCTGGCTCTCTGCGCTGGAACACAAAACACTTTGCTTTCTGTGTGATATGGGGTCAGGCAGGCAGAGAAACACGCGTCTGGCTTTTCCATGTAAACACCGTCAGAGTTTTGACTCTCTGACCTTCCCATCGCTATTCATAACAGAAGCATAACCATCTCTCAGCAGCTCTGGCTTCATTTCAAAGGCAGGCCTGCTCTGGAGGGCCGCCGGGGTGTGCAATGTTCCCTGACGTGGACGCCTTCTGCAGAGCGGCTGTCTAGCGTATCTCCATCACGCCGCTTTCCAGTGAATCTGTCTCGCAGGCTCTTATCTGCGTATGACACCTTTCACTGCATTCAGAACAGCTTCAAAGGGATTGTCTCCTTCATAAGAATAAAATTATGAAATCAGAACAACTGTTCTCGCTAACATTCAGTTGTGTAGCAGAAAAAAAGAAACCACGACATTCATCTTGATCCTGGACAGTCAGATACCGACCGACCTACGGACACTCAGGTACCGACCGACCCACAGACCCTCGGATAGCGACCGACCCACAGACACTTAGATAGTGACTGACCCACAGACACTCGGATAGCGACTGACCCACAGTCAGACAGCAACTGACCCACAGACACTCAGATAGCGACTGACCCACAGACACTCAGGTACCGATTGACCCACAGACACTCAGATAACGACTGACCCACAGTCAGACAACGACTGACCCACAGACACTCAGATAGCGACTGACCCACAGACACTCAGGTACCGATTGACCCACAGACACTCAGATAGCGACTGACCCACAGTCAGACAGCGACTGACCCACAGACACTCAGAGAGCGACTGACCCACAGACACTCAGATAGCGACTGACACCCACTATTATAACATGAGTTGTAGCAGCAGTAGAGATCACTACAGTGTGCATTATAAAAACATAAAAACAAAAATAACTTTTTAAGGTGTGAGAAAATAAAATGAACTGCATATTACTATGTAATGTCCTGACACAGTTAATTTTACTGGAGCAGTGCAGGTTAGTCCTGGCACAGTTAATTTTACTGGAGCAGTGCAGGTTAGATGGTTTAGTGCCTTTATTGAGGGTTAGACATCAGGAGCCTCCTGATGAGTTAGGGTTCCATGCTCTTAATCTCTGCCCTGCTGGTCTGCCAACTGCCTGCAGTAAAACAGGCGGGTAGCCTCACTGGTGCCTGAATGCAAATGAGCATTTCAGTGCAGAGGGGAGTGCGGCTTCTGAAGGTGTACGGCGGGCTCACCTTCTGGCCCTCCGCGCCCGGCATGCCCTGTGGGGAGAGGGAGGACACTGAGGGTTACGCTGGGGACACACCGCAGGAGACCTGACACAACTCGCAAATCCGCGGCCCGGAAGTCGGGGAGCTCCAGTGCGTCTGTCTGAGAGGCCCAATGAGCATCCATATCCATATGAGGCCTATCCAATCCCTGAACACACGCTGAACACTTACGATTGGTCCAGGCAGGCCGATCTCCCCCGGGCTTCCCTAGGAGACAGAAAGGAAGCACGTCTTCCTGTTACTTCATGAGAATTTAACATTGATTATTATAAAGTCCACACAGGCACCAACGCACGGGTATGGATGACTTTGTCAGAAAGACTGTTTCAGTTTCTGCCTTTATAACAGAAAGTTCAGAAAATTCCAGAGTCTCAGATGATGCATAATAGGTTAGATGTTTGTTTCCTCTCCGGTACCTTTTTCCAGTGGTGTGCCATGGCGGCTAAGTTTAATCGTGTCACACTGGGCCCTTTAGTCTGAAAAAAAGCAGTGTGACAGACGTAATGTTTATTTGACATTCATCTTCCATCTGCATGCATGTGTTCCTTCTTAAAAGTCATTTTTTTAGTCTCTTAAATTTTTCTTTCTTACAAAACATGTAACTAAAATGAATGTTACGTTACAGCAGCTATAGCAGGTTGTAGCTTTTACACAGTTTGTTTTTCTATCCATCTGTTCCATCTGCTTTAATTTCATTTACAATGAATGTCACAAACACTCGCATCGACTTTTTGTGGCAGAGGCCTGTGATGCTGAATATCAATGAGATGCACATATTTCGGGGGGAAACCAGCTCGCTGTCCGTCTGTCTGTCTCTGCCCCGAGGACAGAAACGTGCCATTCGCCGTCTGAAATGTAACCGCCGGCAGAGAGAGCACAGCGGTGCTCGACTTCGGCTGCATTGCAGACTGGCGGGGCAAGCGGGCCGGCTGAGCACGAGCCTCACCACGGGTCCCGGGGGCCCGGTCCTCCCTGGGGGCCCGGTACTCCCTGGGGGCCCCGGCAATCCTCCATCACCCTGCGCACACAAGATTATGAGATTGTCTCACACCGAACACCGGACAGGCTTTCCCTCGTTCCCGGCAGGATAGGGGGGCTTGCCTTGAGTCCTGGTGGTCCAGGATATCCTCTTGGGCCTGGCGATGCCGGTTCACCCTGTCACACGGGCAGAGGGACAGACCCAGGGTGTTATTTCACGCCATCACCTTCATCGGGGCAAGTGTACTCTGGACGCCATTCACCTTCTTCCCAGCCGGACCTGCTTCTCCAGGAGCTCCTGGGTGGCCCGGCTTCCCCTTCAGAAAGACAGGCTTGTCACACCCCCCGTGAGGAAATCCCCCCAGTGAGGAAATCCCCCCCAGCTCCATGCTGATACGCAACTGATTCACTCACAGAAGATAATTAGTTACAGTCTGATGATGCGTGAAATGGGCGGCTCTGTGGGGTAAGACTCCGTGTGTGTAACCAGGTGGTCGCTGGTTCCAGAGTCATACCCCGTTTGGCCCAGTGTGGGTCCTGCACACTGGCTGAGCCTCTGCTCTCACACAGAAACCTGCTCTCACCTGTTTATACAACTTTGGGTTTTATGGAGAATAAGATGGGGATTGAGAAAATGACTCAATTTCCCCATGGAGATGAGTGAAGTATCGCTGTTATGACATTTGAAATGTAGTCGACGCACGGTCACAGTGCAAACGCACGTGTTCATAAGCTTCAGCGTCATTAACTTCAGCACAAAAGCCTCAGCGGCGGTTAGGGGATTCAGTCAGTTTGACGCTTTTCACCAAAGTTCTTCCATTTTAACCGAGAGGTGTGTAGGTAGAGAGAGACACGGGGGGGCGGGGGGATACTCACAGGCTTACCGTCAGGGCCGGGGGGGCCTTCGCGGCCCTTCAGTCCATGGAGCCCCTGCAGGGACAGAAAATATGCAGCCACATTGGCGCTGTGCAGGCCGGATTGTAAAGGTTACGGGAAAAATGACTGTACATGCACTGCTGATGTGCAGCAACCGACATCTGTACTAATCACAGTAAACTGAGTAAGATATTCATTCCATCCATCCATCCATCCATCCATCTTTCAACCTCCAATCCCTGTCAGGGCTGTGGAAAGAATACAATATTATTAGTGCGAAAACCTAGTACTTGTTTTCTTTTACTGACACAATTAGTAAAGTATCACCCGCGGGATTATCGTATGGTTATCATATGAAGTATCACCCGCGGGATTATAGTATGGTTATCATATGAAGTATCACCCGCGGGATTATAGTATGGTTATCATATGAAGTATCACCCGCGGGATTATAGTATGGTTACCATATGAATGGCACTATTTGCAAATAGTTGGCCGATCAGAGCTGCTTGCACTCCAGTCAGTCACTCTTGTTCTTTTTATTTTCCTCCCTCTCTCTCTCTCTCTCTCTCTCTTTCTCTCAATCTATTGAAAAGTAGACTGTTCAAAGTTACTCTGGGTGTTTTTAAATGTTTATGACAAAAGTCCGGAGTTTGTTGGATGGTTTGGTGAAATTTCTGTGTTGTAGCACATACTGGATAGCCGTCTTCAGAGGGTTAAGGTACGGTCCATTTTCAACTGGCAAACCCAAATGAAAAGCAACAGTGCATAGATATTCACGTAGCAAAAGGACTGCGATTTAGGCTGGGGGTGGGGAGGCTTACCATGGGCCCTGGAGGGCCAGGGGGGCCTGGATACCCGCGGGGGCAGCGACAGTGCTCTGCACTGGGGGCTCGGTCTGCAGGGCACTGAGTAGGGCGAGACACAGCACCTGCTGACTGGCACAGAATGGCAGACATGCATGGCACATGCACAGCTGCAAGGACCTGCAACTCACCCTGCTGTCCACCTGTGCAGAGAAAGATGCAGAGAATGAGTAAATATCAGAGCCGCAGACAGCGGCATGCTCACACCACACTGACAGGCAAGAGGCTGGCAAGCAAGCAGCGGGCAGACAGGCAGGCAGGTGGGTGAGCAGCGGGCAGACAGACAGGCAGGCAGGTGGGTGAGCAGCGGGCAGACAGGTGAGCAGTGAGCAGGCAGGCAGGCAGGCAGGCAGGTAAGCAGCGGGCAGACAGGCAAGCAGGCGGGCGGGCAGACAGCCAAGCAGTGAGCAGGCAGGCAGGCAGGCGGACAGACAGGCAAGCAGTGAGCAGGCAGGCAGGCAGGCGGGCAGACAGGCAAGCAGGGGAGCGGCAGGCAGGAAATCAGGCATGCAGGCGAGCGGCGGGCAGGCAGGTGAGTAGTGGGCAAGCGAGCAGCAGGCAGACAGGCAGGCAGGCAGACAGACAGGCAGGCAGGCAGGCAGGCAGACAGACAGACAGGCAGACAGGCGAGTGGCGGGCAGATAGGCAGACAGGCAGGCAGACAGACAAGCAGACAGGCAAGTGGAGAGCAGATAGGCTGACAGGCAGGCAGACAGGCAGGTGAACGTAGGGCAGACTCACCACGGAGACAATCTCACATGCCGCCTCTCTCTCCACCTGCTGCGGGTCACAGTACAGCCTCAGCTTCTGCACCTCGATCTGAAAGGGAGGGAAGCACACAGAGGGGACTCATACTGGTGTTCTTCCATTACCCAATTACAGTCGCAGCAGAGAGGCTCTTCGCTTTAGAAACACCTGAGGAGGTCTGGGGTGGCAGTGGGGGATTTTCTGGCTCTGACTTCAAAGCTAGCAGCATCAGCACTGAGAGGGACCACAGACTGACGTAAATTACGAATGAGATTAGTGAAACTGAATGCTTCAGCGCTTAGTCAGACTGAAAATCTGCATGGCTCTGCCTAGTGGGACCTGAACCGCACCATGGGCCTCTCTCTCCTCTGCAGAGCACAGGGGGCCCTGACATAGCGGGTAGTGGTGAGTCTGGTGATTACCAGGCAGACCAAACCACTTTTCAGATGGGGAGGCGGTCATCTGTCATCTGTCAATACAATCGCCTGACCACTCATGATTGACAGTGTTATTAATCAATCATATGCAACTTAGGCAAGAAGAACACTGGATATTTTTCCTAGGGAAAAATAATTAAATTATGATTAAAGTGTAAGAGCCCTAAACCAGTGTTTCCCAATCCAGTCCTCGGGGACCTGCATACAGTCAATGTTTTTGCTCCTTTTTTTGGAGCTGGAAGGAAGCAAAAATATGGACCGTCTGCTGCTGCTGGTCCCCACATGCCGGGTTGCGAAACGCTGCCCTAAACTGTCACTAAGCGATTAATATAAAATCGCTGAGAACAAACTCTGCCCAAAAATGTCCCTTTTAGCCAATGACACAGATGGAGACGCGACTCTCTGGCCGACCCACCGGGACGCTGACTCCTGTCCTGGTTGCCTTGGCGACCTGCGTCCGGCCGTTGATGTAGATGGGCATGACCTGGTCCAGAAGCCTCTCCGCCACCAGCACGTTGTCCAGGAAGCAGGCGACGCCGCGGGGCTGAACCTGCAGCTTCAGGTGGTGCCAGTCGCCATCGAACAGCCTCTGTGGATGAGCTGAGCTCAGCGTGACACCTCCCAGCTCAGCGTGACACCCCCGCACCCTTCCCACGACAGCAAACGATGCCTGTGTCAGCTATTTCACTTTATCTGAAGTGAGAGGTGAGAGTTACTATAATCTGTGGGCGTAAATGATGGGGGCTTTTGCCTCAATCCCCCCCCCTCCCCAATGCTGAACCCAAAGTTATGACCTTGCAGTAAAAGCCCCTTTGATCGCGAGTGTGAAAGCATTACTCCACACAGCAGGAGCCCTGCTACAATTATAACTCTTTGCAGATAATTTGTCCAAACCGAATGCAGCATTTTCTCATTCATTCTGGCCCTGAACTACAGGCTGCCAAGATCTGCCTGATTCTATGGCGCTCAGAGTGTATGAGTATATCTGAAAGCGCAGTCAGGTCACCGCCCAACTCTGTGTTTTATATCTGCTGCTCATCCTCTGCCCCTTGCTGCTGTGCTTTCGAGCTGGTCCCCTGTCTTCCTTGCATGCGTTTTTCAGCCCCTTAAACAGACCTTGACGGCTCCATCGCTGAAGCGAGCCGATTGCAGATGGCTGCTGGTGCTGGTGGTACTGAACACGACGGATCCGCCTTTGCCGTCGAGCGTCACGGCGACCTGCACGGCGCCGTCCCTGGACAGGATCCTCCACAGGTCGAACGCTTCCCGGTCACTGGGCTCCTTCAGCCTCAGCGTGGCCACGAACACGTAGGCCGGGGGCAGGCCCTCGGGGAAAACCCCCCTGCAGACAGCGACGTACCAGGAGGAGATAAGAGCCAAACCCACCCCAGGCTATGAGTATGAGCAAGGAGGCAGGTCTAAGCCTGCAGGGGCACGTCAGACACAACGACTTTCCAAACACACATCTACTCCACTGTTCCAACATCTACTCCACTGTACACACATATACTCCACTGTACTTCCATTGTGTTTACTGAAGGAAAACAGTGAGCACTAAGGGGCTTCTGGCCGCAGTGATGCAGCAGAGCATCTGAGGGTCAGTGCGGGCCAGGCGGAGGGTCACCCACCTGGTGCTCTCCGTGATGTCCACTGCGTGGCTCAGCATGTAGGCCCCCTCCGACTCCAGAGAGCCCGGCACCTTCGCGGCCTTCCGGTCAATCCTCATTCCCGATATCAGCTCGAATCCCTTCTCGTGTTTCGAACCCACAGGGATTTGTGCTGGACAAACAGACTCTGAAGCATGAAAAATAACAGAAGATTAAAGTTTCAAATCTCAAGTCCTAAAAGATTTGAGTCACTAGGTGATAGGTAATAATAAACCTAAGTGAGTAGTAATAATAATAATAATAATATTACATTTATATAGTGCTTTTCATAAAACCAAGGTTGCTTTACAAGGAGCAGAAAAAAAGCTGGACGGGGAGAGTAACATTCATAAAACAGGAAGGTTTTAAATCGAACTCGTAATAAATGCAAACAAGATTACAGAAAATTTTCATTTTACAAAAAATTCTTTGGAGTCAGTAATATAGAGTGACGAGTAACAGAAGGTACTGCTAAATCTGTCTAATTATCAAATGTTATCACATTCCAGCTGCCTTGTGGTCACATCTGCTTCTCACATGTGTAAGAGCTGTGAGGCTGCTGCCGTCCACACGGCTTCCCGGTCGGCTTCTGTTTGGGTCGATGCTCAGCCCAGCCATATTACTGAAGCCGTTTAACCAAAGCAGCATCCTCAGGTCTAAGAAAGTCCGATCCCTCAGTGTTTCCCAAGCCGGTCCTCGTCCACCCCCCCCCCCCAAGTGGGGCACGTTTTTTCCCACCCCAGCACCCTGCAATACACGGACTGGGGTTCCTGAGGACCAGGTTGAGAAGCACTGCGCTTTATTTGGTCGGCGTCTTAGTCGATGCCGATATTTAAGGTGTAACACAGCTTAAAAGCCGCATTCTCAGAATTGTGGTATTACAAGGCAGAAAATGTCAAAGTGCACTTTCCACAGGCTCAGCTCTTTAGGTGCTTATCTCACTTCCTGTTATTTCTTCAGTGTGAGCAGGAGCAGAGGTTTCGGTGGCTTGGAGATGACACCCCCCCTCCCCCCAAGCCAGCAGAGGTTTTGGTGGCTCAGATTCTCCACCCCCACCCCCACCCCCACCGCACGACCAAAGCCATTTTTATTGAAAACCACCTTCTCTGCTTCGCTGGGCCGCACAGAGAAAAAGAGCAGAGCGATGAGTCGTCCTGCTTCGTTAAGCACGACCCGCCTCGCCTGTGCCCCGTTTCGGACAAATGCATCCACTAAGTAAATCGAGGCTGACACGAATGCGGTAGTGTGACACTGTCGGCCATAAAGGTGATCATGCACACCGCAATGTTGCCAGGCAACAGCCAACCGGGTGAGACAAAAGTGATCTCATCCGGATCTGGATGATAGCGAAAAGTTGCCAGCTGCCAATGAAAGTTTTTCAAATAGAAACCTGGTGTCCAGTATCAATGTGAAAGTAGCTTGAGCGGCATCGGTGAATCGTCACCCTGAGAACCTCACCCTCACACAGCTTCTGCTGCATGGCGCCCAGGATGTGTCCAATGGTGGTGTAGTCCTTTGCGTAGAGCACGTACGCGGACGAGGGCCTGTTGGCAAAGGAAACCAGCTCGGAGCTGGCCACCTCGCTGCCCACACCCACGGCGAACAGCACAATGTTCTGGGCTCGGGCTTCCAGGGCGGCATCCACCACGTCGTCCTGTGACCTCCCGTCTGTCACCACCACAGCGATGCGGTGCCGGGCCGGCCTGGGGGACGAGGCACTCGAGGGCGGGGGGAAGACGTGCTCGCTGGCAAACCTGATGGCACGCCCTGTCTGAGTGTTGCCACCAAGGTAGCTTATGGCACCGATGGCCTGGATGAGGTCTTGAGCGCTCCGGTGCAAACCCAGCGGGACCTCTAGCCGAGGCGTGTCGCTGTACTGGACCACCGCTACCCGTGTGTACTGGGGGCCCACCAGGAAGCTGCTGGTGACGTTGATGAGCCACTTCTTGGCCGTGTCGAAATCGGAAACACCCACGCTGGAAGAGCCGTCGAGGATGTACACCAGGTCCATGGCTGCCGTGCTACAGCCTGCAAGAAGGCACAGAATACCACATACAGAGTACCAAGCACAGAGTACCAGACATACAGTTCCAGGCACAGAGTACCAGGCACGGAGTACCAGGCACAGAGTACCACGCATAGAGTACCAGCTCCTGGGCTCCACAGAAGAGGCACAAAATACCAGGTACAGAGTACCATGCATAGAGTACCAGCTCCTGGGTTCCACAGAAGAGGCACAGAATACCAGGCACAGAGTACCAGGCACGGAGTACCAGGCACAGAGAACCACGCATAGTGTACCAGCTCCTGGGGTCCACAGAGGAGAGCAGGAAGGTCCTTACCAGCACGGTTTTCCACTTGAGTCGGCTGGGCATGCTGCAGCAGCAGGAACATCAGAGTCCAGCCCAGCATCCATGTCTTCATTGTATCTCAGCAGGCTTCCCAATACAAAATAAAAAGAGATTTTACATTCTTTAGCAGACAATTTAATCCAAAGCAATGTACATGAGAGAAAACAGGTTCAGTCAGTCCCTGGAGCGATAGAGTGAAGGGCCTCGCTCAGGGGCCCAACAGTGACATCACTGTGCTGAGCCTGGGATTAGAACCAGGAAGGGTCCAGTCACAGGCACAGCATCCCAACCCGCTGAGCCAGGCACCGATTAATGAAAGCATTCGGTCACGGAACACGCGTTTGCATTCTCTATTACAGAAAATAGGACACGTGTTGAACATGAGACTGGAAGAAAGATTTGCTGTCCTACACAATTCGAAGGAAACGAATCCCGTGAGAAAATCTGAGTCTTACTGAACAAAGAACATACAGTGGCTGTCAGCCCTTCCGCGCACATGACGCTCTGGTCTCCCAGACTCCGGCTGCGCCAGGACGCAGCCAGCGGCCGATCCGTTCAATCGGGCTGTGACGCTCCGCGACTCAGGGCAGCATCTCAGGAAGCTGCAGAAAAGGCTGCTCCTGTGTTTGCTGGTGCCCATTAATTTAGGCTGAGCAAATGTAACAGGCACCCTCCCCTCGCCCTCTCAGTTATTGGTTATTAATATCAACATATCTTTCCCTTCATTTTAAATAAAATTAGATTAGTTCCAAAAGAACGGAAGAAGAAGCCATACAAAAGATAAATGGTAAACAGGAATTTGCAATGTGGTACTTGTGACCATTTCCTACGCTTTGGTATCTTGTGCGCTAACGACCTGTGGGGGGATGCGAGAGGGGCTAGTGGGGGCTTTCACAGCTTCACGTCTCAGATGTCACACCTCTACTTTCACAGACACATCTGTGGCAGGTTCAACAAAAATCTTGTAACATGATGTGAAAACAAGCTGTCCACGTAGCAGACAGTGACAGTGAATGCAGCTTTAACGGAGAGCAGAAACCAAACCTTGACTTTCGGTCTCATAACAAGTTCACTTTTCACCAAAGTACTTCAGCGCTTCGTGGACGAGGGTCTAGCACCCCTGTGCGTTTCTTGCTTCATCGCTTGCACTGCATCAGTGCCTGTGAGCTCCGGCAAAAACATCCACTGCAATAATAAAGCTTCACTGCCCTGATAAATAGTGTATAGAATGAAACAATTATATTCGCTACAACAAATGACCATATTTACTGCACTGATTTCACATTATGGACATTAGGCAATACAAAAGGCCGGACTGGGAAACAAAAACTGGCAGTTGATTCAGAAAGCAGAGCGTACTGGGCATTTATCTCAACCTGCACTGCGACTCTGCCGCCAGTCAATCATTTCACAAAACGATACACTGGGAGAAGCAGGCACTTCTTGTGATATTTCTGATTTTCTTTATTTCAGTTTCATTACAGCGCCAGTGACAGGGCAATTAACAAAGCAGCCAACAACTGCAGGCAGCAGCACCGAAATAACTAATGAGATGGTAAGTGAACGGGCAAGGTAAGCCTTCCCTGTCCCTGTCACCACCACCCTCTGCTTGGCAAATTTTATTGTCCTTTTTTCCACTTCGCTTAAAGTAATGAAGGAATCAGACGGCAATCTCTCAGCCGAGTGGCTCCCCGCCGAGGCAGTTAAGATGTCTGGACGGGCTCCTACAAGGACGGCTACCTGGACTGGCCTTTCATTAGCACGAAGCATGGGATATGGATTTCTGCACAGGGCCCAAGGAAGGCGCCATGTTCAGATCTAAGGCCCCGACTGGGTGACCATTACAAATGAGAGACTAGGTGTCAGATTAGTCAATTGAGTAATAATGCAAGGCTATAGGTCTGTACAGTCACACAGAAATGGAGCCAACAGTCCAGTAAGCTGGACCACTGCCTCACATAGAGCTGTCATTCTCTGACTCAGCATCGTGTTTAATTTCTATACCTTCCTTAATTACATCTTATGGGAGCATTACAACCATTTATAACGAAGAAAAAGCACCGAGCAGAGTCCATTCATTGAATTAAAAACTCGAGGACTGGAATGCCGTCATATACCTAAAACTGAGAATAAGCGCTTGTGCAGGCTTGTTCTAACCCCACCCGCTGTCCACGATTGGCTGACGTAAATGTGACACCACAGTTTTGGTCAGCAAGATTAATTAGTATACTATGCAACGCACCGCGCTTATCCCTGAACAGTGTAAATATTAGTGTTTGTGTATTTATACTTTAAATAGTAAATGTCGTACCCGTGTAATGCATGCGCTTCGTTATCGCCTAACACGGAGTGTCGTGTGAATTGTTGGCTTCTCTCTCTGTGCCGCTGCTGGTACTAGAGCAACAGTGGCTGTTAATGAAGAGAGTAACTTCCATTTCGGAAGAGCTGTCATCTCCTGTGTTTAATAGAGTCACACGCCCGCCATAATTCGCTTTATTGCGCCCAGTATGTGGTAACATTGACTAATGTAGCTATACCCTCCCCCCATAATAAGTAAAATTATTCGATTATCAGAATATTGCTGCACAAGGTCACACTTGTGATGAGGTTCTCTTTTAACAGTGAGCTGGTTAAATTTTTATCTTCTTATAAGTTCTTGTTAAAAAAAAAAAAAAAAAAAAGTATTTAAAAAGGTAAAGATCAAGTATTCCAAAACCTGTTTTGTCCAAAAGTAGTTGCTGAAAAAGTGCCGGATTGGCTTATAGTCACGGTTGTCTAATATTCTAACCAAAACGGTAATAAATTCATCACATTCGGCTCACACACCATCTCCCATTAAGACATCTGTTGCATTCTCTTGTTATTTTTATTAAACTGTCAACAACTCAACCTCGGCTGGCTGGTTATCATTAAACCACAAGCGCCATCTGGCGGACAGCAGTAATATTTTGTGAGACAGTGGCGTGCCGCATATTGATTTTTTGTGTCTGTTTCTTTGCTTGCTTATTACCTCACGGAAAGGGAAAAAAAACATGTTACGTCAGCAGACTTGTCCATCGCAACGCACACAAGCATTCACTTTGGTAAACTTAGAGATGCCAGTCAGCCTACCAGGGGGACCTTGTGTGACATGGGAAGAACACGAAAACCCCAAACACATGCTGAACAATGGCAAGATAAATAGTGCACTGACCCTAACCCACAGCAATGGAGGCCTGAAGCAACATTGCTACCCACCCACTAGGCCTGCCTCTCAAAAGGCCTGATAGGAATAATTATATCATCCATGAATAACACACAAATGCCTACATTCCCCTCCCTGTGCTGTATTTGCTATATAAGTATTAAAAGACCATATTCCTGCATGCATCCTATGGATGTTTCACTTGTGAATACAGTCATGATATAAGAGACACTCAGCATCTCCACAAGCTTGGGCAACAACGCGAAAAAAGTCAAAAAACATTTACTATTCAACTGAATTCTGGCAGGATCTGATAAGAAAGTAGCTTGAAGTAAATTGCCGGTATTTTGAAGCTCAGTGACTCTTTCGGGTCACAAAGGGTCCATTTTTGCGTGTCCATAGCTAAGCAGAGTAACATTTCACTGTCAAAGATGTATTTTTAATTGCCTAAGCAAAGGACAAAGCTTCTCATTTTTAAGCCTTTTTTCTGTTAATCTAAATTTCAAAAAATGCTCCTAGAGAGACAGAAAAAAGAGGCGGCGATGAGTCACATGGGGAGATAATTTATGAGTTATATAATTAGTGGGGGGTGAAGAGAAGCTGAGATTTTATAGTCGTCCGTCTGAAGGTATCGGGAGCCATTCTAAGTAGAGATAAGTGAGACTCTTCCAGAACCCTGCAGAGATTAAAAATCCAGCCAAAGCACATGCGAGATTTTCAATGATTCCTCACAAGAAAACAAAAATCAAGAAATATATCATGTTCCATCTTCATATTGCAGCAGGCTTATTGCTGACTAAAAATTCAAAGAGAAACATGCTCCATGCTTCTCCTTGACAATGCTGCTGAAGTGGTAAATCATCACCTAGCCTAATAGTTTGTATACATCGGAACATACAGGGGACGCTATGCCTGTTCAGATCCCCGGAGGGCAGTTACTGCAGTAACCCTGAATAATCTGACCCGCTCCAGCAATCCTCTCCAATTTCTGAAACTTTCACTGCTCACTCGTGGTCAATGTCAGCGTGAACGACCACGTCGGCCTGAGCCGTCTGCTGGAAAGCTCTCTGGAGCCACACGTCACAGGTAGCTGCCGTAATGGTCACTGCAGAGTGGAGCGTCATGCGGTATGCGGCAGCCAATGGGAATTCGCCGCATGCCAGGAGTGACCAGCACCACGCATGTCGGCCCGGAGGCCGCTATCGGCCAAGTCAGAGCCCTGCCGTAAAGGGATCGGACCTCGGCTGGACTCCGGTGTGCCAGTGGCTCTGGGCCTGTCTGTTCAGAGGAAGAGGTGCTTCACCCCGAATTTGTGTCCACAGCCCCCTCATCACCACAGCACTCCCTAAATAAACCTCACCCTTCGGGGGTGCTTGTCCAAAGCCAGGCCTTGCAGCACACATGCGAGACCTGCACCGTACTGGGAAGCTGGCAGCTTCTGAGGATCAGAGAACCATGGATGGAAACTGCATTGGGGGTATGTCCCCTGGCACCACTGCCAGCTGTAACGGTACAGCCCTACTCAGTAATAGGTTGGGAAAAAAAAAATAATAATATATATATATATACATATAAACACACTTTAGGTATTTGTCATATTCTGTAATTATGTTCGTATACAAGTTTTATTGCGCTATTTGGTAATAATATTAAAATATATTACTTTAAAAATGTAAATTTTGTTACATACCTCTAATCCAAACGCCAAATTAATATATTCGCTCGTGAAGAAAATATCAAAAGCGGCTGTAGTAGGACTGACACATAAAACTTACAGGAGCGCAGGGTTTGATTCGCAGCCAGGAGAAGCGCATTTTATACTGAACCATCTGGTGACGTAGTTCTTCACGGGAGTTACTCCCTCTGTCACGAATGAGGGAGGAGATAAAAAGAACGAAAGTATACTTTTCTCCACCTGTAATATACTTGTAATATAACACATTCCCGTTAAACTGAATGAGCCTGGCATCAGATATAAAATATTTTCGATATATTAATGAATTTGTATGTTGCGAGTATACTGATTATCTTTAATATTATTAGTTTTCTTATATACAGTAACAACTCAATTTCCCTATTTATGTAAAGAAGTATAGCAACATTTATTCCTACAAATATTTCGTTATTTCAGCACCTACAGTGACCCGCTCTCGCGCGCTTTACTGCGCGCTTCCGCTGAACCGCTTCTTCGGTCTCGCTCGTGCGGCGCAGCGCAAGCGCAGGCGCGCGAGGCAGACGGCGGGGTGCGCCACCGAGCGTACACGCCCACGCACGCAACCGCGGCGGGCACAAACCCCAACATTAGCGCGACTATTTTTGATCAAAGGCACCGCAAGACATGTGTAGCCGTTTCCAAAAAGGGACACGGAGAAGACGAGAAGACAAAGCCACATCAGAGGTGGCTGGAGGTGACTGCTGAAAGTGAACTCCGAAAAAGTGCCTGTAATTAATACCGCCACTTTCTTTAGAATACCGTAGTACTCACGGTGCGATTGCATGGCATTAAGATCAGTAGACCTACATTTCCTTCTCCCTCTGATCCATAATTGATATGCAGTCCCATTGCTTTGTAATTAAGCAGAGTTTTATATGCATACGCTGTAGTGTAGTGCAGTATTCCGATTCATTTCAGACACAAATATGTATGGGACATGATTGTATTACTGGAGTACACGAGACGAAACATTTAGCCTCATTTTAAAGAAACGGGCTCCTAATCTGCTAGATGTTTATTAAAAGCGCGGTGCGTTGCTGGATATTTTCTCTTTAATCTCTCTGCGGCCTGGTTAGAGCGAGTCGGGGGGCTTGTGTTGACATGTTACCCTTTAATTCTCTGAGGAAGTGTAGTTAGTGATGATTACCGGTAATTAGAGTTCATTAAAACAATAATTATAACAACAAGTCAATTATCCGCGTTTCACATGCAAAGAGGGGCGTTTTGAATTTTGTGGGGTACAAAAATATCACCAGGGCCTTAGTGTACACGTGCTTCATATTGCTACACCTCAACTTAAATAAAAGACCAGGAATAGACTGGTATGAATTGACACTGTGGTCAGTATATCCTGTACATTAGGCCAATATAAACATGTGTTACCCATGTTTTAACAGCAAAAGTGTTTCTTCGGAATGATGTGTGTGTTTTTTTGTGGAAAATGGCGAAAAATTTATAAAACTGGTCCTAGTATTTATGGATTCCTTTTGGTTTGGTGCCAGGAAAACAAACATGAACAAAAGAGGAACATTGTTTGAGAACTTTCAGTTGACAGGGCAGTGCTCCTGTCTGCTCCATGTCTGCATGTCCCAGCCCTCATTCGGGGAATTCTTGAAAATCCTCAAAAATATTTCTTACTGAGAGAAAATTCGATTTAATTAATTTTAATATAGCGCCTTTCACAACGGAGTCGTCCCAAGGTGTTTTACATGGATGTGTTGTGACACATTAAGCATCGTTAGAGAGACTAATACAGAACGGGGAAAAGGAAGGAAAGAAATTAAATAAAGAAATACAGAAGACAACAGAGGAGGGGAACCTAAAACTCCCAAGTGGGGCAATGAGGCACATTTTTTGTATTTTGTAATAACGGAGCTTTTTAAATTAGGAGAGGTAAATTAATGAAAATACTTTTTTTCAATTCAACTCTAGAGTGCTGAATGGTTCAAATAAATAATTAGAAGCCCAAAACAATGTTATATTACAATGACGTTCATGCCCCCTGTCGTGGTCGCTGGGAATGACGAGGCAGGAACGAGAGTATCCACAAAGACTAGGGTTTATTAAGTATACACTGGGGCAGACTGCGACGCACATAACATTAATGACAGACCTGGGGAATACTGACTCAGACAT
>JAODKF010000100.1:1566707-1579553 GCA_026779585.1 Mormyrus proboscirostris
AATCTTTAGTAAAAGGCGAAAGATTTGTACGGGATGAAGAGAGACCCGAGTCGATGTGGGACCGCCGCTTACCGGGTCGCCGTTAGCCGGGCCTCCGTGACGCCCCCGCTCGGGGCAGAATGCCCAGGGGCTTCGCAGCCACCGGCCTCGGGGCCCCGACTCCTCCCTATCCTCCTGGCATCTCAGAAATCAGCAATCATTCAGACAAACTTAATGTATGTTTACAAGTGTAATCAGTTTGTATCTGGCACAAGTGCACCCTCTACAGGTGGTGTGGGTGCTGCCCTGAAAAGGAGATGACGTTGCACATGGCGAGGAAGAAGCTGGCCAGCAGATACCGTCATTGACCTCAGCCTTGGGCTTTAGGCACGATCTGTTCGCTGTCTTAGGGAAGCGTCTAAGATGAGAAGGTATCAGGAAGATTTGCGTTTTTTTTGCAATAAATTAAGAAGCAGTGAACAGCAACTTGTGGATCCTTTGGTGAAGGGCTAAGCTAAACGCTCTAGGTCAGACAAATGGTACCCGCACTTCCCAGGTGGCAAAACCAAAAAGGGAGTGTTAAAGGAAGGACCAAACTTTTTTTTGTCACTTCAGTGATGTCATTATGACATCTACATCATCTATTTCACAATTTGATAGGTTTTCACAGAAAACAAAGTGAATCTGATTAAGACAATAATTAAAAAGCATTAATCTTTATACTCAATTACCCTGAGAAGCACTTTGGAAAATGAGATTTTTCTCTTTTTTGCTCCCTCCCTAAACTCTTCTTGGACGATCATTATTTCTAGCTTGAGTTATTCCAGGTATATTAAATTTCATTTGGAAAAATAAACATCATTATATCAGAAAAGGAGATGTGCTCAAAAATTATGATGAAGGTGAGATAAAAACATGTAACGGATGGATCGTGACTCTAGTGGACAGAAATGGTGAAATACTTCAGTTTAATGATGACTAATGAGTTCAATAATAAATATAGTTTAAATTGTTCTATTAAAAACTACATTAAGGTGACAGAGAACATTCCAGTGGTACTTATTTAGGTTATCAATAAAAATCTAGATGACATGCCAAAACCTAAATTACAATATTAAAAAATAGACTCTGTGGATTTGTCACACAAAAATTGCAAGAGTAGATTTTTGAGACAGTATTTGGTACTGTGAAAAATTGTCATGTAAATTTACAGTAAAATACTGGCAGCAGAGTTGCCAGCACTTTACTGTTAATTTTAAAGTTCATCTGTAATGGGGTGATGCAGTGGTTAGCACTGTCACCTCACACCTCTGGGCCGAGGGTTTGAGTTTCTGCTAGGGTCCCATGTGTGTGGAGTTTGCATGCTCCCTGCGTGTCGTCATGGGGTTTCCTCCAAGTAATTCAGTTTCCCCCCACAGTCCAAAATGCTGAAGCTAATTGGAGTTACCAAATTGGCCATAGGCATGCATGTCTGTGTGACTGGTGTGTGACTGTGCCCTGCGATGGGTTGATGCCCCATTCTGGGTTGATCCCCGCCTTGTACCCATAGCCTCTGGATTAGGCCCCAGACCCCCCCACGACCCTGCTTAGGATAAGTGGCTTCAGAAAATGGATGGCTGGATGGATCTGCGGTAATCTGCTTTACAGTATATTACTGTTATAATTTGCTAGTAGCTTTTACAAATGTTCTACGATTGTCAATTTTTATTGGTGGGTGGAGGCACTTCCAGTCGAATTTCTGCTTGATCAACGACCCTGGTAACTCTGGACCAGTTGTGGTTTAAAGTAACCTCACTCTCTAACTTATGCTAACTAACTACTTGAAATAATTTTGGTATTGTAATATTTGTAATTTATTAGGACTAGCTTGTATATTGTTTATATAATATGTATAATATATATAACACATTTATATAGTATAAATTGTTTGTATATGGAGTTTCTTCTTCTTCTAGAGCCATCTGTAATTTTGGCATTGTAATATTTGTATTATTTGTTATAGGTATTTTAACTTGTTAATTATTTTCTTACTGTCCAGGAGCAACTGCAACCACACAGATTTCTCTGGGATCAATAAAGTATCTGATTCTGAAAGTGTGGCTTTGACTTTGAGATATCTGATGGGCAGTCCGCCTGTCTTAGTTTTCTCTTTAAGAGGGACTTCATATTGTTTGGTTTTCTTTGTTATAATGGACACTATCTTTTATGATGAATTTTATTGTAACACACTTTTTTTAAGACATTGTCCTTGAAGACGCCACCCCTGTTCAGCTCTGAGGCTGAATTCTGGTGTGCGGCTGGCATAGTCTTGTGTAATAATAGTGCTGCATTGCTGTATCATACTGCTTATTACTCACAGCTAAACATCACCACTATACCACCTGTTTGAGCTGCGCAGACACAGAACAATGTTGGCACAAACCAAGAACTATGGTAACTTTTAAGCAGCATATTTCCATGCTCATGCAAGATTTGCCTTGTCACATTCAGCCACCTCTGGAATGCTTTTTCAGTTTTCATTTTTAATTTCTAGGGTGTGAAGCCAGGCCATGTGAATGATACAGTATGGTGGTGCTGACTGCAAAGCCCAGACAGAGGACGGTAGCCAAAGGTGTCAGGTGTGTATGTCTGGCTCATTAAAACTACTTAAATCAACAAATTAAATTGTGGTTGTCTCACAGTATTAATGTATGCTCTTGTCCAATTTCAATTATGATATGAAATTGTACATAGGAGCACTCTCTACAAAGCGGTGTGGGGCTGATCTGCCTGATCCTGATGTCCTGAAAGTGGCAGAAGCTTATAAAGGCTTTTCATTGGAAATAGCACCTCTCATTACCACCATGCCCATCAGTGCTGATGACCCATTGGTTGAGTCAGCTTTAAGGCAAAGTTCAGGAGGGCTGCCCGATCTCGTACTAGCAGCCAGTGCCAGTCAGCTGCATTGTCCTGCTCCACACCGGTGCTCCTCCTCCTCTACCTCTGCCTTTGGATGGCTACAAACTGGAACCCACTAGGTGTCAGTTTGTGTGCAGTCTCCACGAGCAGCTGCATCTGTGATCTCTGCAGACTAACTTGGATAGAGCAAGGAAAACAGAAGAAGCAACGAGGGAGCAGAGTTTGTCTGCGGAGTGGCACAAAATCAGAAGGGTTAGAATAACATCATCTCACTTCAGGAAGGTACGTCATGTTCATAGTCAGACTTCAGCAGAACATCTTGCTGAAAGAATCATTAGGGCATTGATAAAAAGAGGTCTGGCACTGGGGCCACTTGCCGTGCAGGAATACTGCAAAGCAAAGAACACCAACTACTGGACATGTGGCTTTGTTATACACCCTGATGCCCCATGGATAGGATCTTCCCCCGATGGGATTGTTTTCGACCCTACAGACAACCCACCCTGTGAAATGCCCCAATGTGAAAATTTATGTGCAAATACCTGAAGCTCCACAATGACACCATGAACCTGAAAAAGCAACACGCTTATTACTGGCAGGTGCAGGGACATGTCCTACTAACAGGTATGGACTGGCATGACTTTGTTGTTTTTGCAGAGGAGGACATGGTTGTTCAAAGAATCTGCAGAGACCCAGAGGTTGCTGCAGTCATCAGGGAGATGTTATCTAATTTTACTTATCATGTTCCATGAAAATTTAAAATCACCCCACCTACCAAAACACATGTTTGTGTAAAATCACACTGTAAAACCTGACGAGTTACTTCAACCCAAACTGTTTGAGGAAACCGATTGCCTTAAATCATTTACGCTTATGAACTCAAACAATTAAAGTAAAAATATTTTTGTATTGAGTAAAAGTAACTTAAGTATTCATAATTTATAACTTAAATAAATCAATAACTTAGTTAAATCAAGAGCATAAGCTGCATTCATTAGTTTGATTTAAATGACTTGAGTAACAATAACTCAAATGCATCCTCCTTATGTAAATTCTACTATTTAAGTTTTATTACTCAGTTTTAACCTAGTAGTGGTTACTCAGTTCATTTAAGGAAACTCATTGCTTTAAACCTTACATAGCAAATGTGTCAGTGTTAAATTAACACTGCATGGTGTTTATATGGGTCCAGTGTGCAGTGAGTGCACTTCTTCCTAACTTGCAAGCCCATTTGGGGCGGCACACAAGTACAAAATGGGTGGCCCATATCCGCCCCATTTTAATGTACTCTGATTTAAACTTATTTGGGCATTCAGCTGCTGTGTTTTACTAACCCACCATAATAAGAAAGCTTTTTCTCTTTTTCAGTAAGTTTTGTTTTTGTTTTGTTAGGCTCTTAATAACCAAAGAATTGTGCTGAGAACTGCCTGGCACTAGTCACCAAACGCAGCTTGGTGACTAGTTTGAACCTGCACCATTATGATTACAGGCACACATGCTTAGCCCACTGAGCCACACGCTGCCCCAAGAGATATGTCAGATGTTTGAGCTCCACCAAACAAAATAATATATGTATGTTTCGTGGTAATTTATGTACTTATTGATGTAGCTGAGTTTTGATAATTTAGAAGTTAATTGCGAATTTTTAGCTGGTTACCTAATTCTTGCTAGTTGGTACTAGCATTGTGCTGTGTTTTTGTTGGTGTTCCTCTGGGTTTTTTGTGTCTATTAATTTATTAATTACTACAGGGAAGTTTACATCGTGTTTGATATTGAGTATTAAATACGTCTGTGTTAATATTTTGGTAAACTATTTTTCGGATTGTGTGATTTGCATACATGTATATAGGCATCATTTGGTTTACCATAGCTTGGTGTTAACCACAGATCTGATGTAGGATTCTGAAATTACCCTGGTGTACAGCACATGTCACACTGTCTTCTGATTACTGCTTGCATTAAGTCAGTATTTTGTATGTCAGGTATATAAATAAATATTTTTTGGACAAATTCAGTTAAACTAATTGAGAGTTAGCTGTGGTAAGCTGCCCTGCGCACAAATGCTCTGACCCCAGAGGTAAGCTGCTGTTCACCCAAACGTCCTGACTCCACAGGCAGGCTCACATCCAACCGAACGCCGTGACCCCAGAGGTTAGCTGACCTAAACCCAAACACCCTGATAATAGAGGTAAGGTCTCAGAGGAAAGCTGCCGTCTACCAAAACGCCCTGGCCCTAGAGGCAAGCTGCTGTCTGCCCAAACACCCTGATCCCAGATGTAGGCTGCCATCCACTTAAACACATTGTTCCCAGAAGTAATCTGCCATTCACCCAACCATGCTGATTGCAGAGGTAAGCTACCTTCTATTTGATTGCCCTGATCTCTGACATTCACCCATATACCCTGATCCCAGAGACAAGCTGCAGTCTACCCAAACACAGAGGCCCCTGAGGTAAGCTCACATCCACCTACAGTAAATACCCTAACCCCCGAGGCAAGCTGCCTTCGACCCAACCTCCTGACCCTAGAGGTAAGCTCGCTCCCACCCAAACACCCTGATCACAGAAGTAAGCTGACATTCACCCAAACCCCCAGGCCCCAGAAGGAAGCTGCCATCTATGTAAACCACCTACCCCAGTAAGTTGACATCCATCCAGCTGCCTTGATCCTAGGCGTAAGCTGCCCCAGTACGTCTAGGTGGTGACACTCCATCCTACAGGGTTGACATGATGCACTTTCCTAAAGCACACAGAGGACACTTCGGGTTTTAGGTAAGTGTGTTTTGTTTTACTGTGCGTGTGTTTTATTTGGCATGGATTTTATTTAATGGCATGTACAGATTTTACTGAGTACTATTTTGGTTGATCACTGTTAGCACTTATCAATAATAACGTTATTTATTAACATTTAATTTCATCTCTTGTGCTGTTTATTGTGTGATTAACCTATTTTATTCCCAAGGATACTGATTTTATGCGTTTTAGGAAGGTGTATGATACTGTTTTAGCCCGACCCTTTTCCAGAGGTGGAACCTGCAGGTGTGCTCCGTTTTAAAGATCTTAACTTTTTAATAGCACGCATATAAAGTGATATTTTAATTGTTTTATTGGCCGTAGAATTGTAATTAGATTTTAATAGTGTATAATTGTATTTGCTGGTTTTATTGCTATTTTGCCTATTTTATGGGTAATAGTTCTGCAGGTAGTTCTATTTCTTTAATGTTAAATTTAAAAGTCTTATTGTACTGCGTTGACATTGATTTGCATGGAGTTGAAATGTTTCAGCCTTTTAGATTGTGATTATGTGTTAATGTAAGTAGTACAAGCATAATATTTTTCATGTATATGACCTGATTTTGTTTTGATATGAAAAGCTTGTTTTAACATTCCATGTCAACGGTGCTAATCTTAAAAATGCACTATTTTATATGTGAATGTCTTGATTTTATATGTGAATGTCTTCCAAAAATCTGATTAATATGTGGTGGTTAAATGGTTGAGTAAAACTGTGTAATAATGTATTGGGGGGAAAAAAATTGTGTCTTTATCAGTTTAATATCTGATACGACTGAGTGACTGCCTGACTGACTGAGTGATTAATTGATTAATAGACTGAGGGCCTCTTGATGGCCAGCTAATATTAGCTGCATGTGTTGTGAGGGAGGGGCTCTGTCCATGCGCGGCCCCCGTTTCCTACCGTTTTTGTCTTTTTTTTTTTTGAAAAAAAAGGAAAGCAACACGCTCTGTGTGTGCGTTTTCCCTTATGTTTGTTTGAATGATTGCTGATTTCTGAGATTCCAGGAGGATAGGGAGGAGTCGGGACCCCGAGGCCGGTGGCTGCGACACCCCTGGGTATTCTACTTCGAGCGGGGGCGTCACGGAGTCCCGGCTAATGGTGACCTGGTAAGCGGTGACCCCATATTGATTCGGGTCTCACTTCATCCCATACAAATCTTCCGCCTTTTACTAAAGATTTCCGTGGAGAGGAAAAGCGATGAGTTCACAATATTTTTGGAGGCTCTGTCCAAGCAGAGCTGAACTGCTGCTGTCAAAGGAAGACTGTGTGTACCGGGCTTAGCGGCTGGCACATAGCTGCCCAGTGGGGTGGCTGTAGTGGTCTGGGATCACACGTGGACTCGCCCGGCGACGCCTGTCAGAGGGGCAGTCGAGGGCTGAACCGCGCCAGCTCCGTTGGCATCCCACGTGCCGGTGCCCTGCAGGGCGCCATTTGTGGGTATTGCTTTTGTTTAAGATCGAGTGTAGTATCTGTTCTTATCAGTTTTTAACACTTTTTCTTCGGATTGCGTCAGGTTTTTTAGAGGAAGGCACGGTAAACCTAATGCGTGCCCAGTAGGTGGCTTGCCCGCCACTGCCACGGGGCTACCGGTGCCTTCCTTTTAACTTTTTATCCCTGCTTTTATTTTTGGTTTAATTAGGCTGGGGATCCCGCAGTGGCTGGTGGCCTGCCCGCTGCCCTGCTGGGGGAACTGGTGCTTTTATTTCTTAGTAGCTTTTATACTTTAGATCTCCTCAGCTCATCCCGGATTAGTGGATGGCGGACGTCGGGACCACGGCGGCAGAAGGACTCTTCTCCAGGGACAACGTCGGTGGACTTTCCCGGTTGTCGACGGCCAGCGGTGCTGCGAGAAAGCCCTTCAGCAGGCCGTGATTGGTAGCAGGCGGTGGCTTGCGTAATACCACCCAGTTCTGCTGGAGAGCCGAAGAGGAGGCAGGCACCTTCCCTGACCACCTGGCCTTCATCCAGGAGGTGCACTGGGCCTGCGCATGGACGATATACTCTGCGTGCAGCGGAATGGGCCCTTTCGCTTTTTTGAGGTCACCTTGTCCACCGACAAAAGCTACACCAAGGTCCTGGAGCGGAGAAAGGAGAGGGCCCAACACCCTCTCCTCGGACGCTACAACATCGAGCCCCTGTGGTGGCCCAACAAGCGGGTAATAGCATGTCACTGCTGAGGCCGTCTGCCAGTTCCTAAAGAAATATGTGGACCTTCTCCCTGGCCACAGGGACATCCGGGATGAGCTGGGGATTTGGACTGGTCGACGCCAGTTCCAGGCCCGCCTGCGCCCGGACGCTAATGGGGCGGGCGGTTTTAGCCATCCCCCAGCCTATTAATCTACAGGGCAACAAGGTTTACTTGTTTTATTCCGGACAGCCTCCCTTCTGCCCACAGTGTCACAGCTTCGGGCACACTCTGGAGGGATGCGCTAACCTGCGCTGCCGCAGTCGGGGCATATGGCCAGGGACTGCAAGGGCCCCCGTCGCTGTATCCACTGCAATGGCGAGGACCATTTGGCTCGTTCCTGCCCTCACAGGAAGACAACTTATGCCGACACTTTGTCGGGCAGTAGTGCAGTCGGCACGGAGAGTGGTGGGGGAGCACAAGCCCCCACGACAGGGCAGGAGCAGCCGGCGACGGGGGCAGGAGGAGAAGCCCTGGCCGAGGTGGAGGAGGCCCCGTCGACAGAGACAGTTATGCAGGAGGGGTCTCCAGTCCTGGCTCCAGGCGTCAGCAGCAGGAGGAGGAAGAGCGGTGCATCCCCCCCGGAGAAAGAAGAAGAGCAGAAGGGAGGCACAACCCGACGCATCCAGCAGTGGCGGCCGGGGATCAAGGCCGAGAGTGCCCCCCCTCCCCGATGGTGGAGGCCCCCTGCCTGGTTTGGGACCTGGAGGGACAGTCCCCTGTGCCCCCCCCCAGGAGTACAATGGACAGCAAGATACAGCTAATGAACAGGAGTACCTGGGGGGGCTGGAGCTGGGGGACCTTTTGAGGTTGACTGAGGAGGGGGGGCAGTAGGACGGTATTGTTTTTAATGGCTGGCTTTTATTATTTTAGTTTGTTGTTTTTAATTGTATTTTATCATTTTAACGCTTCATGGCCAATTTTAACATTGTCACCTTAAATGTCAGGGGTTTGAGGAACGTTTTAAAGCGTCGGTTTTTAATCAGCTGGCATCCTCTCCCTTCAGCATTTGTTTTCTGCAGGAAGTCCCCCTCCGGGACCAGTGGGACGAGGCTCTCTTTTCACGACAATGGAAGAGGGGTAGATCCTACTGGAGCGTAGGTAGTGTCCACTCCTCAGGCGTCGGGATACTTTTTGGCGACCGCGCCTTTGAAGAAGTAAGTTCGTTCACCATACTTCAAGGCAGGGTTTTGGGAGTGGACGCCACATGGAGGGGACAGCGCCTCCGGGCCATTTGTGTCTACGCTCCGGTGGAGGCCTCGTCCCGTATAACTCTCTTTGAAGAGTTGTCCCCGTTCTGTGTCACAGATCGACACTTGATTTTAGGAGGGGACTTTAACATCTCGTTGGAGGGTAGACAGGATGTCAGCTCAGGGCATTTTCGCCATTTTATTCGTTCCTTTAAACTCGTTGATGGTTTTAAAACATGCAACCCCAGTATGCCGGGCTTCACCTGGCACAATAGTCACGGGGCTAGCAGTCGCATCGATTACATTTTAGCCTCACCCCCTGTTGCTTTTAAAGAGGTGTCCCTCTCCCCACAGTGGCCCACTGACCACTTGGCAATGGAGGCCACTGTTTCCATAGACGCCCCTGTACATGGGGGCGGCTATTGGAAAATGAACCTGCAGATCCTGGAGGAGAGCGATTTTAGACACCTTTTTTTAGATCACTTCTCCGAGTGGCAGAAGGACAAGCCTACCTTCCCCTCCGTAGCCGAATGGTGGGAGAGTGTGAAAGACAGGATCCGAACCTTCTCCATGCAGTACAGCAAGCAGCGGAGGATGGAGAAGAAGTTCTCCATTCTGCAGCTGGAGAGAAGGTTGCAGGATGAATATGCCGCTCACAACAACGGGGGCACCATCGATCACGAGCGACTGCTTGAGATAAAGGGTGAGCTGAGGCGCCTGAGGCCCAAATGCTCTGCGACAAAATGTCTTTTTTGGAAAATAATGAAAAATGTAATTCTCTATTTTTCCAGAGAGCCAGGGAAGCCTGGGAGGAGAAGAGCTTTGTCTCTCTCCATGCCTCAAACGGTGACATAGTAACTGCATCTTCGGACATGCTGGAGGTTGCTAAATTGTTTTATTTGAATCATTTTAAGGTTAGGGACACGGACCCGGTAGCAGGGGAGCGGTTCCTAGATAACATCTCACCTTGTCTTCCCAGTGACATTCGGGACGGCTTAGAAGCCCCCACCACCTCGGCTGAGCTGACCACAGTGCCTGGCAAGATGAACTGCCACAAGGTACAGGGCCTTGATGGGCTCCTGGAGGAATTTAAATCCACTTTTTCGGATGTCCTCGGGCTGAAATTACTGCAGATTGTAGAGGACGTTCAGCGCCGGGGTTTGCTCACTAGGAGCATGAGGTCAGGAGTCCTTTCTTTGTTGCACAAGAAGGGCAATCGTGCCGACCTTGGCAACTGGAGGCCCCTGACCATGCTTTGTGTAGACACAAAGCTCATCGCAAAGACCCTTACTGAACGCCTGAAGAAGGCCATGGCTCATTTGGTTCATAGCAATCAGACGTGTGGAGTACCGGGTTGATCGGCGACATGGAACCTCCATCTCATCCGCGACGCCATCACCTGGGTGGAGGACAGGAACCTCGGTGCCGCCCGTTTCAACTAGGAGGAGCAGTTGACGATCACCGGGAGAAAGATCGGACTGTGGAAGTCCAGGTCCCTGTCCTTCCAAGGTAAGGTTTTGGCCTTAAAAGTGGATATTCTTCCCACCCTGCTCTACCTTGCACATGTGTACCCTTTGCTTCACTGCATGCGCAAAGGCCTGACAAGAGACATTTTTAACCTCATCTGGGTGGGCAGGTATGAGTATGTGCATTGGGAAGTGATGTATCTCGGAAAGGACAGTGGGGGGAGGGACGTTATTGACTTTCCTTTCAAGCTCGACTGCCTGTTCTTCTTGCAGCTCTGCACATGCCTGGCAGCTCCCCTAGAGCACCCCCATCAGCACTTCGTGCATCTGTGGCTGGCTCTCCCCATGAGACGCCTGGTGGCATCGTGGACCAACCTCAGCCCCAAGGCTGAGACCCTGCCAGCCCACTACAGCCACACTGCTCAGTGGAGTAAGTCTATTCCGGCAGGTGTCAAGACAAAGGCCCTGACCAAGCATAGAGCGCTTTACAGGGCTTTGCTTAGTCATTGGGATACTCGGGCCATGCTGGGCCTGGAGGAAGGCACATGGGCAAGAATCCATCCTAAGAGTTTGGATCACAGGCTGCAGGACCTGAACTGGCAGTGCCTACATGGTAAGCTGCCAGTCAGGGACGTCTTACATAGGCATAAGCTGACCAATTCAATTCAATTTTATTTATATAGCTCTTTTAACAACAGTCATTGTCACAAAGCACTTTACATTAACCCGGTCGGAACCCCACCAAGCAAGCCTGTGGCGACAGTGGCAAAGAAACTCCCTCTGGCAGGAAGAAACCTTGAGAGGAACCTTGATTCGGAAGGGGACCCCATCCTCCTCTGGGCGACCGGGTAGCATGAAATTGTATTTACAATCACAGTAATTTAATTTCATATAGTTTTATACATTCCAGTTGGCTTCGTGTAGTCTTCTCTAGGAAGTCCACTTGATGGTTCAAGTGGTGTAGGTACGGCTCCAGAACAGCTCGGGAAACAGAAGATAGACACCCCCGCTGCACCAGGCCCGAGTGCGCTCATCCATAGAGGGGTTCAGCTGGAGGCACAAGGGGTTTTTCGCAAATCCGGGCTGACTTCGGTTGCAGGATAGAGAACGATGTCATCCAATTGGGCTACCATGAGGCTAAGGAGAGGTGGAAGGGCCTCCTCTGGCTTTAGCCCGGTTCATTTAGGTGGTGACGCTCTATCTAACAGGGTTGACATGACGCACTTTCCTGAAGCACACAGGAAGTACTTTAGGTTTTGGTAAGTGTGCTTTGTTTTTTATATGTGTATTGTATTTGAAATATTTTAACTAATAGCATGTACAGAATTTATTGAGCATGACTTTGATTGATCACTTTTACCACTTATTTATTAACATTAATCTAAAAGCATAGCTCATAGCCTCAAGGCATATCGCTGACTAACTAGAGCCAAGTCCAGGCAGCAGAGAAACTGGCATAACCGACTGCCTGCTAGCCGCTCGTCACCTCTGTGTTTTTATTGAGACTGTGTCTGTTTCCCACGTTTTTAATCATGGAAACATGTTCCACTATAGTGTGTGTCATAATAACTTAATAAAAATTACAACGAATCTGTTGTTAGAAAACAGCTGTGTTGCAAGGCTTAAACTTAAACTTGGACTTCTGAATGTAAGGTCACTGGCTTCTAAGTGTCACGCGCTAACCGGGGAAGCAGAGACGAGGAGAAGTAGGGTCTGGGAAAATGCGGGCTTTAATGGGAGCAAACACGGAGGAACAGGGAACAAAGCAGATCGACATTACAATGACCGGCCTGGGGAAACAAACGGAAACGCGGACTAAATGCAATGAACTAATGATGATGATCAACAACAGCTGGTAAACACAGGGAATCCACATAGGGTTAATGAGGGGGCGTGGCAGACGGGAGGAGAGGACGATCGGGCATGACACTAAGGCACTATTAATAAATGAAATAATTACTGATTTTAGTCTTTAGGCGTTATTCCTCATACAGACCTGGCTTAAACCGAATGAATTCCTGGCACCAAACAATCTACTCCAGCTGAATACAGTTATAAGCATAACCCTCGAACAAATCACAAAAGTGGTGGTGTTGCTGCAATTTTTCTGTCCAGCCTAGGAGTGTCTGAGAAATGTGGTTTGAGTTTCAGCACATTTGAAACTCTAGTTCTTAGCCTTTCTGGCTCATCTCTTTCTAGCTCTTCACCCCAAATAACCATTGTTATTGTGTATAAACCACCTGGGCTGTACAGTAGAGGCATCACGCAAGCTAGAGCGCAAATGGCGCTCAACTAAACTAGAAGTTTTCAAATCTGCATGGAAAGAGAGCCTG
>JAODKF010000101.1:0-12057 GCA_026779585.1 Mormyrus proboscirostris
CCCCCCCCCCCCCCCCCCCCCCCCCCCCCCCCCCCCCCCCCCCCCCCCCCCCCCCCCCCCCCCCCACTGCTGACCTGCTCTGTAATGGAGTCCCATCATAGACTCTTCCTGTCGTAAGCTATAAGAAAGCAGGGGCCACCATGGACAGATAATGGGTGGGTGGGTGGATGGATGGATGGATGGAGGAATAGATGGATGGATGGATAGAGGAACGCATGGAACATTGCTGCAAGGAGCCAGATGATGCCAAATTGCTCCACACAGTTTTGCAGAAAGGCACCATGGACGGGAGTGGGAGGGCTGGACCTCTGAGGAAGCCTGGGGGCCCTCAGGCCATGTGGTGCTTTAACCACAAAGAGCACAGATGGAGGGGGGTGGGGTGGGGTGGGGTGGGGGCAGGGGACAGCACCACACTGAGTATCTACCTGCAGGAGAATCCCTGTGCCTCCTGCTCGTCAGTTAAAACATCAGGCACCTTTGTGTTTCATATTCAATTCAGTTTACTTTTATATATAGCGCCTTTCACAGCACAGCCGCCGCAAGCCATTTCAGATAAGATTTTGTGGCAAGCCATTACTACATCACTCATACTAAATGGTTATGAAACAGGGACAAAGGGAAGGAAAGAATGCCAGAAGACAGCGGAGGAGCAGAACCAGACTCCTAGTTGAGGAGAAATAAACCTCTGAGGGTTCAAGGTCAACTGGCTGATTGACCAATTCCCCCCCACAGGACATGCTAACATTACAGAAATCAGAGTAAACAGACCAGATCTGCATTAATAACAGCAGGGTGGAAACTGTGGTCACAGGCAGAGCGCGTGAGTGAGCCAGTACACCAGGCAGGTCCGTTTGAGCTGGCAGATCGTAGGCTGTGCACATAATGTCACAGTCCGTAAGCCACACCCACAATGTCAAGCTTTCAGACATACTGTAAGACGGCCTCCGACCAGGTCAGTCCGGCTCACATGTGTCCCAGAATCTGGGAGTCTGGGAGGCGTTAGAAGCCTGATCGATCTACCTCCCTGTCCATCTTTCCATCTCTGACACGGCCTGAGTTGAGAAGCAGTAACAGGAAGTGATGTCAGTTACACCCTGAACGGGCAATCCCCAGTGGCTGTGCACAGTCCCCAATCCCGGCTCATCCCAGTGATAAAAACTCGCCCGCTGCAGGCTCCCCGTACCGTCGTACCCAAAACAGTGATTAGTATGGACGTGTGTTGTTTACGGTGCCATCAGACTTTCCTCAGTTACCAGTATTTTCTATAATTGCTCATTCTCTTAGGATCCATTAATACCATATAATTATCCTCGGAAGGTGCCCTTTAGCGACAACAGATCTTTACTTAAACATTTAGCGAGAGCGTTGTACATCCCGAGGGCATTCTACAACAAAGGGCCCGGCGCTTCCCTCGCCTCCTCTGTGCTGGAAGTGGCAATTACAGTTCAGAGGGAAGATTGTGCCTTCTCAGCCAAACAGCGGAAAGGTGGGGTAAGGCTGCACAAGGAGTGGAATGTGCCAGAATAGCACTGTATTTTACTGCACAGGTCAACAAGAGCACTGAATGTCACAACACAGCTTAACAAGAGTACTGTATATCACTGCACAGATCAACAACAGCACTGAATATTACAGTACAGATTACAAAGAGTACTGTACATCACTGCACAGATCAACAACAGCACTGAATATTACAGTACAGATTACAAAGAATACTGTACATCACTGCACAGATCAACAACAGCACTGAATGTTACAGTACAGATTACAAAGAATACTGTATATTACTGCACAGATCAACAACAGCATGGAATATTACAGCACATATTAAAAAGAGTACTGTATATCACTGCACAGATCAACAACAGCACTGAATATTACAGTATAGATTACAAAGAGTACTGTATAGCATTGCACAGATCAACAACAGCACTGAATATTACAGTACAGATTACAAAGAGTACTGTATATGACTGTACAGATCAATAAGAGCACTGCATATCACAGAACAGATTAACAAGAGCACTGTATATCACTGCACAGGTCAACGAGAGCACTGCATATCACATCACAAATTAACAAGAGCACTGTTTCTGATGGCGCAGATCAACAAGGGCACTGTATATCACTGCACAGGTCAATACGAGCACTGCATGTGACAGCAAAATTCAATAAAAACACTGTATACAATATCACAGATCAGCAAGAGTACTATATATCACAGCACAGATCAACAAGAGTATTGCATATCATTGCTCAGACCTACAAGAACAGAGTATATGACTGTACAGGTCTACCGGAGCCCTGCATATCACAGAACAGTGGTCAGCTTACGAAGTACCTGTCTGAAGCAGGAGTTTTTAACACCGTTGTACAGTATTAAAACTAACTGACGAATGCTGGAAAATGGAGGTTGTCTGAGTGGCGGTTAGTGGTAGGTCACAGCCCATGCCAGCGATTGGCACTGTGCTCAGCATTGCCATCAGCATCCCTGTCAGGTGGGCGGGCATTGAAGGGAAACCCGCTGACAGCCACAAAATAAAGCTGGGTTCAATTTAAGGTTCTTCCAAAATGACATACCACAAAACAATCTCACAGCTGACCTGTAAACTATTCATCATTTTTCATCATTTTCCAGCCAGTGGTTTTAAATAGACCTTTATGAAGTGTATATTTATATCAACTTGTCTCTTATGACGTTTCAGCAAAGTCTGCAAGCTTGTTTACCGCTTGGAAATTCCCTCTGACCGCCACAGAGGTTGTAATTCCCGCTGATGGCCACAGGGGGTGAAATTCCCCCTGATCAGCACATGGGGCATAACGCCTTCTGACCACCAAATAGGGCAAAGTTCCTTCTAACCACCACAAGTGTCGTAATTCCCTCTGACCACCACAAGGGGCGCATTCAATGTAAAGAGTGTACTTTAACTCCAGTATGTAATAGAACTATACCCTTTGTGCACCACCCCCCGACCCCGCACCCCCTAAAACAGGTGATTCTGTACTGCCAGGAGAACTTCCTGTTGATCCCTACAGGAATACTTCCTGCTTATCACCAAATTCAGGGAGAAACAGCTGAAGGAGACACGACTGGAAACACAAAAGAATAATCAATCTGAATATGTCAACTGCAAAGCCAGCTTCAATGTGACAGTTTCTGCTGCCTTCCTGTCCCCCTTGGGTGTTTCCCAACATTCAACCCCGTAAAACAGATAACGACTTCATTTCACCTGAAAAAAATGAGGCTCGCTTTTCCATCATCGCTGTGTTTATGTTTCAGGAAGCAACCGAGACCAACCTAGACTTCCACTGGATGTGACGTAACAGTGGAGATCTGTTTTCATCCAAGGGTTAGCTTGCAGCCTGAATTGGATGCAGAACTGAGTGATGCATCAAACAGTAAACACTGGTTTAGAATTAAATTTTTATAACATAATAATCAGATAAAGATTTAGAGCATGAAACAACCTTAAATAAAAACAAAAAGAAAGATCTGTGGAGAAAATCGATAAAAATCCAGATGTATGAGTGTTTATTAGATAATCCCTTATTAGTCCCCCAAGTGGGAAATTTGCAAATGAGCTGGCATACTTGTCAAGTTCAGTTTTTTCTATTGGCTTTGTCTCAGTAAAGTTGGGAACTGATGAGCACTTGGGATTAGGGAACAGGGTCATTGTCACTGGATCACTTGAGCTTAAGAGCCCAAAAGTGGCATGAATACTCTACTGGCCATTGGCCTCAAACCCACAGCCTCCTGGCTGCTGGCACAGATCCCTTACCTACGGAGTTATGTACATACAGCTTTTTTTCTCGCACCATACAAACACTACTAAACCTGCTGCTAGATCCCACCCAGAGCTTCTCTTGAACCAATAAGATCAGATAATGAATCTAAGAGAACACAACTGATTGGACAAAAGTCACATGGGAACAGGACGGGCAGCTGAGTGGTGTGGAGACTCACAGTCTGTGGGAAGCCCCTTTGTACCCAGACCAGGACAATGACTTGCATAAACCGCTGGCTTTCACAAGTCACTTTCACTCAAAACTGTTCTGTGAGGAACAGTAACATTTACAGTACTAACTGCAGGGCTATCCTACGAGAACAGAAGCGGCAGCGACTATTTCTCCAGTCAGTTGAACGACTCTGTGCTCATAAAAACACTCAAATAAACTTCACTTCCCCTCCTCGCGGGATTACGGTAAATTGAATCAAAGCGTAAATCCTGGAGTGAGTTAATCACGGCTGAACGCGCATTCGAATCCCGCAGGAGCGTCGGGAGCTGCATCGCTCGAGGTGTTCGGCTGACGGGAGCTGTGCACCTGCGGAGAAACGGCTGTGTCTGTGTGGGGGCAGGAGGGGAGGTCAAAACCCGATCTCATGCAGCAGCTTGAATAAGAAATGATAAAAAGCATCGTAAACCCAGATAATAACGGAATAAAGGCGTCTCTTTGTTTATGGATGGAAACCTTGCTTTAAAAAGCGCTAGGAATGTTAAATACTCCGACCACCACTATTATTTATCACTGCCACACTGTCATCCTACTTGTATGTATATTGTATATAGCCTACTGTATTGCATAGAGGCCTATGCTATTTTTCTTAGCCCACTATTCTGTAATTAGCTATTGATTGTTCCTCATCGTTACACAGGCCTATTGTTTAAGTCTGCTGGGAGAGACGCAAACAAGCATTTCATTGTATTTTTCCTTGTACAATAAAGCTATTGAATCCTTCTAGGTGTATAAGCGCAGGGTTGCCAACTCACGCATTTGGCGTGACACTCACGTCACGCTTTCAAACTTTCATACGACAGAAATCTTACAACATTCCATATCATGCCATTATAAATGTAAAATTAGCTACATCAACAGCGTTGGGGTAATTAGCAAAACCAACAGACTATTTAGAAGGTAATAAAACTGCTTCATACATGTAAATACATGTGCAATTGTGTGCAGACTTGTCTCCCCAGCCAGCTGATCAAAGTTGGAAACCCCGGTAAGGGGGGGTTTTTGTGTGGCGTGAATGTACAGACAATTAGACGGCCGTAGTAATTAACCGGGATCATGAGACTACCAGTCGTACCACGTGACAGCCAGGAAGCTAGTGGCGCAGAATCCTGTTCTGTCCGTGTCACTCGTGAGACTGTCTGAGTGTAAGATCGTCAGGCATGACACCCTCAAAGCACATCAAGCCACTATCTGGATGACGGGAGAGGCACACAGCCCCCCCTCCTGGGCAGAGAGTCCCAAACGCAGGCTGCGACTGATGCAGGACAGGCTGACGGCTTTTCCAGCGGAACAAAAACACGCCCTACTCATTTATTATTCAGTTTTTTTCCTTAACATTATTTTTCGGGTTATGTTTTATGTACTGTGAACTTTTTTAATTTGTTAGCATTGTGATTACTTGTCTGCACCATGTCTACTGCCTTTGCACTTTTGCACTTCACTGTCTTTTGCGGTCTATGTTTGTTTATGGGCAATTTACGTAGAATCTCCCCCCGGGATCGATTAAGGTTTATCTTATCTTATTAGCAGCAGCCGCCCATCAGCGTGAAATCACACAGCCATCACATAGAGCCAGCTAAGAAAAACTATTTTATTTGTTATATATATATATATATATATATATATATATATAATTGTGCGTGAAGCCATCGGGTGCTGAGCCATCGCTAGAGAGTCAGATCGCGACGAACGCGTGACATCTGTACATCCAGTAGGCGTTTGTCCGGGCCCGGTAACCGGCACACCTCGCAAACACGGAATCGCCTAGTGTCAGCATGAAAATAATAAGCATAACAGTGACATTCTGATGCTATCGGCTCGGCTTTTATCAAATTCCAGCAGCTCTCAGCTGAACAATCGGCGGAAAGAAAAATGTGTTTACTGTTCACTATTAATTGTGAAAATGTAATTAGTCCGTCATGCGGAAAGAATACAAATACCAAATATGGTTTCTACGAGATTATCATTGTGTAGTCCAGAAAAAGGACTAATTTCACACGGTCTTTAATCTGACGCGGGTCTAATGTAAGATCGTCAGGCATGAGACCCTCAAAGACCGTCGAGCCTCTTACTGGATGACGGAAGACGCACACAGCGCCCCCTCTTGGGCAGGGCATCATAATGTGGCTTGTGATTGCTGCTGGTGTTTGAATGCGTTTATGCTGTCCTTGCAGAACATTAACTCAGAAGATACCGGGCGCATGAGGACATGATGTGTGTTTGTTCACAGCGTCGACACACGAAAAAATCACCAGGGAATTGAACAGGCACAGGACAAGCCAAGTAAACAGAATATAAATGACAGGGGAGATTTTAGGATTAAGGTGGAGGGCATAAAGTAACTTTATCATTAGCCAGTGACATGTTTTGAATCAGTGAATGATGGGAGACTGGAGAGGGGGCATTTTGGGAGCCAATCAGCTTTCAGCCCTGCCCCTGTATAGCCTCTGACACAGGGGAATTTACACACACACACAGATGTATACCTAACACAAAGGGACATAGAAAGGCACAGGGGCATTTGTAGCTATTGAAAAAAATTAACGGCAAGTTTAAACGGGGGTTTAGTTTTTTGGATTGGCATCAGAGGTAAAACAGACTTAAAATACTCTGGGTACATAAACACAGATGATATAACAGAAAAGGGATATTAAATAAACTTAAAACATGCAACGTCACTGCTACTGCACACTGTGAACCATAAAGATGAGTTAAAGGCATAGTTTCATGCCAGAATTCTGTAATATTTTGTTGAAACCTCACTGTTTCGGGGTATTAGAAGCAGTAATGACCCAAGGCCTACATATAAATGAAGTGATTGAATTTCATAGCTATTTCTTACTGGCTTACTAGGCTTAGGGTTTACCATTCAGGGCAGTGACCAGATTCACACAGAGAGGTACAGTAAGGAGCATGTACTGATTTCAGTGCATCGCTGCAACCTCTACATGACAAACCACCTCAGGGATGGACCAGTGTGAGATTTTCCTCCCAGTGACTGGAGTGTCAATCCAGCCACCAAGTTTCCCCTGTAAGTTGGAGGACCTCCTTATAGGGCTGGATGTAAATTACCATCATTCCCAGGATGAAGCAATTGCAGGTTAAAGGGCCCAATGGAGTAGAATCAATCTGGGCATTCACGGGATTTGAACCCACAACTGTCCAGTTACTAGCATAGAGCCCTAGCCTCAGAGTCAGCACTCCACCCCACTCTATTTCACACAAGCTACCAACATTTTATTTATTTTGGCAAACACTTTGATGTAAAGGTGAGGTTGAGAAATCAGGGTCAGCCAGTCCCTCAAGCAATTGGGGTTGAGTGTCGCTCAAGGGCCCAACGGTGACATCACACTGTTAACTACGGGATCTGAACCAACGACCTTTGCGATCACAGGCACAGCATCCTAACCTACTGTCTGCTCAAGCTGGAGCTCCTGGTCACGCAGCTGCCTGTTTCGCATGCACGTTACAGCAGCACAATTAGTCACATGACCAAACTCTCACGTACACACGGGTCTGCCAGCTGCCTGCAAACGCTCAGGCGTGATGCGACTATCCTGGCGAAAGCGCTCCGGTTCCCATGACGGCAAACAGCTGTTCGTATCCAGTAAAGCTCCTGAATCCACGCGTGGCATATTTCTTTGCTTTCATGGTCTTGCTGCATGACTAATTGCCATCTGGCTCAGTAATTAATCTCTGGTTACCTCCTATACAGTTTCTTCCAGGGGCAGGAACAAAGGCAGTGACTGTGATTGTTTTGTGTTGTGAGCCCAGATGAGGCTCCTCGGGCTTCACGCGAGCGTGTTACTGCCACGATGCGACAGTCGCTTTCATTTCCATCTCCTTCCAGGGTGACACCTGGGAAATTTCCGTGGACGGCTGTCTGTCTGCTTTTTCCGGGCGTTTCTGAGAACGCTGGCACACAAATGGCCCTGGCTGGATAAGTTAGGGAGGTGTGTGACTCAGTCGGTTAGCACACTGTGGCTGGGAATGGAAGGTTGTTGGGTCACATCCCATGGAAATTGTGACCACGTGATGATAGCAGTGTCTGTGGTGACCGTGGGAGGGCTGGTAAATGAGCAGATCTGCTGGAAACCTTCTCCCAGAAGGTTCTGAAGAAACATTCCTGAGGCAATAAATTATGTGAGTTTTACTGATCATCTCTATCAAATAGAATAATGTTAATAATTATGCCATAGCTTTTAGCTGAAGATTCTGGAAGGATCTACAGCAGCAGTTATTATTTTTGAAAGCAGGTCATCCCACTGATGGTGAAGCCAGGGCTGGCCTAACCCTTTAAGGGGACCCAATCAAAATTTGAATTGGGCCACGTACCCTAACTTACTTGCACCAGACAGCCAATCAGATGGGGCCCCCTGGTGGCTGCAGGTGGCTTATGGACCAGTAGCCACTCAGTTTACCTATGCTTTGGGCCAACCCTGGGTGGACTGACTGAGTTAAAGGGCGGGTTCAAAATGCTGGACTGATTACTAGAGACGTAAATCATAAGAAGCCACTGTTCCATAAGGAAGACAATCACACATGAACCCATGAAGGAAAAGCCCTGTTTCATGGAGAGGTCTTTCCCATTATGTGAACTCTAAGACACAAGAAACATTTGCCAGAATTGATTGGGTAAGTTAATCACATGACCACATAATGTGAACCAATCATCGAAGCCAACATAAGCATCGGCAACCTAGAAGAGAATCCACATGACAGATGTAAACCAGGTAACAGGAGAATCAGATATAAAAAGGGTTTGAGAGGTAAACTTGCTCCTTCTTAATGAAGTAATTCCTGCTGTGAAATGTCTGATACGCAGGATGTGTTCTGGCATCATGTCAGCAGCCGAAGCAGCCAGTGGCCTTTTCTAAGCGACTCTCGGTGGACTGAGGAGAGAGCTGTCAGTCAGGCAAACAGAGACATCATACTGTATGTGCCGTCTCCTTCCTGTTTTGAATCTACGGGGTTTATATTTACGTGACAACTTATCTCTGAAATCTCTGCAACAATCTCAAGAAGAAATACCTTGATACATTTTCTAAAGACTGTTCATGCACGCCTGCAAATATCATTCTTAAAAAATGTTCCCGTCGACAAAATAAGATCAACCGAACAACGTTCCTGACACATTTACAGAAATTACAGAAAAGCAATGAAAAGCCTAGAGGTTGTACTCTTTGGGTGACTTTGATTTAACAAGCCAAACATCCTGTAATAAACCAAACGGAAAAAAAAGCCAAACTAAAGAGTCCAGGGAGACATTTCACAGAGAACTTAATGCCAGAAAAGGCCTCACAGGTGAAGCTCAATGTGATGCCATGGGGGTCACTATAGCATGTTGGCCAAAGACACGCGGTGTATGTAAATCGGAATCTGTCAACGTCCCTTATTGCATGTCTGTCCTGTGATAGACTGACATGCTATTTTTATATTTGTGCTACTTGTGAACTGTTGAGTTTGTAAAAATACATCATAACTTTCTGTATTTTGTAACTAATTAATTAAGACAAGAAGCACCATTGTGCACACATGTAAACACACACATGCAGACACACACATGCAGACACGCACATGCAGACACACACATGTAAACACACACATGCAGACACACACATGCAGACACAAACATGCAGACACGCACATGCAGACACACACAAACGCATTTGGGAACCTAAATATAAGTGGAACACCTCTGCACTTTCGCATTTTGTTAATGTCATTTTTATATTGTTACACAGTATATAAATTAGATTTTGAGGAAATGTAATTGAACAGTTCGGACTGTAATTCAGAAGCTATTACCATGATATGGAGTGACTTACAGGGCAATAAACAGAAGAATAAAATTAAATAAATAAATAATAATAATAATGATTATAATGATTATAATACTACAGTTGGAGGAGCACATTAAGTTCCGTTTCCTGGCTCGTTACAATACAGCTACGTAAAGAAAAGCATTTATACGCCTATACTGTTACCATATACAATTAAAGGTTATATGTCTTTTTGAACTTGTTTCCTTATTTTACATTAACCTGAAAATGTACTCTGATGGAGGAAAGACGCTTTCCCCCTGTGGCGGAAAGCACATGCGGATTTTAAGTAAAGTAAGTAGCATAGTTGCAAGGGCGCCGCCTACCGCCATTATGTTAATACCCGCACAATTGTGTAAAGGCCTGTGTACCATAAATTTGAATGATTTATTATTTTATTATTATTATTATTATTATTATTATTATTAATAATAATAATAATAATCAGAATAAGCCAAACTGTTTTTCATTAAGATTATTAACCTGTCCAGTGAATGTTGTGTTTTATTTATATAGCGAGTCTTGTGGTATGAATATTAGCGCCCTATCGAGTTATTGTTAAATTTAACCACGTTATTTTGAATCTGAACAGAACCTTAATGTCATCAGAATTAAAATCAGCAAATACTTTATTGTAAGTTGTATTTTAAATGTAAAATTTATTCCGTATTTAGTTGTATTTTTGAGCTCAAACAGTAAGCCCATGGTTATACATTACACAGACCACAGCAAAACCATCATTATAACCCGTTTTAGCTGCAAGATGCTCAATATGACTGAATTTATATGCTCAAGGGGTTTTGGGGGGAAATGAACTTGTAACGTTTTAGTAATTCCGATACACATCAGCCCAAATAGTCCCGTGAATACACTTCCAATCGACCCAGCTATAAATAAAATTAAATACAGTTTATACAATCTGATCGTATAAAACTATGCCCAGCCTCTAACATACCATGTAACCCTTATAATTTAGTGATCACCCTTCAAAATTCGTATGGGTGTAAATCTATTAATATCCATTCAATGTCGAAATTGAACAAATTTCCTTCTGAATCGATTTCAAAGTGCAGTTTTTAAAACAAGACCACTTTATCATCTGCATAATAGTAATAACAGCAACAATAACAACAACAATGATAATATTATTAATAATAATACTGTTATGAAACATTTTCATGCAACAATATACAGGTATTCAGATATTCGAATTGTATTCCTAAATTTCTGTGACTAACCAGTGCTTTTTGAGATTTACTCGCATTTCTGTCACTTTTCAGATGTCATCCGAAATAAAAAAAAGAAGTGAGACCAGAAAGTTTCCGCGCGAGGGACGAACGCGTGTAAAAATAGCGGGACTGAACCACAGGACGGTAACACCAAATAAATAATGCAGGTAAATAAAACAAATCGGGCTTTTCCACGCAGAGAAGACTATTGCTGGAACAAATAGGTCACCTAATTAAATGATTGTCTCGGTTTTTTTTTCATGCTATTTTTTGAGCTTTTTTCACCCCAGAGTCTCCCAACCAGAAAGTCCCACATAAGAAAGAAATTACCTCCAGATCTGACCCAGCTGCAGGATGTGGATGACGGACTGCAGAAGCCAGATGCAGAAGGAGCAGGACCTCTTCTTGTTGGCCGCATGGTCGCTGATGCTCGCGGTGGTGCTGGACGCCTGAGGTGCGGATGGGTGGGAGTCCATGTCTCCGTGCGAGGCGGAGGCGCTCAGCACCTTACCGTCCGTGTGAGGGCGATCGGCGGCGGCACCGGCGCTGCCGTCCGAACCGAAGTCGTGAACGAACCATCGGAAACTGAAGAGCTGGACCGAGAAGGAACCGAGCACCGCAAAGAAGAGCGTGAGCCCGAACCACCAGTAATCACGGCGGAGGTAATAGTCCACCGACAGCCACACGTCGGTGCCCACGTCGGCCAGATACACAGCGGCGGCGGCCAGGATCCATAGGCAGTCCCACACCGAGTAGTCCCGCTGCTGCCTCCCCAAGCGCAGGCACGCCGAGGACGATCCGCAGCAGCGCGGCTCCCCGCTCACCAAGTCGCCCTCTGGTGCTCCGGAGCCCGGCTGCGAGCCCGGGACCATCCCCTGCGACTGATCGCAGTCCTGGAGGGGCGTGAACGCCACATCGCCCCTTCTCATCTTCAGCACCCCGTCCGACTTCGCGGCCATTACAGCAGCCCTCCCGTTATCTAAGCCGCACCG
>JAODKF010000101.1:223655-245609 GCA_026779585.1 Mormyrus proboscirostris
GGCCCGTTACCAGTCCGTGGCCCGGTGGTTGGGGACCCCTGTTTTACACCCCTCCATCCGACACTTGGCTTTGTCTTTGGTGATGTGAGGCTTGCTTACAGTTTATCTGCCATGGAAGCAGATTCCATGAAGCTCCCGGTGTACAGTTTTTGTTTTGGGGTTAATGTCAGACGAAGATTGGAGCTCTGCAGTCAGAGTGCTGGCGACCTTACACACTGCACCTCAGCTACTGAGTGCTGGCGACCTTACACACTGCACCTCAGCGCTCAGCGACCCCACTCTGTTACTCTACGTAGTCTGCCATTTCGTGGCTGAGTAATACCACTTACAGTTCACCATGGAATATTTAGCAGGAAAGAAATTTCACAAACTGACATATTGCAAAGGAGGCATCCTGTGTATTATGCTTGAATACACTGATCTCTTCAGAATGACCCATTCTTTCACAAATGTTTGTAAACCCGACAGCATGGCTAGATGCTTGATTTTATACACCTGAGGCAATGGGTCTGAATGAAACACCTGAATTAAATTAAGAGGTGTGTCCCAATACTTTTGTCCACATAGTATATATGTACATTTATTTAGCATTTAGTTTTATTTAACGCAACTTAAAATTGAGAGAGCAGGGTAAGACAGTAGGAAACCAGAAAGATTGGGGTGTAAGTGCCTTACTCAAGGGCCCAACGGGGATTTGAACCAACAACCTTCCAGTGGTGGTCTCAGAATCTCAACTGCCTGCGCAACCTACAATCCTGCTGGTTTTTAAGGGTTCTTGGTATCCTTATCTCACCACAACGCCCTTCTTGCAGGAGATGATGGACATCAAGCAGTTCATCGAGAAGCAGCTCCCTCCGATCAGCTGATCTCGAGACGTCGGCCTTCGAACGCACACCAGCACAAACGCGGGCTGAAAGCTGAGTCCTCTGTAAGCTCTTAGGTCCGTCGCGTCGCTGAGACGCGCTAACGTCGCTGATTGGCAGACACACCACCAACCCCACAGCAGAGTCTTAGCCCAGGAGACGCCGTGGGGCTGAGCGTCTGCCTCAGTCCTTCGTGAAACCTCCACAGTGACAGCGAGAGCGACAGGGACCCAGAACTTCAGCGCCTACGTGGCTAGTGTTGTGTTCGAACTCTTGTGGAAATAGCTGTTTATCACGAAAAAGCCGTTTCCTCTTGGTAAAGATGCGTTTGGATGTTTAACGAAATCCATTGTGGAAATGCTACTTATTTGAATTAAATGGATTTACAATAAATTATGCTATAAGACCTTGTGTTTGCAATTAAATTAAAATTAAATGCTGATCAACACAGTGTATAACAAAATCCATTTTAAATGGGCCGGGGGCTGTTTAATTTTAAATTGTATTAAGGATGTCATTGTAGGCTCTCTCGCTCTTTATTGAGCTTTGTATTTCATGTTCCGGTCCCGGATCTGATCACATCTGATCAAGTTCACAGAACGTGCATTAATCGATATTAAACTGGCACAGGAAGCCTGAATCCAATGTTAAATATAGGTATAAACGTTCAGCTTCTGTGTCGATTATTTCCCCATATACGTTATCATATTATCTTGCGAAGAAGTCATACTCTTGCATGTATTTATTTTTACCCAGTTCGTATTGGTCACTTTTCCCCCTTATATCGGAGCAAATCTGTGAAGCATCTTCAAGAGGCGGGGTCGCTGTCTTGAGTTGTGATTTACAACATGCTGTGAATTTCTAATTTTATCACGGCTTTCACCAGGGGCGTGGGTTTGGATTCAACATTTATACAGTAGGTACCAAATAAGCCCGAAATCCCCGCCCTCCTAAATACGCACGATTCTCCTACAATATCCAGGACACATCCATATTGTCCATACCTAAATCTACAACCATGCCATCCACTTTGACGGCAATGGGGTCTTTTTATCGAAACTAATGAAGAAATAAAACGTCAACCATGTCGATTGAAAAATATTTGCATGGCTGTGGCACTTTAAGATGTACTAACTGGTAAAGCCAATGACCATGTTGAGGGAATGAGGGGTTTCCCCATCGCAGGACACTAACAAACAGTATAATAATAATAAAATAATAATCATTATTATGATTTTATTATTATTATCATTATACTAGTTGTACTACTCGTAGTGCTTAAAGTAGGGAAAAACAGTTTTTTACTCAGTGCCAGCCAAAACTGAGAAGTGCCGGGGTTCTCTGATGAGAAAACCAGATCGGTGTTGTTAGGGGGTGCTGGTGAGTACCGGATCACTTTAAGCACTGGTCGTACCCCAAGCCGTGCTTCATTCTCGATGACAGGCAGCGGAAGGGGAGACCCCAGCACCTCTTTCCCCCCGAACAGCTTCAGCAGATATAACCGAAAGCAAGCGACCAAGCCAGTCATCAAACCGATTGCGGCAAAACCATTAACAAACGCTGGGTAGGCGCGCGTAGACTGGATTAAATGTTCATTAATATTTTTACAGAAGCACCGTCGATTCCCAGATTTGCATCATTGTAGGATCGATCCTAATAAATACTAATAATCAACAGATTGGCATGTGTTTTTGTCAGTCAGTACGTAGCTATGCATTCATTTCTTGCAGTCTGGCATCTCTAAATAAGAGCAGGTTAAATTTGACTATACAATTTAGCACCACATTATGATTATAGATAAGCTATTTAACATAACAGGCACATGGTATGTTTATGATACCATCCCGTTATCAGGAAATATATTCAAATTACTCATAAACCGAGGCGTCTCAACTGAACCGGCAGTGCGCATGCGCAGAAAGAAAGCGCAAATTTCAACTAAATTATCCCGCAAATTGTGTCAGTAAAAATCCTGGCACACAATTAATACTAATAAAAAGCTAGTACTGTAATGCAGGGACCGATTTTTTTTGCCTTTTAATGCAAAGCAAGTAAATCTGATGCAAATTTGTGCATTTAATATGAATGAATTTTCGGTGCTTTGGTGGGAAAACAGACAGAAAGCTGCCAAAGAGAGGGAAAGGTTTATAGGGAAAGCAAAGTGGCCGCAGGTAGGAGGCGGAGAGGAGCGCGATCGTGCGCAGACGCAGCGGCAATCAGTGCATCGGCCATCGGCCCCCTCGCCGAGTCGCTGATCCTTCCCTCCCCGGGCCAGCTGCGCCCGCCCAGCCTACTGATGCGCCTGTGCACCGTCGCCGAGCTGCTGGCCTGACCCTTTTCCTTTTGTTTTTTTTTTTATTTTTTAACTATTTGTACATTTCTTTTTTATTAAATAAGACTTGTGGCGCCAGGCAGCGAGCGATGGGCAAGAGAGAGGAGGAGGAAATCATCCGGATCGCCAAGAAAATGGATAAGATGGCGCAGAAGAAAAACGGGGTGAGAGATGAGAAGGGGGATCATGCCAGTGTCGGGAAGCCGCTCACATGTGGCTGGATCACCGAATAAATATTTATGATCGGGGACTGTTTTATACTTTTGTGCTGTATGTTAAGTTAAAGTGACTAAGTATTTAAAGAGGGCTTCCTTTTCCCCGGTGTATGGTGCCCGGCGGATTGCCTTTATTTCAGTTCTCCCGGCATGCTCCATATACATGTAAAGGGTGTCTTCAACCGGCTTTATCTCATCTTAAACCCGGCTCGCCTGGGTGCGTTTGCACCAAAGCGCGCTGTTTTTTTTTTTAAAAAGAGAAAAATCTCCACGAGTTTTTAAAATGCGGCTTTGCTGATCCGAGGCCTCCGCGCTCCTCCCGCTGGTAGTTAGACATCATGCCGCGACGGCGCGCCTCCCTCGGCGCCAGGCTGTTGGGGAACATACGGGCGCACGGAGGATCAAGCCGGCGGCGATAGCCGGTCGTGATCCCCTCCCCTGAAACGGCGTTTTTCGCCATGCGTCTGTCGGGCTTGGGATGCATCTGCAAGGAATTATCTGGAATACCCAGCTGGGACTGTGTGCAATTGCAAAAATACAACACAGTACCTGTTCTGCCGCCTTAGCCCGCAATTGGGTAATTAAAATTAAGCCATTGACTGAAGTACTTGCAATCTGAAGCTCTGAACCTGCTCAACGAGTTGAAGTATGCAGGTGCAATAATGCAGTATAATATTTATACTGCACCTTAACATGTAACTAAACTGCAGCGTGTGACTCAGTGGGTTAGCTCTCTGTGCCTGTGACTGGAAGGTCGCCGGTCCAAATCCCACGGTCGTCAGAGTGATGTCAGGCCCTTAACCCCAAAATGTTCCAGAGACTGTCTGAGCCTGCTTCCTCAATTTTACGTGTAAAAGCATCAGCCCGATAAATGTAAATACTTAGCTGCTGTTGTCTGAACATTCCAGAATATATTGCTGGGACTGTATGGCTGCAGTAATGCATTACAATTGTTATTTTGTTATTCTGTAGACCGTAATTTCGGAAACTAATTGTCGAAATTGCATTCACAGTCCGGAGCTCTTGACCTGCTCAGAGAGCTGAAGAACATTCCAATGACACTGGAACTGCTACAGGTGAGATACTACAGGATATGGGGCGTCACGTGCAAAATACATTCTGTGCCACACAAAGCATTATTTAATGATGAAATCAAGTACTGCCTTGTTACATTCTGTCCACAAAAGCAAAAAAACTTTCGTGCACAGAAATCAAAAGGAATGTTTCATTTTGAGCACAGAATTGATATCAGCACTTTGCATTTTGCGGACAGAAGAAAGTCATTTCGTGATCGAAATGAGTTCTGTGGAATCACGAGATGCATTTTGTCTTTTGCTGAGTCAGGAGAGCAATGTAGCAGGTGCCTTGGGGGGAGGGGCTGGTACCTTGCTATGAGCAGAAGGTGGAGTGTGGCTTTGATTTTGCGGACGCGCGTCGTTACGTTTAGCTTGCATTCAGATGTAATAAATATACAAACCCAGGGCTTATACTTCTACTAACTAATCGCTAATTAGGAGCATAACAAGAAACCTCCGTGCGACAGGCAGTGGACCAGTGACTGTCCTGTCCTGGTCGTCCCCCTGAATACTCTGCGGACCTGGTCGAGTCGCTGTAACTCCATCAGCGGTTTGTGACTCCTGCGACGCTGCGAGGATCCGCAGGCAGCCTGTGGCTCCACATGTCACTCTCTTCATATTCGCTATTATATTACGTGCAGCTTGCCCAGTGTGCTTGATGTGAACTGTAGGGTACAGTGTTATTCAGGGGGAAATGGAACGGTGACACAGCCTACAGTTGGAGAGAATCTGCGCCGAGATTTTTCACTGGCTTGGCTTAAAAATATAAAGAACGTAATGAAACAACGGTGAAAGTATGAGCCTAGGAGTTATTTGTATTTTTATTACATGTAAATGCACGTCAAACACAATTACACGCGTCTTCATAATCAAAGCCTTGACTATCAACCACGAGATGTCACACAACGTGACTTTCTGAAATTCGCAAAATGCGTTTCACCCGCTAAATCCTGCGCGCAAAACGAAACGTTCCTTTTGATTTCTGCGCACGAAAGACAGCGGAGTCTTTTCGCTTTCATGGACAGAGCGCGGCAGGGAATTACTTGATTTCGTCATGTAAAAATGAATTCTGCGGCGCAGAATTTATTCCGTGCGCGAAAACGTGCGTTTAACACCTGGCGCCCCGTAGCTGGACACCGCCGCCTTTTTATATACGGGATGTCGATGAGGAGTGATGATAAAGAAGCAACGTCGCCTTCTCCGTCAGTCCACCCGCATCGGGATGTCGGTGAACGCCATCCGTAAGCAGAGCACTGATGAGGAGGTCACAACGCTGGCCAAGTCGCTTATTAAGTCGTGGAAGAAGCTTCTAGGTAAATCCTCCAGCGTCGTCTTACTCCTCTAACCTCTTAAAATACTAGTATGTTTGTTTTTAGCGTAAATGATGTTTCTGCTGTAGTACCACCAGAGGGCAGCACTGACATGCCTGTCGGAACCGCGTCTGAAGATGTTCTGATTGATAGATGAACCGGGAGGAACCGGAGGGGAGAAGCCGGCAGAGGAGAAGAGGAAGGAGCCCACCATGCCGGCCGTGTCGTCCTCACAGAACAGCCCAGAACCTCGCGAGGAAAGGTGACTCTGGACCACGCCGTGCGGTCCGTACCGCCCCCCCTCTCTGAATGCCGGTCTGATGGCGCCGTTCCCCTCCCAGTAGCTCCAGCAGCAATTCCAGCAGCGAAGCCGGCGCTGTGGCCCCGGACACGCTGATCACCACCTTCCCTAGAGCCCCCAGCACTTCGGACTCCGTCCGGAACAAATGCAGGCAGATGCTTGCCGGCGCCTTGCAAGCCGGCGGTAAGCCCCGCCCCCCTGGCGGCCTCCTCGCAACATGGCCGACTCAGATCAGCTGTTTATGCACGACGCGTCATCTCTGTCTCTCGCTCCCAGATGATTACATCGCTATTGGTGCTGACTGCGACGAGCTCGGCGCCCAGATTGAGGACTATATCCTTCACCAGCCCGGGAGATAATCAGTAGATCGGTTCTGATCTGGGCGAGGTCTTAAATCTCTGGGTACGTCGGAAATGGCTGAATGATCAGATGCCCTCAAATCAAGGGGCGCTTCTGGACGCTGTGCCCGTGGTCGGAAGGTTGCTGGTTCAAATCCCAGAGTCAGAAGGCCCTTGGGACCCTGAGCAAGGCTCTTGATCTCCAGTTGCTCAAGCGACTGTCTGACCATGCTTTCAGTTGCGCATCACTGGAAATATTAAGAAACTGTGAATCGTAAGTGAATGTAAAGGCTTCTGCGCCTTGTGCCGTATTATTGTCTAGCTGTTGGCAGTGGCCGTGTAGTGACCCGGTTGTTTGTGAGAGACCTCGCAGTGCCGTTAATTAGGCTGTACGTCTAGGGTGAGGGCGCGGTCTTCTCTATGCGGGTTGCCTCCCCAGTCTGAGGTCCGAACGCGCCCCTTAACTCTGCAGCACGCATCTTCCAGGAGCTCAAAAACACGGACACGAAGTACAAGAACCGGGTGCGCAGTCGGATCGCCAACCTTAGGGACCTGAAGAACCCCAACCTACGCAAGAACGTTCTCTGCGGCAATGTGCCGCCCGACCGCATGGCCCGTATGACGGCGGAGGTGAGCCCCCACCCCCATCTGCGGCCTTCATAGGTCCAGGAACCATTATAGGGATCTTCACCTGGTTCCTCCAATATGGCTGTGAAGTTCGTGTGTTTAAGCATTTTATCATGCTTCTTAGAAGAATCTTTAATAGGGTGATGGTTAGCAGAAGTTAGTGCTGCAGCCTATGAACTCTGTGGTTATGGGTTTGAGTCCCACCCTCACGCATTCTTAAGTACAGAGTAATAAGGTATAACCCCCCCCCCGGCTACGTCATGACTGATCAGCTCCTGAAAGCCTTTGCGAGCACGCCACTCATCTCACGCAGGTTTGGTTGCGTCTCCTTCCCTGCGACAGGAGATGGCCAGTGATGAACTGAAGGAGATGCGCAAGAACCTGACCAAAGAGGCCATCCGAGAGCACCAAATGGCCAAGACGGGCGGCACGCAAACCGACCTGTTCACCTGCGGGAAATGCAAAAAGAAGAACTGTACCTACACCCAGGTCTGTGCTGTTTTGTCCGTACTTGTTCCTGTTTGTCTGCTTGTTTGCTTACTTGGTTTTGTTTCTGTCTGCTTGGCTTCGGTTCTGTCTTTTTGTTTACTAGTATTTGCATAATTTTCAACAAATGTGCTGTTGCAGTATAAATGTGTTTCAAGGCTTGTTTGCTTGCCTGTTAAGTTGTAAATGTACTATGATTGTGCAGATGGTTATAAGTGAATCGCGGATGTTCACTGCATTTTGTTCACTGCGAGCCAGATTACGATGCACCATTAACCTCCCCGTTCCTGCAGGTTCAGACCCGCAGTGCCGATGAACCGATGACCACATTCGTAGTCTGCAATGAGTGTGGAAACCGGTGGAAGGTAACCTGCCAGCACTCGCCCGTGTTGACCGTGTTCTTGTAAAGACTCCCATTTTAATCTTGTGTCTGCGCTGATGGTGGTCTGTGATGGTGCCAGTTGGATTGGTTGCGTTGACGCCGGGGAACATAAGGGGCCGTCGGATGACGTTGCGTCATTTTGTACCAAAGGTGGGCAGGGTACTAAAAGAAATGCTTGCCTTGTGAATCTACAGGTATTGTTCATCGATTGGCACGTAGCTCAGCAGGTTAAGGATCAGTGTTCGTGCCCGGAAGGTTATGGGCTCAAATCCTATATGCGGCAGATAAGGGCCCACCGGTGATTAGGTTTGGGCAATGCCTATAAAGTGGCATTTGAAAGCCGCCCAGTTTCTGCAGAGGGGTGAATTAAGTGCCTCTTCTCTTCTGTTCTAATACTGTTTCGTTGTGTTTCGTATCTCCATTGCAGTTCTGCTAGTCCCAGGTCAAGATTTCATCTAGATGTACGACGGCAGATTCCCCGAACCAGATCTCTAGTTTGTCTCGGCTTCCGTGGAATTGGGGGGGGGGGGGGGGGAGGCCGAAAATTTATGCTTCCAGGCGACCCTGGCGCGCGGTGAAAGCGGCAGATCAGGAGGCAGATGGGGTCCCTCCCCCAGTCCGCCCCTGCCCTGCCATTTTTACTGCCAGATTAGACGGCCACAGACGAAGACGCCCGCACACCTGTGTTTGTAACAGAACCATCATGTCCAGAATCCTGCTTCCCATCTTTTAAGTCCTCATTAGATTTAACTGTCAGACTACAACTGATGTTAATGTTTTTTTTTGTTCTTTTTTATATGTAGTTTGACATTAAATTTTTGATCAATGCTAACCTCTCTACCTCTGTTTTTTTTTTTTGGGTGGGGGGGGTATTTAGCATATGTTTTAGTGGATTTGGGTGGTGTGCCTGTGATCGGAAGGCTGGTGGTTCAAATCCCAGGGTAATCAGAGTGATTTCATTATGCCCTTGTTTAAGGTGCTTAATACTCAGTGGCTCCAGGCCCTGGCTGACCATGCTAACCTCTCGGGCACTGGCTGACCATGCTAACCTCACAGTAAATACAGAATGCATGTCACTTTGGGTAAAACTATCTGCTACATAAATATAGAGCAACATACAGCATGGGTAGATTTACACATTTATAATTCCCTGGATTTAACTATGGAGATAAGGAACATGCACCAGTGTGAGGTTTTTCCCCAGTGGCTGGAGCACCAGTCCTGCCACCAACCCCCAAGTTATTCCCTGCAAGCTGGAGGACCTCCATACAGGGCATGATGTAGATTAACGTCACACCCAGGATGGAGCAATTGCAGGTTAAGGGCCTTTGCTCAGTAGAATCACTCTGCACGTTCACGGGATTCGAACCTGCAGCCTTCCAGTTTCTGGCACGGACCCCTGGCCTGAGCCACCGCTCCATCCATAACCATGGGCCCCAGGATAAGACAGCACGGCTTCGGACTTTGCTCATTTTATGAGAGATGCAATTTAAAAATAATGTCACATCTGCAGGCCAGTAATCTGTAACAGTCTATGCAGATCACTGAAATGAAAAATTGCGAAATGGAAAATGAAAGATTTAATGACTTAAAATCGTCTGGCCTGTGAACCAGTAGATCGCTGCCCTAATTATAATAGTAATTTGACTGGTTAGCTGTTTGTTTTACACCCGTAGTTCTGTTAAAACCAAAGAAATATTGCTGTTTTTATGAAAAAAATATATTAATGAATATATAAATTTTGAGATCATACTACTTAATATACTAGTCTAGTTTCCAATTCCAACATTTCTACATTTGTGGATGAGCATAAAATCATATTTCTACCCCCAAAATAAGAATGTTATTTCCTATGACACAAAAACGTATCGTGTTACGTTTCGCCAGTTTAAAAAAGGAGCCGAGATTTAAACGCAAACCTATTGTCATACTTAATACACCACATGGTTAGCAGCATGCAAAACCCCATTTAAAACAGGATTTCGAGGGCTGTGCATTTTAATTGATACGGAGGATAAATGCTTTTGTCCTGATCCCAGGTGCATGTGCTTCAGCTCGTCGTGACCTTCTGGGGAAAAAGAACCCTGCTATCTCCGGAGAATAACATTATTATTAAACAAATGCTCTCATTCGTTTATTTACAGGGCTATTTTCATCAAAGACGTCTTCCCGTGAAAAGAGCGGGCGTCTATAAAAAACCTGTATCGTTAGAGAAATTACAGCACGGCATCACGTGATGTACGAGCACAATATTTCCCAATATATATACATCCTCCGTACCTAATATCGCGGGTTGTCGCCCCCTTTTTTCTTTTAAATTAGACCTATATTCGCCATCCACGGTTGGCGTGATATGCCCCTTAAAGTTAATACCTAATCATCTGTTGTACAAGCCTGCCCTGGGTTCGGTGTTTGCGGGAGCAGCAGGTCCGCACGGCGGGGGCGGGGGTCCGCAGACGGCGCCCCCCCCCCGAAAGAAGCGCGCGCCTCCGGTGTCTGCTTGGAAATGTAATTTTAACGTGAGATATTTAACTTTACGATAATTGTCAGTTTTATTTGCACATGAGAATCATCATTTAGTTCATCACCAAACTCTCAACGCGGCTTGAAAGACAATCGGTAAGAAATAAAACTGGATAAAATTATTCTGCTTTATTATACTTTAAGAACAGAATCGTCTACGGTATTTCAGTTCTATGTAAAATATAAATTAAATATTATAAACACATACAGCTTCAATACAAATGATAAATTCATTTTGATTTTAAATACATTTATGTCAGTAACAATGAAAATAACTCTCTCCCCCCTATATTTCCGATTGCACGTTAAGACGAATGTAAACACCGGAGGACCACCTCGGTTTTCTTGTGGCAAGAAAAAAACACATTCAAAGGAGGCGAAGATGCAGACGGTTCGTAGCGAATATAAAGGCACATGGCCGGGGTGGCTCTTCGTCAGTAAAGCAAAGGGCGCCCGGCAGAGTAATTCACAGCCAGGCAAAGGGTAACTAACATATGGCCCTTCGCTTTTCATCGATACAAACACATTAAGTGTCAACCGCGCCCAGAGACAAGGCTTTGAGATATGACGAATTTGCTCTGAATCATGAAGAAATTATAATATAATATAATATAATATAATATAAATTTCTTTATCATTATTATCACAATTATTATTATTATTATTATTATTATGCTTGATCCCTGAACCAAACGGACGATTAGTGGAATGGTTCATAATCTAATGTAATATAAATGGTCATTCAAAATCCACTATCCTTTTTAAAATACAAATACATTCTGGGAAGTGTCGTCACATTTATCATGGAGTCAAAGAGAAATGCAAGTCAGGCAAGCAAGATCTGATATCTTATAAATATGCCTTTCAGGCCATATTCCGGTATCTTCCGAGAACGGTGCCTAGTCGGGCTGATTCTTCCCGTTCGGCTCACAGGCATTAAAAACCACGACAAAATTCCCATTTCGATACACCGTAAGAACAAAAGCACCAAAGAAACAACCTTTTCACAACCGAAGACACTTTTCACGATTATAACAACCCCTTTCTCACTTCGATCCATAACAAAAAATACGTAACGTGGAGCAAAAACATATTAAAAAAAAAAAGAGGTTTGTTTTATCCGGATCATCTTTCCATGTAAAATCCAAAACAGTTCGTGCTTGGGATGCAACGCAGCCTGTGGTTATGGTACAGGAATATCCAGGTGGGGAATCACCCTTTCATCATACAACTCAAACCAACGTTTTTGGCGGGAAGATTTCCCTGGATGGACAGAGAGGTTCTTTCTGTCATTCTAGTCCGAGAGAGTTTGGGACAAACGGGCAGCGAGAGAAGGCAGGGCCTACGATTTGGGCCCCTTCTCCACGGGCCCCTGGAGCAGGTCAGCGTAGGCCGGTGAGGCCATGTAACGCGGGTACGAGTCTCGTTGCATCAGGGTGTAGATCTGAAACTGGGCGTCGTCGAATGTGCAGGACGAGGGCTCCTGCATGTTCCGGTTGATCACTTCTCGCACCCGGGAGTCCAGGCTGACCTACGTTCCGGGGAGAGCAGAAATGTACATGTCACTGTTGTGGCCCCTGAGCACGGCCTTTAACCCTGTCTCAAAAAAGTGTTTGTCACCTTAGATTAAAGGGTTACGTTCAGGTAAACCTCTCGTAAAGTGAAAAATGCATGTTAATACGGTACACCTAACCTAACAAACATCATAGCCTAACCTAGCCTACCTCAAACATACTTACATTAGCCTACAGTTAGTTTTTTTGTTAATGATTTTGCCCATTTTGTAATAAAGTGTTGAATATCTTGTGTATTTTTTAGAATAATGTACTGAACGTGAGATACATTTACCTATCGTAAAGTTCAAATATCCCAACACGGATCATCGTAACTCGGGGAGCATCTGTACATTTCTGGTTGGAACTGAAGTGCTATTTATATCTAGCTTTAAATATCCCACCCTAGGCGTCATAGCAACAGGTCTACAAAACACTGAGGGTGACTGTGCCAATCTCACTTCCCTCCATTAAGTTTATTCATACTTTTACAAGACGTAAAAATTAATATAGACCCTTAGTTTAGAAGGGAAAAAGCGTACAAAGGGACTTTGTAGCGGCTCAACATTTTCTCCAGATATGTTTACAGGAAGTTTGGAGCGACACAAATATACCCAGGACTTGATAAAAAGCCCCTCACTGACCTCTTTGGGAGAGAGAATAGAGATGTAGTCTTCGTATATGGTGCGGACCTTCTCCCTGATGGCGTCCTCCCTCGTCTCCTTCTTGAGGTCCTCACAGGCCAGCCAGAAGAGCATGTTCTCCTCACTGAACTCTGTCCTGAGGAAGCTGCGGAAGGCCCCCCTCCCAGCGGGGCAGCTCATCATCCTGTCGAAGGACTGGCCCCAGGAAGACACCTCCTCCACGGTGAGCTCCGTGCTGGGGGGCAGGAGGGAGACAGACACCAGGACACCTCGGACACGGTGCACACAGTCTGGCCAACACGGGGTGTCATATTAGGGGGCAGCGGTGAGATATCGACCGTGGGATTTGAACCCTCCACCATCCGGAAATGGGCACAGATTCCTAACCTACTGAGTGGACACACCGTGAAGCAGAATCTGAGAGAAAAACTTTTTAAGTGGGATTTCTATGAGGTCTTTTTATTTTTTTAAGTCCCCGACTTGACAGTGGTTTGAAAGCTTTTCACAAATGAAATTTGTTCTGCCGCAGAAAGCTGTAGCAGAGCTGTTACTGGGGTCGGACACAGGGGGAGCGGTCAGACTGACCTATCCTCACAGTTCGCTGCCCCCTCTATCTTGATGTCGCTGGGCTCTCCCTCTCCACCATCTCCGCTCCGCACAGTGAGGCTGCAAGGCAACAGACGGTTGATTGAAGGGAGAATGCTGTGTGTTCTGTATGCCATTTCACCCGCAACAGCCCCTCCTGGAAGCACTCCCACAGTGCATGCGTTACACCCAAAATACAACCCGCAGCCAATAGGGGGCAGCAGAGCACTCATGGTCACAGACACGCAGGCTGATGCTTGCTGGTTCAAGTCCCCCATATGGTACGTCACCGACCTACAAATTAAAGGATTTGAACCACCTTTTCACCAGCCTTGTTAATGCAGTGTTGCCATGGTAACAGATGTGTACATTTATTCATGGCACATGGCTTCATGTCTTACCCCCTATTTAGCGCAGTGTTTGATAATGCAAACATCCCTCCCCAGTGATATTTAGACCGGGAGCACAGGTGCTTTTCCACCAGAACGTGCAAACACCTATTCTTGCAAGGGCGGAGGCAACCCCCCTCCCCCATCAGCCTGGGTAATTAATCCAGCCAGCTTCGCAGCAGCTGGGGTGTCCGCTTGAGTGTAATGAGATCATGATCCCGGGTGGGATTTCATCCTGAGCCCCCGCCTCGCCACGATGAAGTGTTAACAGGCTCTAATGAGGAAGCGTCCGTCTGTCGCCGCACCACCCACCCAGAGGGGGAGAACTACTGTGCAGCCCTCATTCCGCGCTCTGCCGGCCCCGCCTCCCGGGCACGGCCGGGGGGCGGAGCAAGAGGCCTCCATGCACCCTCACCAGGAGCAGCTGCAGCAGCAGCACCAGCAGAAGCAGCAGGCGTTGGGGGCGCGCTCTCTGGCGGAGGGTCGCGACCATGCCGCCTCCTCGGCCTCTGGCTGCCGATTCTCCGTCTCCTTCCGCTCCGATCCCATCGGCCTGCAGGGGGCGACAGAACACTGGGAAGGATGAGATACAGAATGGCGGAAAACCCAGCTGAAAGATACTGCTCTATCTATCTATCTATCTATCTATCTATCTATCTATCTGTCTGTCTGTCTGTCTGTCTGTCTGTCATTTTTAATCATTCAGAGTAATTTTGTGTGTTGTTCTGCAGGCTAGGACTTGGAAGGTCAGCAGGTTGCTGATTCAAATCCTGTGGTGATGTCACCCTTTGGTCCCCTAAGCAAGGCCCTTAACCCTCAGTTGCTTCCAGGACTGTCTGACTCTACTGTTTTCTCAGTTGCATACTTTGATTTGAATGAAGGTGTTTGCTAAATCTATGTGATCCTGGTCACAACTTGATACAAAAGGTGTCACGATTCATTGATGAACAAACATGAGATCAGTAGTTCACAAAGGTTTACAGGATTAACATATATATATATATATATATATATATATATAACAAAGAAAGTGATTGAGATAAAGCAGGCACAAAGATTCATTAACGATCAAACAGCATGAGATCAGTATTCAACTAAGACGTAGCTTGTAGGTAATTAATAGATAAGTAATAGTGTAATACTGTAATATTTGTGCCACCAAGTAAAATGTTTCCATTATATCTGCATCTAAACCGTGATGCTATGAGCGATGAGCGCTACGAATATATTATAGAAAATTGTTTTATCGGGGGAAACGTAAGAGATCATTCCAAGTAATATGTGCACAACGTTTTTCTCTTTTTAATTAAATCCTTTATTTGCCAGTTGCGCGAGTACGAGTACAGATACGCTCCTCTGCTCTCCACGAGACACATATACAGTTGAGAGCAGGCTTGGGTGTAACTTCTGGGGGGGGGGGGGTGGGGGTTAAGGGTTTCACTCAAAGGCCCGCAAACATGTGACTGTCGTTGAACTGCCGATCGTCTAATCAAAGGTACAGGGATTCAGCTTGCTGAGCAACTCAGTTTCCCGAATACAGGAATATTTATGTATTTAATGGCGAGAAGTCAGACGTGTTGCTAGTCGGGTAGAATGGAAACATTTCAGCTCCTGGTTCTGCACTCCATGAAATAATTAACCTCAGGTGATTAGTCGTCATCTGTCTTGGGAAATGGACACCACAATATAGCAAGTCAGAGGCCCAATCAAAACAGTCCCCTGAGAAACACAAATATCATAATATCGCAGCCGATAAATAAACGTGAGCCAGTCTAACAGGTGCTAGTATCTTGGACGGAGATTGATTGTTACCGTTTGCATGTGCCCGCACTATACTAAAGGTGGGCACGATCTGGGAAGCCCCCATAAAGCGGTCTGAAGTGAACGCAGGGTCCAAGTCAGGTGACCAGCGTCCCATTGGACTGTCCGAAGGCCCCGGAAACCGTAGAGGAGACATGCAGTCTCTGCAGAAGCATCGCTAAAAGCAGCCCACCCCCAAGATATATGAGGCTGTGCAGATACGTCAGGCAATCTGGGCTTTTAACGTGTCACTTCACACGCTCGTCTTCAGATACTCATCCGATAGGGAGGCAAAAGCGATAATGATGCGATTCGGAGAAGCACAGGATTCGAGGTGGGGGGGCACCGCACGTTCGCACGCTACCCAGGAGCGCAGGCATCGGGAGAACAAGCAGCCTGATACAGGAGGCAGAGTTTTTAAGGCCGGCCTTGAGGAGACGCGAGGCGACCGTGTCACCTGCCGCGCGGCTTTGAGTTTCACACTGTACTGCTTGTGCCTCGCTCGAACGTGGCTTTGGACGAAAGCGTCTGCCGAATAAATAAATGTAAATGCAATGCAAATGTAATTATATAACACAATGTGCGATGTAGCACATTAAACGGCAGTGATTAGAAAGACAGATGTTCTTACATATTTAAAACATTTAAAAATATTCCAAACAGGCATACAGCATATTCCCTGAAATACCATTACATGTAGAGACGCGGCACCAATGTGAGCATAGATTTGTCTCTGACCACAATAAAATGTGCGCAGACTTCAGACGTCTTTCTAAGGCTTGCTGGATGACTCTGCATAATGGCTCCATTGTATATTTCGTACTGGAGAAGCATGTGGACGGTTTGAGAAGATATTGTGATATACAGTGATATTTTTAAGACTGATTTCTTTATTGTATTTCATTCGGCAACAGTGCACAATTTGCGCTTTAAGAAATGCTACATATTTCTGTTTATTTTTGTGAAAGTTTTGCCAGAATAAAACAAAGAAGCAGATTTGTGTCGATCACGGTGGGAGGGGATCCCTCCTTGTGGCGTAGCTGCATAGCTTTCGTCTGAGAAGCTCGACCATTACGTTCTCCTATTAGCATAATCGCACAATGCTGCTACAACACTAAATGCAGATAGTTCACCATGTATTTCAAATGTACTGATACAAATACGTCATTTAAAGCTTAGTAGTTGATAAATATATATTGCATTTGTGCCACAATTGGCAGATACTCAAAATTGTAATGTTTTACATGCCATATTCATTCATTTTCCGCTTTATCCTATTGGGTCAAGGGGGGTCCGGAGCCTATCCCGGAAGGGATGTGCACGTGGCAGGGAACAACCCTGGACAGGGGGCCAGCCCATCGCAGTGCACACACACACTGTCACCCTTCACACCTACGGGCAATTTATTAACTCCAATTAGCCTCAGCATGTCTTTTGACTGTGGGGGGAAACCAGAGTACCCAGAGGAAACCCCATGACGACACAGGGAGAACACGCAAACTCCACACACATGTAACCCAGGCAGAGACTCGAACCCAGGTCCCAGAGGTGTGAGGCAACCATGTCACCCCTACATGCCATTCTGATTTTTTTCTCCACTAATATATACAATATTCATATATTGTGTAAATGAAGAGCTTTAAGCTATACATCATCAGCCATACCTCTCCAAGCGGTGTTATAGGGTTCTGTTCCTGTGATTAGAAGGTTGCTGGTTCAAATCCCAGGGTCAGCAGAGTGATGTGAGTATTGGGCCCTTGAGCACGGCCCTTAACCTGAATTTCTCCAGGGTCTGTCTGGCCCTGCTTTCTGAAAAATGTCACTTTTTGTAAAAGCATCTGCCAAGTAATAGTAAAAACAAACAAACAAACAAAAATGAATAACAGTAATGACGATTATAATGATGATGATGATGCACAACAGAGTCTAAGAACGGCTCAAACCTGCGAAAACAATCTGAAAGGTTTTGTTGATCTACTTTACTGCCGTACTTGATGAAATATGACATGCTTTAGCCTAAGATTCATGCTTCTTCTCCTTCTGGGAAAAAAAAAAAAAAACATTTAAGTGATTTCTACCCAATTGATACTGCATATCCTGTTTCGCATTAACCATATGCTAATTCCCAAGGCTACATTCCCGGAGAATGAATACAACAAAACAAAGAGAATTGCGGTCACGTGGCTACCCGGAGAGATTAATTAGCCACGTGTTCGAGCAGCTGGGAGCTCATCGGATAAACAAGAAGCAGGGGAACGGTTTGCAATAATCTAAGCGCCACATTCACGCCCAATTTGCATCAGCTACACGGACGTTAGCTTGTCTTCTAAAACGCGCCTTTTACGCCGTGAAAAAACCTCCAAATATAGTCTTTACAAACAGACTCATAACTATACGGTTTGGTCCTGTTCACTAATTTCTAATAATAAGCAAATTGCGAAATTAAAAAACAATAACTGGCAGATATACCTATCCGCAACAATTTCAGAAGTGGAAGACATCTACGCCACGGTTCCAGTCTGTATAAATGGTCCATTTCGATGTTGTTTCAAACTGAATTTGAGTGTATGCCCCCGTTAATCCTAAAGGTGCGGGAATCTCCACCCCTCATGTAATGTTGGTAAACACCAACAGCGCCCCCTACCTATTACATTCATAAAATACAGCGTGAAAGTCAGCAGCTGAATATCTGCATATCTGAGCGTCCATCCATCTTCCATAACCGTTTATGACTGTACTGGGTCACGTAAGCCTGGAGCCTGTGCCAGGCAGGACAGGGCACAAGGTAGATACAAACACTGTGGACAGGATTCCAGTCCATCAAAGGGCACACGCATGCAGAACCACACAGTAAGGGCGATTTATATTTGCCTGTTTTAAGTATCACATTGGATGAAGACCAGCATCTAACCAAGCAGACCCAAAGTAGGCTGGAGCAGACGGGCATGAAAACCATTTTGCCGTAATGAACTTTAAACTTCATACACTCAAATTTCAGCAAGTGAACGAGAAGCTCTAAATGTTTCGTATCTAGACTAAAACGCTTTGTTAGCATACATGTAGTATAGACTGTGTATCCTAACGAACAATTCTATGTTTTGATTATGGGTATTTACGTAACAAACACTCCCTGTTTTGAAATTGCTACAAAAATGGCATATAATAGCTTATTAAATTGCCCCATGACAATGTCATGGATAGGCGGTTGGAAGATGGGTGGATAGATAATTAGAGTTGTGGGTTAATGATACCGGAAATTTTTCAATATAGGTATACCTTTCACAATACCGTGTAAAACGCTGCCCTGCGGGACATCCCCAAGACAACGCGAAAGGGCGCCCCCAGTGGGCAGAGGGACAGACGCGTCATCGTGTGTACTAAGTTTGATTACGTGCCTGTGTAGTTTCTTTATATTTGCTTTCGCCCGCATGCGGCCTGTCAGTTTGTATAAGTACTGGCCACATGATCCAAGTATTCTTTAATCCATAATTTATAACTAATTAGATAGGCCAACATATATTTATCCAGCAACTTTCTAACCGCTGATCACTAAGTACTGCTAATATTTTACTGCACAGTATTTCCATTACAGTAAAACCTGTTTTGTTAGTGAATTACACACATTTAAACAGATAGCACTGAAAACGTCCTTTGCATGAACAAGACATACATATTTATGATGAACTACATCGATTAGTGTTAAGCTTGATATTTTATTCCTCACCTGGGACGCGAATACGCCACCTACCGGCCGCAGCGGCGTGCAGCAGCTCGGCAGCGCCTGTACGCGAGCGGCTTAGAATGCTGATGAAAGTAAGGGCAGCCGCACAACCAAAAAAGAGCGCTTTCTTTACAGATACGTCAAAACTAATCAAAAACAATCTATAATATTTTAAAAGAATTATAATGAACCTATAAGACATGTCACAGGTGGACACATTTGAAAAGCTACCTGACCTATCAATATAGAACGGATAAATAATTATAAATAATTAATAAATACAATTCTGCCTTTAATCTCAGTTGCACAATTTAGAATATTAGTTACACTTGCAAGTTGATTTGAGACGTTATAAAATGCGCTAATTTTACAAAACACCAATTTACTCCGTCACGACGGGGAAAGTCCGCATCTTACCTTGATCACCAGCGCAACTACTTATAAAAGTCGAACCATTAGACGTGACAACATATTTCCCCTGTTTTTTCTTTAGCCTACGTGTATACTGTACGAGAACACATTTAAAGGCGGTTAATATTGCAAATACATGCCCAGAGTACTGAAGGGGCTGTAATGAGTTTTATGAAATAAACTGCGGCGGCATGTTTTTTTTTTTCCACAAGCACGTGCATGCTTATTTATTCATCTTTTCTTAATGATATAATATGTGTAGTTTATAGGAAAGGCAAACTGTGCCGAGCAGTGACAGCAGGCGTCCTCCGTCTATCCAAAGTACAGCGGCAGAAGCTGCGATTCCAGTAGCAGGTTTTACTCTCAAATGCTACTGTATACCCAAAAACCAGCAGCCCAGCAAAACTCAAAGGCGACGCATCTAAACACTGTAACAGGCGTGAACATCGACAGCGGGATCAAGAGCGAAATACTCCTGGTGATTTCATCATTACCGAGAATACTAACGCAAAAGCGCATCAAACCATGTTGTGCAATAGACACTTCCGATCACCGCAAATGCATTTTCAAGATGCATGGTTTTTGTCACTCATCAGATCCCCGGCAGACTGTGCTTTAAATCATGCAGGATGTCCACTAGAAACAAAATCGTCATTTATATCAACTTGCACTGATTGCCACATTAGACTATGTCTACAACTATACCTCACAGAATCGCAGCGTCTGCAGAAACATTCCTGGGTGCCGGTACTTACAATTTCACCATGTATGCTAGATAAGAGGTAAATCTTTGCTTTGATTACATCCGTTTGCCGTGGGCTTTCCAGACCGACTGCTATCGGTCCAAGCGCATGCGTCCCAACGACCTACACCGCCCCCACGCCCCCGCCACCCGCATCGGAGCCCGCTGGATGTATACCGACACCCGCTCAGTTTAGGGATGCCGGCGTTTTAATGTCGACATTTTTCAAACTCTCCAGTTTCAGCCACACGTTGGGATTATCCTCCCTCTGGGCACATTGAGCGCTTCTGTTGAATTTTGCATGCGGGATTTAATTTTCTAAATTTGTTACCTAACTCAGGCACACTTCTAACCTTATTTTTATAAGCCGGAAAAGCATTCAGCTTTAGATAAGTTATTCGAAGTGTTTTATTAAGACAATTTCAATATTCTGTTCGGGCTCCAGTTTCCCCGCGACCCAAATGGATAACGCGGTACAGATAATGGATGGACGGATGGATGGAATATTCCGTTCATATTTCTGGGTTCAGGGTCATCCCAAAGCGTACATGGGACTGTAGGTTTAACGTTGAAACTGCGGGCATTTTAACATCAAACGGAGCTCAGTCATTCCGCTTTCTCGGTTTTGACAGCCTGACTGGGTTCCCCCTTGTCAATATAACATCCTCTCACTGATAATGGTGCAGCCACTCGAACACGATTCGCAGCATCACGCACAGATCATGTCGCCATTGACTGATCTGCCTTCAGTTGCATGTAACATTTATTGTCCATTTCCTTAGCAGAGACATGCTGAAACCAGAAATTTCAGGAAAAAATAAAAGATTCATAATGATTAATATTATAGCTACGGCGCAGTAAATATTATTTATTTGTAGCCACGTGCAATCGATTGTTGTTTTATTCCTTCATTCAGTGGGGATAAAATCTCCCCTTTGCGATTCCATCCATCCAGACTCGTGTTGGGGCCTACAGCTTATTACCGGGAACACGGCTGCTGTACAAGCTCAGTAGGATACCAGTCGAATTCAATCGCTTTGAACCGCTTTGAACCTTATGCGGTGTATGGGAAATAATTCCTGCCTTCGGCACTGATTGATGCTTCATCTGAAACCCACCCACAGGACCGTGGGGCATCTTTTCTTCAGGTTTATTCTCGGATAAATTTGGAATTTTACGTCCTTTCAACCATATTTCCAATGGATAATACAACTATACGGTAACTTCTACAGTAACTGTTGTTAGATATTTTTGCGCAACTAATCACGCATCTGCCAATAAAACAAATTTTTTTACATAGTAATAATTTATTATTATTTTATTGATTGGCTTAGCGAAATGCACGGCAAGTATAGCAAGTAGTTTTACTATTAAAATCCCAATTATAAATAGTAAGCAATACTGATTTACTATAAACAACAGCAAATAAATAACTGTTCATTCTACAGACGGCGTTGCACATTATTACATCCGGGTTAATTATTTTATATATGAAGATTATTTATTCAGCTTTATCGGGTCACACAAAGAATATCGTGGGTAATATTAAAACAGACTGAAGTAATCGCGCTTAAGGGTCGCCCATTCAGACTCAATGTCCCCCGCCTCCCCCGGGACATGGGAGAAATTCTGCCGGAGGTAGGAATTCCCAGTCAG
>JAODKF010000101.1:274890-298509 GCA_026779585.1 Mormyrus proboscirostris
GACATTACTAACCTGTTAGAGTGGAAATCGCAACCTCGTCGAGCCCATCCATGGTGAGAAACTGGCGGGAGGAAGTGTCTTCGTCTCCTAACTGCCCTTGGGCGCGCTGATTGCGCATGCGTTTTAACGTTAATGCGTCATAAGGTCAAAGCACTGCTGCGTAATGGCCCAGCGCGCGATTTCTAATTTCCTGTGTTTCACTGTTTTGGCGTGTAATATTAGTTTTCCGGATTCAACTGAAATCTGCTGTTAAAAGAGACATTTGTCATCGATTTTATACTCAGTATTTCTGCTGTTCTATCGGAGGTACGAAATGTAATGTCAGCGGAGAAAAATGATTTGGCGCTGCGTCATTTCTTACGTATTTATGGCTCTTACTCATATCTTTATTGAGTCACATTAATTTTGCACATAGTCATAGTCCAGATTTCCGCCTGGTTTGCGGAATAGAAGTGATTGTGCTCCATACATAAAATTCTGTGAATACAAATGTTGCATGAGTTTGTTGTTGATACAACATTTGCAATTGTTTTTTCAATACGAAATAAATCGGAATTAAATACTTTTTAGCCAAGGGTTTATGTTCACAGCAATTTTTCTTAATTGCATTTTCAAAAACTGACAGACAGACACACAAACAAAAAATCGGAAGTAATCTTTTCTTAAGATTCTTGAAATAAGAAATTTTAGTGGTATATTAGTCTTAAACATAGCACAACAATCTAATTGAACATGCACCAATATTTTGGCTTTATAGCTGTCACTTGTTTCTAGTAAAATCTTGCTTAAAATGAGTTCACATTTATTTGCCTAGCCAGACGAAGATCAATTTTCTTAAATTAAGATTTACTGTATAGTCTACTGCACAATGTATTTTATAAGACTATTTAATGGCAAAAAACAAGACACATTTTCCAGATATAAGATTTTTTTTTTACTTGCTTAGATTTCAGTTTTTACAGTGCAATATGGCATGTTCTTAAAACAAGATATTGTCTTTTGCCCGGATATAAAATATCTTGGCCTGTCCAAAAAACTTTAAAAAAAAAAATCCATTTGAAATAAGATTTTTTAAAGAAAATCTCACTATTCAAGAAATCCAAGGCATGCTGTCTAAAACCTAGTCTTTTTACCTCGAGGAAGTTTTGCTTTTTGGGTAACTTTGGGTTCTTGAATTAAAAGTGACAGGATGTTTTCACTTAAAACATGAAAAATGAGCTTTTTACGATTTTGATTTTTTTGCAGTGAATTTGCCTCGATTGTTCCAGATAAATTGCCTCATAGTTCCATAAACTGGAAACAAATTTCTTTGCCTGAGTAATAAAAAAAAAACATTTAAAAAACATTTAAGAAACTCTCCCAGTAAAAGTTCATTAAAATAAAGGGGCATTTTTTTAAATAAAAGGGCATTTCATTTATTCATTATTGCCCCCCCAGAAGAAACATTTAAATGAACAGAACGAGACAGATTTTAATTTAGATAAAGGTCATTGTGTAAACCAAATAAGCAGAGCTGCCTTTAAATTCTCATATGATTACAAAACAATATGCAATAAAACGTGGTCATTCACATCTTCTGGCTGTTAAAACAGCCATATTGCTTACTATTATAGTAGTGGTTTTCATCCATCAATCAATCGCTTGCCATTCTCAGCCTCCGGAGAAGAAAAGCAGTGGGAGAGATGCAGTGGTAGCTTAAGTACGCCCTATGCAAATATACCTGCCATTAACTTTTCAGGCCTGACCTCATTATGAATAAGTGTGTTTGATTGATCTGTCATTTAATTGGCTATTAACAACAATAACCAGCACACGTGGCAGCTCTTAATTAAGGGTAAATTTAGCCTGGGGAGTTTTCAGGAACCATCTGGCTCTGCGGGGCTCTTTCCATGCCGAAAGCTTCTTGCCTCTGGTATATAATCTCCTTTCCCTACCACCCCTCCACTTAGAAGGAGAACGAATCTCCCACATTCCCCTTGGTATTAGGACACTTCGATGTGTCCAAGTAATTATATTTTTTTTTTTACATTGTATTCATTTCACATACAATGAATACAATACGTTTGTGCAAAGGGACGCACATTTTTGAGGTCAGCCCGTACTGTATGGACGGAGGCTGAATCCCTCACCTGCTCCGCCTTTCCAGAATACTGACAGCTCCAGAGGATTGCTGGTTAATTTCAGGGCTTACTGACAGCTGCTGCTGATGGTCAGTTAACCGCAGGTTTACTTTCCAGTTTCTTCCCAGTACTTCATTGTGAGGTATTAGTGACTGATGTGTACTTGCCAAAGTGACAATTCTCCCTGCTTCTCGTGGAGTGATTGATTACCCTCCTGCGCGGCCTGAGTACCTCTTCCGATTTTCACCCCAGTAAGCCTGTGTGATCCCCCCCTTTCTTTTTCATGTTTGGTAGGTGCCAAAGTTGTTAGCACGGTTGTCACACACTTCATGAGTCTGCTCTGGCTTTGTGTGTGTTTGGCAGGGGGGGTTTGGGGTTGCATGCTCCCAGGGTGTAATGTGGTAACTTCTGGGCTATCTACAGCATGCCATGCTCCAAAAACATGTTAAAATGGACTTGATGGGTATGTCCTGCAATGGATTAGCATCCCGTCCTGCCCTGTCTTGCACATGTCGCTTCCAGAACAGACCCTGGACCCTGTATAGGACAATCAAGTATGGGAAACCAATAAAGGCCAATACTGGTTTATGTGTGCTTTACCAGCCGTGCTGATCATTATCTAGTATCAATATTCGCTGCCTCTCCTGGTCTCATTTTCCTCTCTCCTTCACAGCTGGGTCACTGAAACGGGGACTGTCGGTCAACAGGCGACCTTCCAATTACGTGCCCAGTATCCCGGCCCACTGAGTCACACACCAAAACACACAGGTTGCTGTTAATGCTGTTGGTGTGGGGGCCAAGACTCAAGTCGGGGTTAATGAGGCAAAGACCAACAGGACAATCACCTCATGTGGAGCAGCAGCAAATTATCCCTGAAAACTTCAATTGCCCAGCTCTCCCTCCTAAACCACCTGCTGCTGAGGACGGAGATTCACAAACCTTTCCTCTCTTTTTGTCCCAGCTCTGGTCTGTACTGTGCAATTTCACACTTGACTGCTCCGATCATAGGCAATAGCAGTCAAATGGCCTTAATATGTAAGATGCAACTTAAGAATGATGGAATGCTAGTTGGGGGCGGGGCAATTAGGGAGAAGAGGCAGTGGTCAGGACAGAATATTCAGAGGGGCATTCCCTGCTGTCAAGAAACACTTTTGTATTTTTTTAAAAGATACGTTGTATCACCAGCTGGCCCTCAACACCATTTAAACCAAGGAGACCATAACAGACGTCAGGAAACCTCAGAAATACCCTGCCTACTGCCCTCTACAAAGATGGAGACGAGGTTAAAGGGTGGAAAGTTTCAAGTTCCTTGAAGTTTGCATCACAGAAGCCCTAATTTGGTCCCAGAACACATTGAATCTCATGGAAGCTCAATGGAGATAGTATAGTGTAGTGCAGTATGGAATAGAATAGGATAGCATTGGGGAGTGTTGTATAGTGTAGTGCAGTATGGAATAGAATAGGATAGCATTGGGGAGTGTAGTATAGTGTAGTGCAGTATAGAATAGAATAGGATAGCATTGGGGAGTGTTGTATAGTGTAGTGCAGTATGGAATAGAATAGCATAGCATTGGGGAGTGTTGTATAGTGTAGTGCAGTATGGAATAGAATAGGATAGCATTGGGGAGTGTTGTATGTCTGTCATTGACGTGAGTTTGCCATGTGCTCCCCTGTCGTCCCGTCCACTGGGAATAAACTCCATTCTACCCATATTTATGGCTCTCACCTGCTTCCCCCACTCACCGCACGCCAGTCATCACAGGTATGGTACAGTATAGTATACTGCAGTGTAGCGTAGTATAGTCAAGGATTGACATAATTAGTACTGAAGTACCCATACCTGCATATTGATTGAAATATGCGGCAATTTCCTGCCTATCCCAGGGGCACAGGGCATGAGGTAGGGGGATGTAACACCCCTGATTGGATGGCAGTTCATCACAGGGAAAAGACGTCCGACAGCACTTGGGTGTGTGGATCAGTTGGTTGAGTCGATATCTGTGATCAGAAGCTTGCTGGTTTGAATCCCATTTTAGGCAGAAAAGTCACATCACCATTCGGGTCCTTGAGCATGGCAAATGGCATGGAATATATTAAATATAATCCATGAAACCTTTGGTTTAATTAATAATGTTGACCTTGGGATAAGAATTCTGTTGAAATCAGACTCATTTAACAAACCTGAACCAAACACATGTTTGAAAAATAGCATCTGTGCCCTGCTGATTATATATTAACTTTCAAGGGAACCTTATTACTGTCATGCAGGTTGTCAGGCATGCGATTTGGGGAATGGTCTCCGAGGAGACGGGCTTTGGTAAATCGTTAGCAATATGATGTGTTTAGGAGTTCGAGGTAGCTATTCTAGAACAAAGAATGAATATGCTTTGGCGTTCTGTTCTGACAGGGATAATTATGGGATGCCGTATATTGCATTGCGAAGAAGCTGCATGGAGATAATTGAAAACGCGATTTTTTTTTTTTATGCTAGTGATTTTTTTTTCACCATTTTTCTGGAAGTGATCATGATAGTTCTGAGGTTCGGCAACAGTATTGGACTCATACTTCCCTTGGGTGGGATATCAGTCTACAGCAGGACACACCTGCCATCTGCCAACTCTTTCCATTTGAATGGGTTTCCTTGGGTGGAATGGGTTGAACGAAGCAATGAACTGAACAGGCACCAGGTGGCACAGCTGTCAAGGAGCCGTTATGAAGCCTGAAGCTTATGGGTCCGAATCTGAGAACAGGCTGCAGAGCACTTAAGCAGGGAGCTTAAAGCAAAGGAACTTTTTTGGCTGTGAAAATCTGCTTAAAACGAGAGCCAGTCAAGTTCCCTTTTTAAAAAATGGAGAAGCAAAATATAAGGACCAGGGGCCTCATTTATAAACGGTGCGTACGCACGAAAATGTCATGTACGTCCGTTTCCACGTTCATGAGGAGATGTAAAAAAACTAAACTTGGCGTACCGCTACGCACATTCTCACGGCAGCTCCAGACATGACGTACGCACGTTTCTGCTCGGTTTTGTAAAAGGACGGCACTCAGTGGCCAGTCATTGTTACTGCGGTTTCCATTTTTAAAATTACAATCATGGCGCTGACTTTATCCAATACACCGACATGAAGTGTATGTTGTTTACAAATGTACAGCTCCTGATTTTTAATCAATATACTAACAATAAAACTATGAAGAAAATGACGGAACTATTACAACCAGCATGGCAGCTATTGCGTTATTGGAAGACATAACTGGAAGAATCAGAAGAGATCTCGTATTCAGCATCATACTGATTTCCCGGCCCATGATGATGACTGGCTTCTAAGTCGATTCAGATTTCCAAGATCAATCCTTTTGGAGCTGTGTGCTGAACTGGGGCCAGCATTACAAAGGCAGACGATGAGGATTTACGCTATACCTGTTCCTTTACAAGTTCTGTCCACTCGTGGGTTCTTAGCCACAGGTGTTTTTCAGTGAGAACTTGCGGACCGATCGGGTATTTCTCAGTCAACACTGACGCTGAGGCCGACAGCTGAACACTGCATTAGATAAGTTTGAAAGCTTTGATAACTTTGACAGTGACCCAAAGCGGGTCGCAAGGTCGGGAAAACGATGACACCACTGGGTGTCTGAGCAAGGGCCTTAACTCCCAGTCGCTCCAGGGACTGTCTGACTCTGCTTTCTCAATGGTGTGTCGTTAAATAAATCAATAAGGAATTAAGTTGGCAGAAATGAGTTTATATTCTTGCCGTCACTGACGTTTCTGGTCACTTGATCACCTTCGTGCTGGTGAACGCCCAGAGTACGGTAGTCTGGGGAGAGAGAAGCTAAATCCTCATACCCTCAGCTCTTCTCTCTCTCTCTCTCTCTCTCTCTCTGTCTGTTTCTTGTTTGCGTAGAATCTGCCGTCATCTGCTAACGTCGCATGATTACCGAGACTGTTTCTTAGACTTTTCACTGTCTGTCATTGTTCGGCAATGACTGTCATTGTTCGGCAACCACAAGGTCTTTGAGAAGCTGTGCTCTCTCTCTCTCCCACTTCCTGCTGTAACCTACAAGCCACATTAAATCCACGTTACACTCTGTTTCTCCACAATCGCTGTAATGGGAAAAAAAAATACTGTGAACAACTCCTCCTTTTTCCTGAATAAAAGCTCTGATGGAGAAACCGGAACTGTGCTTTTTCGCTTCATTTTTTCATTTAATTTTCATTCAGTTTCTTCCCTTGTTTTCAATTATATCCGAGACAGCTTCCCTACGTCATATTCCCCATTTAAGACCCCCTAAGCTGGGTCTCGAACCTACCCCCTCTCGTATACACCCCCTCTATGTCCCTCCCGATGGCTTGGCCACAAGTCAGTTGTCTTCGTTCAATGTCATCGTAATATTTGTTATTCATACACCTATAAGCTTCTCAGAGCCTATTGAAAATGTTTATCTGAGGTGTAGGGGCAGCTTTACCCCCCCGGGCAGTACACAGTTTTACCTTCTAGCGCCATGGTCCTCTGATGATACACTGGCAATTCTGGTAACTGAGTTATTGCCATCCTGTGTCTACTCTTTAATCAGACAGAAGTCGCTGTCATGGAAACCACGGAATGTAAAGTCTTTTGAATGAGAACGCTCACAAAGCTGCATTTTGATTGTGTGTTATAACAAATAAATATCTATTTAGCTTGATAGCTTGTGTGACTATCCAATGAACTGCCTTTTTTTTGTCATAGCTGGTGGTTCCTTTGAGGGAGGTGCTGTCAGTTTAGTGTCCTGCCAGGGGGCTGTTAAATGCTTCTGTGACTGGAATACTGACTTTATGTTTGAGGAAAGAGGTGGATGTTTGCTCTGTTATGCGTTGTCATAGAATCCACTTCCATAATGTCATTCCGTTTGATCTGCACCGTTCTATATCGTGCGGCTGTGAATGGAAACAGGTGTTGGGGGGGGGGAGGGAGGGAGGTTACTGTTTCCATGTTTGCATGGATGATTTTTTCTTTTTTTTATCCACTCCTTTAGTTTTAATGACTCGGCGTGCTATCATGGCTAAGGAGTTTAGCTGTGTGTTTACAAACACTGATGGAGGGAAGCTGATTGTAGCCCATCCTGGAATGAATCCCTTCTATCCAGACAACATAAACCTTCATTTGAGTCTGGAACCAATACAAAAATTAGCATTAGTGGAATTAGCATGAAATGTCTTTTTTACCCCCATTTCCCTGAGCCTAATGGATTTTTGTTATATTATTATTGTTGTTTAACTGCTCGAAATTTGGAAATTGCCCGTTTGGTCTGTTTCCATTCACAGTTTTTGTTTGTTATTTTACACTGGTAATATTTTAATTTTAGCTCCCACATTCACAGTTGCTAAGAAATCGAGACACATCTTAAGGGGGAAAAGGCAGCTGACATGCCTCTTTGTACATTATCAAGTGCATTCTGGGAGTTTTAAGAGACACCGCTTACCCTTTACGTTGCCGATTGGTTTGGATTAATCTATCTGTACCTGTTTAGAAGCTATAAGAGCTGGACAATGCTGTACTGTAAATGGAGTAACGGGACTCCACTGTTTTTACTAGAAGTGTGGGAAATCTGGGTTCTCTGTAAGCCATCTGCTCGAGCAGAGGGGGTGTGCAAAGGGACCATGTTGTGTTGAAAATTTCAGTGACAGAACTCCGCAAGAATGATATTTACTTTCCAGCACACAGAGTTTAGTGTAATTAGACCTGTGTTTCTCTAAGAAAGTAGGAACACCTTCAAGAAGCCTATAAAGTAATACACTGTGGGTCACCCAACAAGCTACGTGTTTCTCCAACCATTCACTGACAGAGTAAATTACTGCCTGGTATGACTAATTGGTGGCAAATCTAACTTCATGAAGTTTGTACCACATGGTCAAAGTTTCCCCAGCGTCCTCTCATTTTATAAATAGTCAGGACTCTGCGTGTCACGGCACGACATGGCAGAGGTTTGAAAATGAAGGTGGATGATTCACTTGTAGCTCAGAGACAAAAGGGGTTTATTACCTGTAGCCGGTGTAAGTTTGTGGAAGGCTTATTTTTTCTTTCTCTAGTGGATGTGACATTATTAATTAGTTGGGGAGTGGGCATATACAGTATGGAGCATGCCGGAGTCCTAGGAGCAGGCAAATATATGGACACCCGGGGGCCTGAGATGGGTCATGGTCTCCACTGTTAGCTGCATGCAGGGTTTGGTGCTGCCGGTGTGGATATGCTGTTAACAGCATACTGCCTTTTTTATATTATCCAGGTAGGTTTATTGGTTTTTTGAGCTGAGAATGTACTTTGGGGATTTGTATTATGAGAGTCTAGCTATAGTGCTGGCTGCCGTTCTCTCCCTTTATGTGTATCTGAGAGGGTTTTATACCTTATGCAGGTGCTGCTCTTAATTATTTGGTGGTTTTGGTTGTTTCCCTCTAGCCTAGTGGAGATAGGCTGTGTGTAACGTATTATTGAAGAAAATGTGCTACATGGTTTTTGGTTTTTTTTTTAAACTTATTCCCCCTCCACCCTCTTTTTTGTTTTACTGGGAGAAGGGGGGGTGCTTGGTTGCATCTGGGCCTAAGACAGCTGGGAGACCAAGGACTAGCGTGGTTTTGAAGAGCATGTCCACTAGTGTAATGAGGTTACTGTGTAGTGTTTGAATTGGGCCCTTAGTCCCCACAGCTCATTGGCACCCTGTCTTTGGTAGCTAACTTAAAACGCTAATGGCTTTATCCCATTTTTATCCCTGCATGTATATCGACCAACCAAAACAGCCGGACTTCCAAACTTTAATAAAGATTGAGTCTTTATATTCTTTTCTAAGACCTGTGTTCATGCTACTATTTTTTATTTTTTTAATTTAAGTCCAAGTTTCCACTAGCACAGTTAATTTAGGGTTAGGGGTGGCGTAGTCATCTCACACCTGGGGAAGAGACCCCACCTGTGAAAACCTGAAGACAAGGGGAAAAGCACAGAGTAAAGGGACCACAAGGGGTAACAACCAAAGCAAGTAATACAAGAGACTAACTAAATTAGCCCCAAATAAAATGACCCCTAATTGGAGAATTGGGGCAGAACAGGGAAACAGACAGAACTATAAACAGAAAGTAACAACTCAGTAGCGTGAACAAAGCAAAATACCCAACTACAGAACAAAGAGGGGCAGGCACTTACAGTAATTACACACAACAACCAGACTAACAAGAGGACAGGTGGACAACATAAGGCAATTATCCAATCAGTGAGGGTGCAGACAGAACAATTAACAAGCACAGAACTAGGAACTCTAACAAACACTGAAACCCAAAAACCCAAACCACAAACTGGGATGATTACACTCGGTTAACAAAGAATCAAAAATACAGAGATGGAAGTGAGCCAGATACAAGCATGGAAAACCTAAGGCAGGCATGCAATCACACAAGCACCAGGGAAACGGAAAATCAATACATACAGAGTGTTAACAGTCTGAACCACACACTGAACCCACTGAGCTATGCAGTGGTCCAGGTAAAAGGGCACAACCCACTAGGGAGAAGTACGAAACACAGGGAGGAACAGGACGGCCAGTGACACTTGCTGGCCAAATACAGGAAGGAACAGGACGGGCAGTGACACTTGCTGGCCAAACACAGGGAGGAACAGGAGGCCAGTGACACTTGCTGGCTAAACACAGGAAGGAACAGGACGGGCAGTGACACTTTCTGGCCAAACACAGGGAGGAACAGCATGGCCAGTGACACTTGCTGGCCAAACACAGGAAGGAACAGGACGGCCAGTGACACTTGCTGGCCTAACGGGGACAAGGAACCTGGGATGGGCACCGACCCTGACAGTGAGATGGTGATCTTCATACACATGTTCTTTGTGACCTGCTGATACTCACACCCATAACAAAATCCAGGCTCTGCCTGCTGGCTGTACTAGCAATCCCACATTCAAAAATGCAGATTTAAGAAGGAGCGAGGCACTTTCCTTATGCCAGCATTGAACATCTTTCCTGTATTTGCCAGTATCCCTGAACGATCGGTATACAAGTGAATAACTTGGGGGGAAAAAATGGTCCAACTTATTCAGAAATCCCATTCTTTTTGTTTTCAAAGAGCAGTGACATTTTTCAGTGTCCTTGAAGCTACTCTTTGGCCCTTCGCTAAACCTTGGTCTCAGAAAATCTATCTAAGGCCGAATTCCCAGAGGGACCTTTACGCTGTTTTCACTGTTAACAAGCAAAGGAGAAGGTTGCTTTTTGCACACAAATTCTTCTCCATCTTGGAAAGCGAGCAAGCATAAAAATCATGCCATCTAACCACTGGCTTTATACCTCCGATTAAAAGCAGGGGCGCATCCTTGCAGAAAAGCCCTTAGCGTGAAGATAATTCATAATATTCATAAACTTCTCTGTGGCACTCGACAGAATTATTTTTATCCCGTGGTTCAGAAACTCCACCTGGAAATAATTTTGTCTGTCTCTTGGAGATACTGACGGGGTGCTAATTAATCCTGCACTATTTCTGACTCCTAAAAGTCGAATCTCTTCGCTGCATCTTTGCCTGAGGATGTCTACGATGAAAAGTTGTACCGTTCGATTTAAACCAAACTCTAGGTTTCGCCGAAAGTTAGTAACAGTAACTTGTCAAGTTCTGGGAGAAGCTTTGTCTTATTCCCTTCAGTCATCCATACTTGGTCTCCAGAGGGTTTGAATTTATTGAGCCACATTGGCCTACCTGCCCTTAAATGAAATCGTCCCAAGCGATACTGATATTTATGAGTGACTTGCCCTCGCTGAGTGGTCAATCACTTTGACAGGCCAATAAGCCAAGATCCTCCGGTGGGAGAAATGGCAGGGGCACTTTTGGCCCAATGCGCCGAATTCGGCAATTCCGGATTCATCACTTGCAGGCTCCTCGGTCTCCTCTGCATCTGATCTCGCCAAACACCTCGGTGAGACAAGAGCTGCTCCCGCATTACATCCGGCCCCCTCATCCGTCAGGTTGAGGATGCTGCTCACGCTCTCCTGCTCCACACGTTTGATGAGCAATTTGCGGATCGGTAGACGTTTCTTCTCCCGTTTAATGGCGATCCAGCACCTTCTTGACCCCAGTAAAGTTTTACGTGATTTTTCTCAGTCAAAACTATGTACGTTGGTGCCCAGGGCGTCACGGGAGATAAATACCATTTAATAATCAAAGGTCTGCCTGGTTGTTCCTCTGCCCTTTAATGTTCCGTTGTTCCTGAGGTTATTTTTTTAGCTGCCTGCAAGGAGAGTTGCACGATGTCTCGCTTTTAATGTTTAGCCCGATAAAACGTTGCTCTTCATAAGATATACGGCTGAATAGCTACACTGTCCTCATTTCCATGTAGCATTTTCGCTAACAGTTCTTTCGGTGTTGTGCCCAGCCCTGTGTACAATAATCGCTTTAAGGTACAAAATGTACAGATGAACATACCGTCGTTGTTGAAAATCCCAGTAGGAGGCGTATAGCTCAGCAGGTGAAAGATCTGTGCCCATGTGCATGAGTTTGTGGGTTCATGTCTCACTGTTGTGGCCTTTGGTGCGGGGTGCCGACTGTTCTTGTGCTACGGTTCGAAAATCTGTCTCTCTCGTGGAGAGCAAGAAGGAATGTGTGAGAACTGCCTGAATTCCCTTATGGGGATGAACGAAGTATCCCGGTTCTATTCTATGTCTCCCAGAGGTAAGACATTGAACATTTACTCTCGGTATTGACTGCAGAAAGGTTAAATGGCTGTAAATTTAGCACTGTCTGGATGGCTCTGTAATTCTGTTGATTCATTGTGTTCCCAGTACAATAAGTAATTGCCCACAACTTGAGAACTGATAACAAACTTGGCACGAATTTTGATAAATGCAGCTTGGCTTCTCTTTTCAGGGACACCACACAATTTTTATATATTTTCCATAACTACTTATCTTATCTGGTACTGGGTCACAGGGAGATTGGGGCCTGATTCTGAAAACTCACTTTGGGTGGGATTCTAGTCCACAGCAGGACACACACACACACACACACACACACAGTGGAAAGTAGGATTTTAACCCCATCACCTGCAGCTGTCTGACTTCACTACAGTGACCTGAATTACTACCTGTCCAGAATTGCGGGATCCATTCTGTTTGGAGTTGGATAATCGTAAGCCACAAACTGTGTGTGGTACAGCAGGCCCTGGGCATCCTACGTGAATCAGTTGCCTTAATAATGAATAGGTACAGGAGGTCATTAGTGGGTTTTCATCTTAATATGGTGTTTTTGTTACTCTGGATATTTGTGCTCCTCTATTAAAGACATAAAGGGGCACAGTGTTAGAGCACTGAGGGCAGCGGAGGGGCTGGTTTGGAAAAGGTTTGAAAGTAGTTTAGATACAAACAATTCAGCACAAGATGAATCACTGACTATTAAAGTTACAGAAAGTCAGCCTGAGTCAGCCAGACAGGGTTGTTAAATGCAAGGACAATGGATAATTACTCCTTGACCCCATCATGGAAGGTAAACGGATATAGCTTCTGGAAAATGTTTGCAGCATTTCAGCAATTCCATAGCTCTTTCAGTTTGTTTCTGTTAAAATATATTTATATACAAACAGTAAGTCTTAAACAGATTTCTGGTGGTTTCTGAGACATTATTATGCTTTTATTCCCCACATAGTATAAAATCAAGCTATGGAAATATAATATTATTATATTATCATTCATAATTCTGAGGCAGCGTGTGGTTCAGTGTGTTTGTACGCTGTGGTCGGAAGGTTGTTGGCTCTAATCCTGTTCTTGGCAGAGTGGTTTCATCATTTGGCTCTTGAGCAAGGAACTTAACCCCAAGGGCTCTAGACTGGCCGACCCTCTGTCCTCAACTAAATGAGTAAAAGTCATTTTGCAATCATTTGTGTCATACCCATATGAGCTTCTGTCTGGTTTGGACGGGGTGTTTCTCAGATATGTTCAGTGTGTTTCCATGGGAACTTAAGGGAGATTCGTTGCTGTTTGTTTTTAAAATATAATACAGATCATCGTCGACTTAAGACCTATGCAACTTCCGACTGATCGACGTTACCACCGTTCAGACTGCAAATATGTGACCATGACTGCACCTCTTCTGGCAGCAATGAGCAATGAAAACTCCAAACAATATGACTTAAAATAACATAATTCTACTTTACAGTATACATATGATTAGGGATGTGCATAACTGATACGCAAGTATGCATTCACCATATAAAGCGGTACACGCGGCAATATCTGGTCGTAGCAGCACAAATGCATGCATATTTTATGTGCATTTGCACTGTTATGACAAATTATTGTACATTGTAACCTTTATGTAGCTAATTTGTGTTTCCTTCGCGGTATAAAGGCTAAAATGCGCAGCGATTTCTTGTTATAACAGCGCAAATGGACATAAAATTAATGCACATTTGCTGCACGTATCTCTCGATACGGTGAATGCGTACTTGCGTACCACTTATGTACACCTCTGCGTATGATAGTTGCTGCCTAGAAAATAAAAGGATAACTTGTGATCAAATTGATGTAGGATCAGTCAGTTGAAACTGATCATGTTTGTAAGTCGATGACAACCTGTATTTTCACACAAGAGCAGGGTAACGTTCTGGGAATATTTTCTTTTTTACTAGGTACACTGTTTGGTGTAACTGCACCTGGCTCTTCCATGGCTGAGGGCTGGAATTACCTACACCAAGGTGCTGGAATCCTTGATGAGATGTTTCACTGCTTCTGCGAGCAGGTCCGCAAAGCCCAACACCAGCTAGAAGAGTCACTTAGGACCAGTATCAGTGCGGTGGAGCTAAAGAGGCCCAACACCAATTCCGAGACTGTTTCTACAGTATGTTCCCTTTAGACCCAATTAAACAGGCCTTTTATTTGTAGAGGATGGAATAACAGGAAGTCAGTGATGGCTTCAAGCCATGAACAATATGTGGGCTGTTTAACAATAATCCATTCAAGAAAACAGTTTACATACACTGAGTGTATATGCAGCTTTTGAACAATCGCAGCCAGTATCATGTGATTTTGGGAGTCATGTGACCCTTGAGCTGTAAACACTGGATGGTCCTTGTTAATTCACTGCTCACCATGGCAACTGAAACTTCAACATCCATGTTCCTATTTATCTGAAGTGGTGATATTTTTGTTCAGTACATCAGTGGGCACCTAGTCTGTTTAGCATTTTATTGGACGCTCTGTCATATGCACCTATTAAGTCCATCGACCTGTGGAAAGACTTTTGGCCGCTGCCTGTTAACAGGCCTGCTGAGGACTTGGGCTGATGGCTGCATTCATTTACTTAGCAGACATTTTTTATCCAAGGTTCAATTGAGAAGGCAAGTCCCTGGAGTAACTGGGATTAAGGGCCTTGGCCAAGAGCCCAATGGTGAGATCAGTCTGTTGACCATGGAATTCAAACACAGTGACCTTCCAATCACCAGCACGGCATCCTATACCAACACGGCATTCATTAAGCTATCCCAGGATACTTCTCTCACTCGGTTAACTAGGAGGAGAGGTTTCCTACAGAACACACTTTAATAGTCATGCTAATTAAATGCACCGGGGAGCCAATTCAATCACTAAGACAGCACACCGTTCTCTCCATGTCAAAGTGGATATGTCTTTATGGTTGTTGCCCAGCAGAAAGTGTTACTGAGCTGAGATCCTGCTCTCTCTCACCCTGGTGGCATCTGCATGTCCCAGCATGCCTTGCTGCTGTATTACTGTTGCGTATTCTATGGTCCTTATAAGGAATGTGATTAAAGAACAACTTTGCATGAATCTATCTCTCCTCATCTTTATTTGCCACTTTCTGTGATGCCTCAGTTTGCCCAGCGCCACAATATTTACCGTAACAGTATATATTGTTTATTTCTTTTTAAATGTTTTCCTTCTACGTATGTTATTTTTTGTTCTTATTTCTGCTACTAGTTTTCCTGAATTGCCATAACGCATTTCCTAAAATCTCCTCTCCTTTTCTCAAAACACGAAGAACCTTAAAATTCCAGCTACTGAACACTCACTAAACCTTTGACTCATCTTGGAAAGTCTTCTCAGAACTATGTTATCTTTGCCCAAAAACAAACATCGCTTTCAGATCACGCATCAAGCCAGTCTATTAAATAAACACTATTAAGCAGTCAGTACACACTGTAGCAAAACACTAGAAACACTATTGTTGTCTCCCTAAAATGTTTCTACACCGTTGTACTAAACTAATATGTAATGTTTGCAGTATTCAGTACTCCAAAAAAGTTACTGTCAAGTACAAAGTAAAAATCCAATTGGGACACGTATAATATTGTAAATATTGTGCAACTGCCAAGCCAGAGTGAAAGAAGAATATGTATTCTGCCTCGTCGTCATGTCTCAGGGCTGGGTCAGGGTCTGCATCACAAGAAATGCTCTCCCTTGCTGGGCGATGCGGGAAGAATCCTCCCTGTGACCCATTTGTACCTTGACGTCGAAATTTAGTTCACCTATGGCACATATTCTTTGTTTTAGTCATTTATTGGCTTCCTCAAATGTTCACAAATACATGTGAACAGCTTTGTGTCACTGAGATTATATGATGACTAAGTTCGCCATGGTGCAAAATGTATTTTGATGAATGAGGATGTGCTTTTCACCAGAAACACAGACGAGTCTTGCCAAGGACACTTTTGTCCATGTATGGGCAGGTTTATGATCGCCGGTAGTTAATCTTATCTTGTCGCATTTTCCTTTTGCTGGAGGCGAACAGCAGTCCTTGAAGCAGATGGATCCTTTAAAGTAGGGCTTCTGGTGATACTTTACTTAGGGCCAAGTTTTTAGTGATTTATAAACACATTTATAATGCATTATGATTCATTCATGAACCATTATAAACATGGCTATAAATATTTATAAAAAGGCATAACACATTATAGCCATGAGTATTATGCATTATGACTGCCTTAAACTCCCATTTATAATGCACTATAGGTACCTTTATTATGCAGTATAAAAGCATCCTTAATGCTTATACCAGCCATTATAATGCATTATAAAGGTATCTATAGTGCATAATACATGAGAGCATCATAAAGCATTCATAATGCGTAATACTGTTTGCAGTACTCAGTACTCCAAAGAAATTACTGTCAAGGACAAAGTAAAAATCCAATTGAGACACATAATATTGTGAATATTGTGCGACTGCCAGAGTGAAGGAAGAATATTTATTCTGCCTCATCGCCGTGTTTCAGGGCTGGGTCAGGGTCTGCATCACAGGAAATGCTCTCCCTTTTGATGTCTGTGGACCGGTAGAATATATGTTGTACATATAGTTAAAAGTTTAATTGTTTATATTTTTTCGAGTACAAACATAATGCATGAACATATTATAAACCTTTCCTTACAGGACTGGGGTTACTGGCTTATCGGGGTAACTTGTCGGATTTAAGGTAGTCTGCGCAAAATGTAAGTGAACGGATATGGAGTCCATTTAAACTGTGGTACCTTAAATCTGACAAGTCATCCCGATAAGTCAGCAACCCACGTGGTAGTACAGGCCACAGCAGAGGCACCATTCAGGAAGTATGTGGCGGGAGCTAAGCTGTCATGTCTGGGGCTTGTGCTTCATTTCCTACTTCACTTCCTGTATACTGGAAAGAGCTAATGTTGCAGGAGAGCATCCTACGGCTGTTTTAGGCCCAACTTTACTTTTAATACAAATCTTGTATTTTTTTTGGGGCGGAGATCGTGATTCCACCATTCCTGTGATCCATGATCAGTCCCGGAATATTCCCGAGATGGCAGGGTTCTTTTGACGTTTCTGTGTTTTTTAACGTTACTTTTCACTTTTTTGCTTTTTTTGTGCGGCCATATGCAAACGCAAAATTTGAAGTCTTTTGCTTGGAACGGTTGAAGCCCGTGGACCATTGAAACGTCGACGGCCTGCATCACCTGACCCGCAAAGGGGCAGGTCAACGTCAGGTGTCAAAGTATCTCGTCAATCAAAGCCATGAGGCCGCATGCTGATGATTTTATACATACGGTTGAAAATTTTTGATAATTCCATTCGTATCCTGTGACAGCTTTTTCCTGAAAAGCTGGAGTGACCTACGCCTGATATGCTTCATCGATACTGCAGTAATGCTCATTGATTTTCCCAAACACCCGTATAAGGTTACAGTGCATTTCTCTACAGAAAGCAGAGGACACAGGGTAGAGTATTCCCAGGAACTGGATTCCAGTCTATCTCAGGACACACTCACCTAGTTGCATACTTTTGGGCGGTTAAAGGACAGCGTGATTCAGGGGGGAAGTCCAAGTAAAGTCAGGGAGGACAGGAAAATGACAACCTTCATAGCCTTCATTCGGGGGGGCTGGAATCAAACTCCCATGTCTATAGGGGTGAATCTGCAAGACTAAAGACAGAGCCCCCACCCCGCTTAAAGATAGCTCTTATTATTACCTTTCGTAAAGTCAAATTATTGTAACTTGGACCATCGTAACCCAGGGAGCAACTGGTAATAATAAGAGCTATTTAATTATCTCCTTTGTTGATAGACACTTTTATTCAGAGCAACTTTTATTCAAAGCAATTTCTAAGCAGCTTTGATGAGCTTCATAAGCTTCTTCGCTGAATGTCCAGCTAAAGATCTTTCCCTCCTAAGGTCACTGGTACACGGTGCCCTTAATCACCATGCCCCTCAACCTTAGGGCGTGTAGCGAATCTCTAACATCACTGCGCTCGTCCCTCTCGCGTCTATCGTTATGGCTGCCTGTTTCTGAGTTTGGTAACACGAACAGGCCAGCAGAGGGGTTCAGTGCCTGTCCACGTGCGAGAATGCATGTGCTACTCACCTGTTAGCGTGTCTACGCGCGTTACATACTGGTAACTGTACGCGCATGTGCCCTGCTAATTTTATAGTTGGTACTCACCTGTTAGCATGTTTACTTCTATACATTTGTGTCAAAAATCCTGCTTTGTATAGTTAGACATCATCTATCAAAAGGTATGACTCTAATGTTTTTTTGTGCCGGATCTCAGCGTCGTACATCGCGTCAAAATCAGATGAAAGGTACGGAATGCACAGGCATGTACGTATATTTATAAGAGTATACTGTTAAACGTGTGTTCGTTGTGCGATCATGTTTAACCCCGGAGTGCCCCTGTGGAGACGTGTCTGTGTCTCTCAGGGCATATCCTGTGGCAGCTCCACATAGAAAGAGAACACCAGACCAGATCATGCCTTGAAAATGCTCTTCATGTTGAGTGAACCACCCTCACACTAACCAAAGGCTCGCCCAGCGGAGAATGGGGGGGGCGGGGGCACTAGCCGCAGCTGATAGCTGATTGGCCACTGGAGTGACCTCTTCCCTGTCGCTCATTGATTCAAAGCATGTCCCTGGCTAACAATAAGGGTGACCCTTCTGTGTGAATTATGCTGCCACATATGCCCTTCACCGTAAAAATTCTTTGAATCACTCCTGAACTCGTCACTTGATTTTGACATTCATTAAATCCAGACCATTTGACTCTCAGGACTGTGACCTTGTGGATGACCTTTGACATTAACCCAAAGGCTCCTGGGCGAATTTGGTCCGTGGGAGTTATTGCTATTCCTTCAGCCGTCTTCAGATACATCAATCTAAAAGCTGCTAAGCATACAGCGGCAAACGAGTGACGTCAGGCCGCTATGAAGGAAGTCTGTCCTGTTCATAATTCATCAGAAATTAATATGTTCTGTGTTGCCCACAGTTTGCAAACCTCGTGGGCATGATCACCAGCCCCTGGTTTCTAAAATCAATGATCTCAGCCCCCCCCCCTCCCCCTCCCCTCCCCAGTGTAATTCCTTTAGATATTTTTGTTAGATGCATCAAAAGGAAATTAGAACCAATTTGTAAAATCCCTGGGCAGACGCTTGGTATTTAATGTTTCAGCAGTTGCAGAGGACGACGGATGCTGTTCCCTCTATCGGCCTTCATCTGGGATTTGAAGGATCTAATGATGTCATCCTGGATGAGGCTGCCTGTCGATTTTTTTAAAACAAAGAGGCATTTCTTCTTTGCTACAAATCTTTCTGCAGTATAATATATGTCAGACATCACTTAGGGTACAAACAGCTTATTATTAATTTCGTTTTGTTGTTATATAGGTACGTTAGCTGTAGGGGGTGGGTTCAGCAGGTCAGGACCCTGTGAGCAGGGTGATGGCACTATTGGGCACCTAAGCGAGGTCCATAAGCCCCAAATGCTCAAGGTTCTGACCCTGCTTTCTCTGTTCTACTAGAGTTCTACTAGAGCTTTGGAGAAAAGTGTCTGCTGAATAAATCAGATTATCTGTTCATATTTGCAGGTTGTGGTTGAGACCAGGATACTAATGATTTGAAGCCCAACTGATCCGTTACAGTAGAATCGAATCAGCTCTTACTAGCCCTACTATAGTTTTTGGAATATTTACCAAACTTACTCTCTTGTATTTCTATGGCTCATGCTGCACCCAGAAGACGTCTCTTCCCATCATCAAATGTCACAAATCTGGCTTAGGACATTTTTAGAAAATGATAGCCTAAAGTTCTGACCTCAAGGCTGAAACTGTCCACTTTTTCCTCTGGTTTGTACCGCAGATGCTCCCTATGACTAAATAATGTTTCTCACAGGAACTGTATTGATGTATGACACAGTCTCGGGTAATTCTGTCACTTGTTTTTCCCTGTTGAAAAAAACATCCATCTGTCCTGAAGACTCATGTCTTTCATGATCAAGAAGATGACTTCAGTCGGTATACTGATGTCACGGTACAAGAGAAAATCCTGGTTGTGTGACAGTCCTATGTGAAAAGTTTGGGTTTTCTGGCAGGATTTTAATTTTCCGTCCGTTCGTCGTCCTCCTGTTGTTTTCCGGCCATTTTCAGTTTGAACGTACAACCCTAATATTTCAACTCCGTCATGGCATTGTGTAAAAGAGTCTTTATAACTCACCTTTCTGAAACAGCTGTTGCTATATAGGGGGCGTTATCCAAACCAGTCAGACCTGTTCTTTGTCTGTTATTTGATTGAGTAAAAAGACACATTTATTTCATTACTGTAAGACGACTACCTTATGCAAAAAAGGTATGCCTCTGCAAGCCCCTGTTTTCTCACCAGGGCCAATGCATACAGAGTGACCAACCTTATTATTGGACAGTGGGCCAATCAGCTTTCATCTGGGGCCAGTGTCACTTTAGCTCTACCCCTATTTACTCCCCTGTTTCCTGAGAGCTAAATCTTCTTCTTCTTCTTCAGTTTCTACCTGCAGTGAGACTTGTCGTCTTTTTCATATCGGCGGTTTATTTTACAGTGACTTTAATGGAGCAAAACATTCCACTAGAGGACTGATTAGCTCGCCTGACGTGAATACTCTTCCCCACCATCCGGAAGAAAACCCTCAAGATATGATTTGGATTGTCACACAGGTTCCTGACGGTCATCAGGCCGTTGAGCCTGCTCTGTGATCTCACTCCGAGCTACTGGCTGTTAGCTCTTATGGTTTTTCCAGTCCTCTGCACTTGAGTCTCTCCTTTTGCCTACTTTGCCCTGGAGCCACCCATCCAGGCCCATGTCCTACTGGTTTCCTGTTTCCTGCAGTGACTAGTCTTAAGGTCGCGGGGACTAGTGGGTGGCAGACCTGCCGTTGTGTATGAATGGATATTCGTGGTGTTGAAAAAGCCAATAACTGTGTTTTTATCCGAATGCTCCGAGTCCAAGTCGTGACACAGAGACAAGAAGCCCGTTCATGCGTCAACGGTCTTCCTGCCACTTGATTCATTCATAAAGTACTTTTTGTTACACATTCCGGCACTTGCTAAGAAGCTTTCATTTGTATGAAGCTATTTCCTGTAACATTCACCGAGGCTGTCCCTTCATGCGGAGCGCAATGTTTTGCAATGTGCTAAATTGGTAATAAAAATGATGACTGACTGCTTCCTCGTCCATTTCGATTCTTTTTGGATGGGAGGGGTAGCCGAGAATCATTCCAGGATAGTCTGGAAGCATTGAGGGACTTGGTGATGCCGCGTTTGATGATGCTCACTCCACAACGCAGCCCAGCTTCCCCCCGCATGGCTGGCCCACCGGCCGGGGTCCAGTCTGTCCAATACAGCTCGGTGAAGCATTATGCTCCTCATCTCTCCATCCTGCCCGCTTCGGATCACAGCATATCGGCCACAGGCATCTCCTATCGATCCAGCTCCTCCTGCTCTCTCCTGGGGCAAGATCGTCTCCATCCACTCTCCCCTGCCTACACCCTTGAGTCACATCTATTCCAAAGAGTGGATTAATGGTGTAATTCATCCCCCCCCCCCCCCTGGCCTTTTCTAGCCCCTTTGGCTTATAGTACCATCTGTCCGCCTGGCCTATATTTCCAGGCGATAAAAGCACAGAATGGCCGGCATGATGTATGCTGAGGTCACGCTTATGAGTTTCCCACGTCCTGGAAAGAACTACACCATCTGTCCTTAACTTTTAGTAAGTGCAACAGTGATGCTGAACCCCATAGGTTCCAGCTGTAGTTAGACGTGGGAAGTCCCGCCCCCAGCAGGTAGTCCCACCTCAGTTCACATGTTCAGTCACTGTGCTTGGCCCAGACTGTGAAAGACGTGTTGGCTGTTAGAATTCTCCAACCCAACACTGGTAAAGTGGTCGTAACCAGGAAATTCCACCCCTTAATGGACAACCTGCCCCCATACTGAAGCCCCGCCCCCATATGGAAGCTCCGCCCACCTTACATAATCACATGGAATTCTGAATGCCGACACCCAATGGAAGATGCGTCAGGAATCCTTGGATCATCTGAGTGGCATCTTGAATTAGCCGTGTTCATAGCATGGCACCTGCATATCCATGACTACAGCGAGGTGAAAAGATGATACAGGGGGATTCCGAAGCCAATACCACAAGCTCTCCAGAAGATCGCCCTTCCGAAATTTGCTTCCCTTTCTTAAGAAGTGCTGAAATTCATAAATAAGACGGCAGTTTGGTCTTGATCTTACCAGCTGTGCTGTGGGTCAGAAGTCATCCTCTCATTTAGCCAAATGTCAGTGGTCCTTGTCTTGACACTCTTCAAGCATGTTTTCATGAAGAGAACTTCCATGCGGCACTTTGGAAATAAAACCTCCCTGACACTGGGAGCGCTTTGTCAGGACTGAAAAATGGTTGACTGCTATCTATTGGCTTACCTCTGTTAAATACTCTTTCTGTTTCCCTTAAATCTAACTTTCTATCTGACAAATAAAAGGAGGAATCGCATTCGTTGTTTATTGAATTAAATATAGGCAGCATGGAGGTGTGTACTGTCGCCAAATTGCCCAAACTGTGTGATATTGTGCCCCACAATGCACTGGCATCCCATCCAGGGTATATTCCAATCTCATGATCTCCTGTGATAGACTTCAGGGTCACCATGACCCTACTTAAGCTAAATGGATGGCCGGATAGCTGTTGGTTGTGATCAGGGGAAAGTGGCTGTGATTTGCTGTGAATCAGAAGAGTCATTCAGTAAAACAGTGACACCGGGCATTAAATCCACTGCATTTATTTCGGTCATAACAAACATATGTGGCAAACGACAAAGATGTTGCTTAGTCATCAGTGGCACGCATTAGCTGACAATCTACCAATCTGTTACATGCAATATCCTGTTAAGACAGGAGTAGAACTGCCGCCTTTAAATGTTCAGTTCATGTAAAATTTAAAGTGAAATTTATTTTTCATGTATCATAAAAATCTGCCATATTCTGCATATACAGTATCATTAAACAGTAAGAAGTGATTAAACAGCATTAGATGTTGAAAAAAAAAATAAGAAAAAATAAAAATTGCATTAGTTTGAAGTGCATGCAGGATTGTCTTATTTATTTGAATGTTTGTGCGCATGTTTTGCTGTTTTGCTGTTCAGTCAGAGTTCGGCCCTGAAATGAGACCAGCTTACATGGGGTTTGTTTTCACATCTAGCAGAAACTATTACCGCGCAGATTGCATTTAATGGAGCGGATTATAGTGTGCTTAGTGGAAGGCAGACTCAGACGCAACCGTAACACTTATCGCCACGCTCTGATTGCTAACTGCTATTATTAATCCACCGTTCTCCTCTCACTCAACCGACTCCTCAATTTCTTATGTTTTTCTCTGTGTTTTCTGTGTCCCTGTCTGTCAGGATAAGATATAACTGCTTATCCTGACCAGGGTCACCTGGAGTCTATTCCAGAAAGCACAGTGAACAAGGCAAAGGGGTCACCCTGGACAGGATGCCAGTCCATCACAGGACACGAGGCAGGGGACGCCCTGGACGGGATGCCAGTCCATCACAGGACTCGAGGCAGGGGACACCCTGGACGGGATGCCAATCCATCACAGGACTCGAGGCAGGGGACACCCTGGACGGGATGCCAGTCCATCACAGGGCACGAGGCAGGGGACGCCCTGGACGGGATGCCAGTCCATCACAGGACTCGAGGCAGGGGACACCCTGGACGGGATGC
>JAODKF010000101.1:298662-308727 GCA_026779585.1 Mormyrus proboscirostris
TCACAGGACTCCAGGCAGGGGACACCCTGGACGGGATGCCAGTCCATCACAGGACTCCAGGCAGGGGACACCCTGGACGGGATGCCAGTCCATCACAGGACTCCAGGCAGGGGACACCCTGGACGGGATGCCAGTCCATCACAGGACTCCAGGCAGGGGACACCCTGGATGCCATCACAGGGCACAAACTCACACACATTGCAGTCAAATTTACAATCACCAATTGCATGTCTTTGGACTACAGGAGGAAATCACAGTGCTCAGAGGCATCCCACACAATTAAAATACCAGCTACACCTGACAGGGTCGAGTATGAGGTGCTACATGCATTACTCCTGAAATGAGGACGAGTCTGAGATTCTCCTCTGTTGAATCACCATATCGTGAACAAACCAAACCCTTATACTCTATGAGCATCAAACTCAGATCAGCAGGGCATATACAAAACAGACATGTCTGTGGTGTTTGTTTTGTTCACTTCTTCTTCAATCCTTCCCTTGAATATGAAAGTAGGAGGCAAATAAATTGTTTTGTTTTATACAACATTACTAGACTCCATAATGATGCATAATGAAAATCCTTTATCTCGGATAGTTTTTGTGCGTCCTGGGATGGACCCCAGGCTGAAAGGTGACCCTGAACTGTGATTTAAAATGTGCGGAAACATCTAGCAAAACCTTTTTTATTTTTAAATGGATAGAATGGAGGACTACTGGGTCAGAACACAATTTGCTGTGAAATAATGTCCAGGGGTTCTGTAACTCAGCCCGGTCAGTGCTTGGGTCCCTGGTGGTTTCTGCTGAATCAGCATCCAGATGGGATCGGCTGGCTGTGACCAGAAAAAAACTATGCTCAGCAAATTCTGTTCAAACACCATCGCCCCCCCCCCACGGAAACCTTTGCGTTGAATGACCAAAAGTCACTGATAACGCCCCAATTTCACCATTTGGGGTTTAAAAAAAATTAGGCTACCATCTGCCTCCCTGTCTAAAAATGACCCGCACTCTATAATTCATCATGTTGTTTTTCCAGTCATCCCTTTTTTTGCATTTAAAGATAAGGTAAAAGTGCCTTACGTCAATGATGTTAGTCCACTTCTGTTCTACATTTTTGTTTTTTGTAATACAGGACAAAATATTAAGGACCAGAGCTCAGTACAGGTTGCATGGTAGGTTCAGTGGTTTATATTTAACACCCGATTCGAGAGTTTATACTCATATGCCCTAGGAACAGCCAGTCGCACTGCACAATGAATCTCTTAGTGTGCATATCCTTCTAGCCACCGCTAAAAACAAATATGCGTTTTTTTAGGCAGAAGCTTTTATCCAAAGTGATGTGTTTGTGTTTTTGAGAAAGCAGGGTCTGGCAGACCCAGGCGAAACTGGAGTCAAAGTCCTGTAGTGAAATCATTCTGCTAACCAGGGGAATTGAAGCAACAGCCTTTGCAATCACAGGTACAGAATCCTGACCCGTTGAAGCACAGACCTCCCCTATGATTGATACCAACATGAAGCATAACAGTTTCTAGCTGGCGCAGGTCAGGACATGGAATTCTCCTTGTCTCCCTTAGTGCTTCATTTTCAGTTTAATTTTCTCTTTGGTTCAGCCTTTCTGTCTGCTCTGACCTCTTCTCTCGAATCGTGTCCATTCAGAGAACAGTTTGATTGCAAGAGTGGAGGGGGTTGTGTAGAAAACGTAAATTGATTTTGGGTGAACTGAAGTTGAAGTGTTGTTCCAGATTTTGAAGATGTGGGTAACTGGAAGCAGTCATCACCTTTCCAAGAGCAGCTTACAGACGGAAAACGACTTAGCATTACTGTGAGCTAAATCACATTCCCAGGATACAAGTCTGCACGACGACTGTGACCATAGATTTAGACCGTGATATATATATCAAACAATAACTGCTGGTGTTCCAGCACCTGAACGTTTAGAAAGAATGGTAGAATTTTCCAGAAGGGCAGCTGTTTAGAGTCTGTGAGCCAGTGATTCACGGATCAGGGCTAAGAGTGTTGGCCTGGGAAATGTTTTCTCAAAATCCGTCTCTGCCTTGTTTTGTCATCTGGTGATGACAGAAGCTGGTCAACAGAGAACATTTTTCCACGTCAAAAAATCCGCTTCAGGACCTCTGCTTCCTCTCTTAGTTCTTGCCACTTTTAGGTTTCATGTTGTATGTGTCAGATTTTCTAACTTCTTGTAATCACCATCGTAGCACAGAAAATGATTCCTTGTTCATTTGCCCATTTCTGTATTTATTATTGTTCTCTGCTGCTACATTATCTATCGCCATCATTGACAGTGTAAATATCGTCTTGTGCCCAGCCCCCATCTTGCAATATCTTGTGTCTTTTGCGCATTTTTATAATAATTCTGTGGCTTTGGTATGATAATAAGTTGACTTGACTTTACTTGACGCAGCTTGATTTGATTCCATCAGACTTGACTCGGCTTGACTTGATATCACTTGGATTGACTTGATTTCATTTAACCCGGTGTCACTCCACTTGTCCTGATTCCCTTCTATTCAGTTTACTTGACTTTACTTGATTTCACTGCAGCTCACATTATTCAGCCTGAGTAGATTTCACTTCACTTCACTTTATTCAGCTTGACTTGACTTGACTTCTCTTTGGGTTCAGTTAAAGACCTGAGTGGATGAAAACAAGATGCTAATTGCATTTTCATCTATGTTGCCACAGTGCACTGACCACCCTGCACGTCTGCTCTGGACAATCTTGATTTCATTCAAAAAAATCATTATAAATTTATTTATTCTGCGCAGCCTTGACTTAGATCGAATGCCAGCTCCGTACATACAGAATTAGTCATTTATACTGTCAAGAGACACAGTGCCACAAGGGCTTATGGGCTCTTTGAATACACTGTGCTGAAAGGTCAGTAGTTGTGTCTGTATGGATGGGATGCCTGTCCATCACAGGGCATGAAGCAGGGGGACACCCTGATTGGGAAACAGGGAAAAACATGCAAATTCCATACACATGGAGTCAGGGGTAGGAATCTGACCCAAATTCCTGGAAGCATGAAGCTAAAATGCTAGCCCTGTGATAATGTTTTTTTTCTAAGCATGAGTCATTTGGAGCTGTAGTTTCTCCCAAGCTGATAGTACAATTGCCAGCCAGTGTTTATCCCTATAATCGGATCGGATGTTCAAAATTACATTATGGATATCTAAAATGGTGGTATCCTTTTGGATAGGCCTATCTGAAATTAAAATTATGACTAGTAACAATTGGATTGTAGGTATCTGAAATGGGAGTTTTTCCTAGTAAGAATTCAATTGCAGATATCCAGAATGAACATTCTGGATATCTGAAATATCATTGCAAATAATGGCAAAAGTGATGTAATTTCTCTTAGGAAGAATGATGATGTGTGGATATCTGAAATGACAATTGTGGATAGGAAGAATGTCATTGTAGTTTTGACTAGGAAGAATTGCAGTAGAGATATCTGCAATACATATCCACTCTAACGATGAAATGTTAAAAAGGCTTGCCATACTCCGTGTCTCTCTCTCAAACAGATTCCATAAAATTACAGAAGCTCACTTGAAAGATACTTTACTGACAGCCCTGGACGAGATTTACAGGGAAAAAGGTGACAAGGCTACTCGGGAATTGAAGACTGTTCTGGAATACATGGACGAACAAGTACAGGTTGGTCAATCGAGATTATTTCCTGGACTATGTTTAGTATTGGTTGATTTGAACGTTGGTTCTGAAATTTACCCTCATTTTCAGAGCACTGTGATTTTTGTAGCTTTAAGTTCTTAAACTGACGAACAAGTCTGCAGTCTTTCTTAGTGTGGACTGTATTTCAAAATGAATTTAAATAAGGAAAATGTCACATTATTTTACTGCTAAGACTTGTATTTAACTTTTAGACCACAGATGTTGCTGTACACAGGAGAGAAACAGCTCTGTGAGGACTGCTTCTCTATTTACTGTAGGAGAATATGAACCACCATCAACAACATGTCTCAAGGTATTACTTTAAGTAAGGAAATATATGATTTATCCAATACTTATATATACAATCTTTCATGATACAGAGACATATGGTGCTTTACAGTAGGTTTTCCCATCTTGGGGGCTTCCCTGTATCATCTCATGCATTCTCTCTCCAGTCCAGCTCATGAAGGGCTTGATAGAGACCTGGATCAGGTGTGTCGTGCATGGAAGTTGTGGAAGCGGAGCCCATGGACTAGATGTCAGAACAGCTGGTTTAGAACATTGTTTAAGGTGTAACTTTGAAGTGTAACAAATTGTATCGCCATGCATAACATTGTTATGAAACTGGAGTGTGTAATGACTGGAGTCCAGTAATGACTTTTCACACTCAATGTGCATATACTGTAATAACTGTCAGATTATTTTTGTTCGGTTGTCTGATTTGTCTGCATTCCAATTTCTTTGGACAAGGATTCATTCGAAATGGAACTTGAAGACAGGGATATAAAATCATGAGATACTAAGTCAGTGCCAGACCAGCACCAGTGAATGAAGCTCTGGTGTTAGAAGGACAAGTCGTGATTGAAGAGCTTGCGGACTTTGTCAGTGCATTTGCGATTCTTGTTGGACTTCTCTACAATCTAAACATCCAGTACCTGAAGGGACTGAAATATACCTTTGGAACAGTCCAGAAGGTGTCCTTGCATCTGGGAGACTCATACTCATATTGAGTGTTGTCACTGAAGAATATAATCCTGAAATGTGAAAGACTGTAAATGTGAAATTGTTTATAGATGGGGTTTTCCAGCTGGAAGGGGTTTCATCTTTGATATAACCCAAGATAATTTGTGCGCTACTTTATATTGATAATATTTTATGATTTATTTTAGTATTGTTTCATCTGTTTGTTTAATTTTTTTGTTATGCCTGGGAGACTCAAAGTTGAAAAGCCATCAATGTGAAATGTCAGTGGACGAAGTCACCCCCCCCTCCGCCCCCCCAGGGAAAGGGTTTTTTTCTGTCATTTAAACCCCAGATAACTCACAGTTAGATAAGATATGCTGCACTGTCATAGTGTGAAGCTTTTTGTTTGCTTGTACGTGGGAGACTCAAACATACTATTGTCACTGAAAAACATTGTATACTTGTAATTGTTACTGTTTTGATAAGTCTAAGGCAGGTACCACATTACGGCGCGGAGTTATTTGTTTTTTGATTGTGACCCAACAATTTTTTCATGTTTCGATGCACTTAATGATATTTTTTAATGAGTGCTTTGTTCGGTTTAACAGTCAGTCCGCAGTGTCAGGGTCACAAACTTGATTTTTGTAATGCCAATGTTAATTAGTTGTGAAATTCCAACACTGGCATTAAAATGTGTTTTCAGTTACAAAAAAAAAACTATGAATGCCTTGTTTTGGTAATAAAATGGGATTTTTGCCACACGTATTAAAGTTTCTTATCTGATTGTATTGTCCCTTTTGTGCTTGCTTAATAATAATAAGCTTTTAATTAATAAATCGATCATTTGCCTAAATTAGTTATTTCCAGCATAGTTTTTTAGCTATGACAAATACACAAGATGTTGTGATAACTATAATTTATTTTACAGTTAATTGCTGTTTGCAATATTAGCTCATTTTATTTGGGCCAATGTGAATTTAGTTGTTAATCCAAAATTATAGCATTTTTGTCTAATTAAGATAATGTGATTACAACTGAAATGTGGGGCTAGCTTAAAAGTCCTCTTGTAATCAGTTACTTTAGAATTCTTAATTTGAAGGACGATTTTTTTTTTTTTTTTTTTTTTTTTACATTTTTAATTGTCGGGGGCAATTAGCCCTAGTAGGGTCTCCTAAGGCAAATTGGTCCTATGAGAAAGACCAGACTTAGTGCAATTCAGAAAACCCCCATGAGAAATTAAACACAGGACCTGCCCGGACTAGGGAGGCCAGGCATAGCCTGAAGAAGTAACATGGGTCTGCCCTCCTGTGGGCCCTCCACCTGCAGGGAGAGCCGTGGGGGGCGGGTAGCAGTTGAAGGTGGGGGCCTCTGCAGATTGATCGCCAGCTACCAATACTGGCTTTAGGTACATGGAATGTAACCTCTATGGTGGGAAAGGAGCCTGAGCTGGTGTGGAAGTTAAAGAGATACCGACTAAATATAGTCGGGCTCACCTCTACTCAGAGCTCAGACTCTGGAATCAATCTCCTGTAGAGGGGCGGGACTTTGATCCACCCTAGAGTTGTCCATGGTGAGAGGCACCAGGCAGGGGTAGGGCAACTTATACCCCCCTGGTTCAGTGCCTGTGCATTGGAGTTTACCCCGGTGGATGAGAGGGTCGCCTCCCTTCGGGGGACGGACTCTGACAGTTGTGTGTGCGCATGCGCTGAACACCGGTTCGAAGTATTCGGCCTTCTTGGGGCCCTTGGAGGGGGTGCTGGACGGCGGTCCTTCTGGGGACTCTATTATTCTGCTGGGGGCCATAAATACTCACGAGGGTAATGACCTGATTGGGAAGAATGACCTGCCTGATCATAATCCGAGCGGTGATCTGTAATTGGACTTCTGTGCCTAAGAACACCATGTTTGAGCATAAGGGTGTTCATAAGTGCACCTGACGCCAGAGCACCCAAAGCTGCAGTTCGATGGTCGGTTTTGTAATCATATCGTCGGATCTGCATCCATATGTTTTGGACACTCGAGTGAAGAGAGGAGCTGAGCTGTCAACTGATCACCAGCTGGTGGTGAGTTGGATCCGATGGTGGGGGAGGATGCCCGATTGACCTGGCTGACCCAAATGTATAGTGAGGGTGCTCTGGGAGCGTTTTTCGGAGGTTCCTGTCCGGGAGATCTTCAACTCGCACCTCCGGCAGAACAACTTCTCTGGAGCCTGAATGGGCAGCAGTGCGGAGCTGTGGCCGTAAGGTAGCTAGTGCTGTAGTCGTGGCGGCGATCCCCAAACCCAGTGGTGGACACCAGTAGTAAACGGAGTTGCCAGGCTGAAGAAGGTGGCCTTCGGGGTTTAGTTAGCTTGTGGGACTTCAGAAGATCCGAAGATCCAGCGGACAGGTACCAGCAGGATAAGCAGGAAGCGACTCTGGCACTTGCTGAAGCAAAAACTCAACTGGGGACACAGTCAAGTGGTGGAAGGAATATTTTGGCAATTTCCTACATCCCACTGATACGTCTTCCTTGGAGGAGAACTTTACAGAGAGTTTGGGTTATATTGCCAGTAATAAGTAGGACTCGTTCCTGGTGGGTGTTGGACTCCACCAGGGCTGCCCTTTGTCACAGATTCAGTTCACAACTTTTATGGATAGAATTTCTAGGTGTAGCCAAGGTCTGGGCATTCCTGCTAGACTGCTGTCCCCACAACCCAATCCCAGATAAGCAGAGGAAAATGGATGGATGGATGGATGGATGGATGGATGGATAATTAGCTACTACTAGCTTTTGGATATTTATTACTGTATGTGCAACCTAAAGTTAATGCAATCAATAATTATTGGTAAAACTTGGTTGAAGTCATATATGCTTTTGTGAAACAAGTTTAAACATCAAGCCCTGCATTTCAAAAACATCAGTGTCTTTTTCAATATCCCATATCCACTGATTAAAACAGAAAACCATAGAAATTCTACTGATGTTTTTTTGCACTCTAAGACCACTTAGGAGCGTTTTAGCTGGTAAAAGGTGCCACTTTCTGAGGTAAATGAGGTGGGGATAAAATGGGGGAGGCTCGATGATGCTGATTACAGTCAGTTCCCAGCAGAGAGCGGTTACACCGAACAAGCAAGACAGCAGGAAGTAAGTGTATTTAATCGACAAGGAAGAGTTTCCCTGCAGAGACATCTGGCTTTTCTCAGAAGTCCGGGTACTCATGCAGGATTCAGCGGTTTTATACACAGAGAGCGAGTTGACGCCCTGCTCAAGGTCGTTTGGAGAGCTAATGGATTTTATTGTGTATGTTAAGGGCTGTTGGCGAGAGCGTCTACCTGGCCAAAGTCAGGAAGCGTGATGCAGAGCACATGAGAACTTGGCAGGCTGAACAGACCATCGATGTGAGAAGGGGTACAGAGAGTGCGTCACAACTGCTGACCGAGTCCTGATCCATAGGAAAGTGGACATTCAAAATGGCCGTAAGTGCTGAATATTAAAATATAGGTTGTCACATAGAACGTCCCCTGTGTTTGCGTCACGTCCTGTTCTGTTAATCATAAATTGGTTTTTTGTTCGTTTTTTGGTCCCATCTTTCAGAGATTCAGTGTTACAGATTACATTTTTTTAGCAGATGCAATTTATTCAAATGGACTTTTTTTTTTGAGATACCAGAGTCAGTTTCTTGAGCAATTGGCGGGTTAAGAGCTGTGCCAGCAGTGAAATCACTTTGTTGACCCAGGGATTTGAACCAGTGACCTTCTGAGCATAGGTAATGTGTCCTAACCCACTGAGGCACACGTCACCCCCAGCTGACTTATTCCTGAAACGTCAGATAATGTGAATTACTGTAAAAATAATGACCTCTTTTTGATACTTTTGAATTATTACCCTTGCAGGTTGAGGGGATCTAAGCGTGAAAGCAGGACATGTGGGGACTGCAGCTTCCTCTGCCTCCTGGTCATAATCATTACATAAGAATGAGTTTTCTTTCCTCACAGCCAAAGTAAACACACCTCGACTCAGACACCCAATCCAGCTAACATCTGTGGCTCATCCATTACCCATCACCCTCTGGAGTTTCCGTACGTACTCTTATCCATGGCCAAATGGCTGTCTCTAGTTTTCCGTGCATCCCACATGGGGGGGAGGGTGTGGCCCAGCAGTGGCCTCTACAGGGATAATTATATGATTCATTGAGGCGGGAGACATGGGGGCCAACCTTCTCAATAGCCAATGATATGTTTTGAATCGGTGAGTGACAGGGGAGGGGCACGTCGGGAACCAATTAGCTTTCAGCTGGGGCCAGTGCCCCTATTGCCCCACCCCTTTATAGGCTGCCTTCCTGAGCCTCTGTGCACCTTAAAGAACTCCAGTTCTGATTCCATGCTCAAGAGAGCCCCTAGCCCTCTGAAAAAATGTTTTGGCCTGTTGGATGAGTGGCTGATTTCACTCAGAACCCAAACCTTATTCTCACCTGTATATGTCTGAAAGGATAGCAAGATGGGATATATGAAGAACAAAAGCAACATAATCAATGAATTCAGGTGTTTCACTCAAATCCATTGCCACAGGTGTATAATCAAGGTGTATAAATCAAGCACCTAGACATGCAGTCAGGTTTTCAAACATGAATGGGTCATTCTGAAGAGCTCAGTCAATTCAAGCATGATAATGTCATAGGATGCTACCTTTGAAATAAGTAATTTCTTGGAATTTCTTTTCTGCTATATATTCCATAGTTGACTGTAAGTGGTTTCATTGTAAATTGGAAGCATTTAAGAACAACAGAAACCACATAAAGTAACAGAGTGGGGTCACCGGGTGCTCCAGGTTCGAAGAAGCAGCTTTCTCTTGCATCAGGAAAGAAATCCAACTCTGTAAGCATGTATTAAAAAACATAAGCCTGAAAACGAAAAAACAAAAGGAGAAATCTATGAGCATTTTAGTACAAATTGAACAATTTATTGACATATATCATCTTTTTGTCTACATACTGTATTAACTTTGTTCGGAATCTGCTGTTTTCGATTTATGCATAAGTTTACCTTTTTTAATTAGAAAAAATTTGAACAAAAGGAAAACAGGAAGTCAGAAGTTTTAATTTTTTTTGTTCAAAGCCCGTGCGGGATGCTGAATGTATGGTTGAAGAATGAATCTGCCTCCATCCATTGTTGAATTCCAAAACTCACTAATTGCACAAAAGAAATGTTCTCAAAAACATATCCCGGAAATTTGCTCCTCAATATATTAAGCCTATAAAGTTGATTTTCAATACGATAAACCTATAGAACTATAACAGGTTAATTTCTTTTTCTTTTTTTTTTTCTTCAGTGTCTCCTGTCCAGCAGCTTTATCAAGCAGAATGATGGTCTGAATGCACTGCTGTGTCAGACATGTTTGCTTTACCATGAGGGGCTCTATAAACTCTGCA
>JAODKF010000101.1:316266-333038 GCA_026779585.1 Mormyrus proboscirostris
TATATATATATATATATATTCACGTACAGATAGATAGACGGGCGGACATGCTTTACTAATCAAATGCTTTACTAAGGAAACTGCGGAATTACACTATTACAGAATTATCAAGACATCTTCACCGTTTACAGATCTGTGCAAAACAGCTTTATAAAGTGTACAGAAGTCATAACTAGCATTATCTCCTGTCAGCTATTTCATCTGCATCCCATCCTAACCTCTAGCCGGAAAACAGTTTGCTAGTTGTGTTCAAAACACGTGACACGGAAAATGGGTTTATTGGAATTCTAGCAAACGCTGAAGGACAGTGTAATTTGCCCAAGAAAAACTACAAACTGATTTGGTCTGCCATCTGTGCTAACATTAACCAAAGCACAGAATGCAGCTTCACAGTTACCACAGCTACCAGGCAGGCATGTGTGATATATTCTGACAGTTTTAGGCTAATGCGGCATATGTGTTTGGGGCAACAACACAGAAACAATTCAGCTGCGTTCTAATACTTGTAGTACCCCATTTACTTGGTTAGCAAATCAGCTAACGGTAGCTAACCATGTTTACTGTGGCTGAGATGTAAGTCGTAAATATCGCGACGTGACAACTCGTAGAAGACAGGAACGGCGAGGGATGGGGGAGGGGAATTAAGTGATGCGATCAGATGAAGGAAGCTCGCCCGCTGGCCAGATTACCCCGCCTGCAAGTTTACCGTAATAACATTGTATGTTGTCGGAAGACTGAATAATTAATTTATACGTTACATTTTTGCAAAATATTGGGTAGGCGCCTGCCTATCTAACTCAGTTGACGCGACACCAATGCCACGCCATTAAATGTTTCGTTGCTAGGAGACACTGGCTCTCCCAAACATATTCCAATCAGTCCTTAAATCAATCTAGTCAATGCAATTATTGGACATCAATAGACCTAACAGCTTAGGGTAAGACATGGTACCAGAGGAGTAATCATCTATTAGAATACTGATGCAGTATTCCGATCATGCTCAGTGAGTTGGTTTTAAAATATCACATTGTGCATCAAGATTTGCTTCAAAATGTGCTGCACGGAAACGTCAACAAAATGATCTTTTTCGCTTGATCTATAGACTCTTGGACAAATCAAGCAAACATTCTTGTATTGAAATGGATGCCTGTATTGAAGTTAATGTGACCGTATGAGTACATGTTTTAAGCACTAAATGAGGACTAACACTAATAGCTAACAGTACACTATTCCTTGCATTCATTTAACATTGTCCTGATCAATGTGGTATGCAAATACTGTTACTGACAGAGGTGAATCTACGGAAAGGAGAAAACATAAAAACTCCGTCCGACTCATCATCCTGCAACATGACAAAAGTTACTACCATTATTCTAGCGTGAAGTCTAAATTAATAATATCAACAAAGATAATTTAATTAACACAAGTGCTTTATTTTCACTTTTGTGAGATACAGAATACACGAATAAAGCACATTTGTCCTTGCAATGTGCTACATGATTGATGGCCCTCAGGGGCCCCCCTCTCAGCTTGGGGCCCCAGATAATTGCCTGCCTTGCCTGTCCTGTCTCTACACCTCTGCTTACCGACGCACTTCTTTTTATTTTGATCGTCATGTTTTACTGTTTTATTTTATTTTAATCTTATTTCTATATCATTAACACTTTTTTCACTATTTGTCTTTGTACTACAAACTGTTCTTTTGAATACAATCCGGCAAGCTGGTGTAAAAGACATTTCACTACACTCTTGCATGTTGTATTCTTGTTGTATGATAAATAAGACTTGAATGTTATCTTGGCGCAGGGCCAGAAGCTTACCCTGAATATGGATGTAGGGTATGATTCTGGGGTAGCTATGCAGCGCTGTATCAAGTTCAAAGGAGGCAATAAAAACAGTATGACATCAAATACACAGGACCAATGGCACTCAGGTGTCTCAGCAGGAAAAAACATTTAGTTCCAAACATCATTTTAGAAAGAAAAAAAACTTTTCATCTGGCTGCCGAAAAAAAAAACCTCCCTTCACTGTGCATATATGCATTAATAAACACTAGAATTTAAGCAAAAGCTCTTCACGGTTAAAGTGGTAATTCTCAGAGTGCCTCACATACACGCATTACGGTAATACAGTCGGTCCTGGGGCAGAAAAAGCCGGAAATCCACTAACGCTGGTGAAGGTGCTGATGCTGCTGTAAAGAAATAATGTGGACACAAACAAAATGTCTTTTGTTACATTTAATACTCAGACCTTTCCTACAATTTTGCTTTAACTTCTAGATGTTTTCCTTGAAATTTGCTTGTGCGCACACTGCATGCGTCTGATTAGCAGACACTTTTATACAGAACAACGTACAATTGGGAAAACAGGGTCAGCCAGTGTCTGGGGCATTTGGGGATTAAGGGCCTCGCACAAGGGACCGAATGTTGAAATTAATCTACCAAATACTTCCAATCACAGACACAACGTCTTAACCCAACAAGCCAAACTCTGCTTGTCAATATGCATAACAATAAGAGCCATTTAGTGTGTGCTAGATAATATTGTGAGAGTAAAAACCATCAATTAAACCCATATGAAGCACAGATATTATATCTCAACCTTATCTAGTGTAGGCATCAAAGCCAAATCTCATATACAGGTTACAGTGCTGTACTAGTGATCTGGGTAACTGGGAAACTACACTGGAGACATTTTAAATGTCAGTTCCTGTAATATTAATATTGTATATTCAGTAATATTAATTGTATAGTGCTTGTGACAGATTTATTAATAAGCATGAACTGGTCATGAAGTTTTCTTTCACATGCAACTTGATTTTGTTTTACTGGACACTTAAAATGCATTTCCGTTTCACGCAACATTTCAATGCAAGATCAAAGTATAGATGCAGAACATATACAATCACTCATTATAAGTGATTTAGAGTCACTAGTTCACCTAACGAGAGATTTCTGAGTAGCAAGGAAGAAACTGCATTTTAAGAAAAGCTGTACAAACACAGAAAAACACATAAACTCTACACACACGCACACACACACACACACACACACACACACACACAGACCTGTACTCATATCTTTGTGGGGACTGTCCATTAGTTCTTCAACTGAAGTTCTTCAATTGATTTGCTTGGATTGAGGCTGCAGGGGTCACCTGACAGGTTTAATTCTTCCCCGGAATTATGTGGATCTCAGATCACAATCCACAGAAATGCGTTTCGCGTGAGCTGACACCCTGACCTGTCCTCTTAGCGATTACATGATGTCCGTCGGCTTTTGGTGGTGTCCTACGTTGAACTTGCGCTAGTTTAGAAATTAATTATAATTAATTATAAGTGAACAGATGACAGAAACTGTATTTATGCATTTCAGCCCCGTCGTTATCTTCCCGATAATTCCTCAGCCAGCTTTTGAATTAATCGCATGAACATTCAGGCTGCATTTTTAATATTTCCCATAAAACATTTCGTTTTTCTCATTACTTGGGCACATTTCATGAAACATGTTTCACATTCTCAAGACTACAAGAGCATTTCTCAAAAGCATGCAAACAGCATAAACTACTGTATGGTTTTACTGTAAAAGCCTGTAACTCACCCAAAACACTTAACTCTGTTCTCAAAAGCAAATAATTACACCAATGAATTAGTCAGTGAAACTAAAATGAAAGGTACAATCAGCATTGTTTTAACAATGAGCATCAAAATGCTTAGATATATCGTCAGTATGTCAGTGTAAGTCTGCTCCTGTGCTCCGCAATGCTGAATGACAGTCAGCTCCCACTCTCTCACTGTCACTGACTGATCATTTTTCTTTAACTGTTTAACTGCTACTTATTCTATTCATGTCAGAGACACCAGAAACACAACAACGCCATATCACTGCAATTTCTGGAATATATATTTTTTGAAAGCTTAGTTAACTGTTTTGCCTGTGGTGACAATGATCGCATGCATGTGTATTTTTGAGTGTAAAATTATTACGATAACAACTGCATCATATATTTTGACCAACAGGACTAAAGCAACTGAAAATTGTGCCAAATAACGACGATAGTACGAAACCATTTGCACCAAAACATTCGGGAATTTGTGTGGAGCAGTGAGAAATGATATTCCGCCGAGCAGAAGTGACATCATGATGTGGGGATTACACTTGTTGTTTTGCAAATGCTAATTGTCATGTGAGAAACTGTGAAAATTGTTTCCGAACAATACAACCAGAGCTCAGTCCTACGACAATGGAATAGTGAGTGCTCACTGATGCTCCCAGGGCCAGCTCCTTCTGTGCAGTTGCCATCTAGAGAGACATTATTTGTTTTGTGTTTCTTCGGGGACATAAAATCATGTTGCACATATCATTGGACAGTAGGGGGCAGCGTGATGGGAATCTCTCTTATTAATATTATTTAGGTGTTGTTGTCTGTGTAACCATACAGATAGCATTCCGCCATAATGTTCTGTCCTCTGAATAGAACACTTTTGTTGTCTTTGTACAGGCTGCAGGCATAATGCAACTCAACCTGTGAATACTTCATTCTGATCGCCTATTACCTACATATATATGAGTGAGCGTGAAGCTTGGTGTCAAAGCTTGGGGTCGTCCGTTTATTCAGCGTCCCTGGAGAAATTTTAGTGGTTAAGGGATTCAAACAAGCGACCTTCTTTTTACAGGCACAGAGAGCGAATCCACCGTGCTCTGGGTCTTCAGGTGTCCCTGGCACGGTCTCTCTCATATCACTTCAGGTTTATGCTCAGTTAATTAATCGACTGTTATATTTTATAAAATTAAACTTCCCGATCCGTTCCATAAACGGAACCCCACTTGTTGGTTGCCCAATGTACACCACTAGATGAGAGATTCCAGATCCCGCAGAGGATGAGGATCAATCACAAAAGATTATGTCACCGGCTGTGCTCCACGAGCCACAACCAACAGAATCCAGAGTAGTGTGACAACTCCAAGCAGTCCGGGGGGATCCGGCCATTCTGATAGGGAACAAAAGCCCATACTGCAATCTGCTTCCCTTGCTGCTTGTATCATCTAGAGGAGAAGTTTCCTTGGCTACAGCTATTATAGTCACGTGCTCTTCGTGAGGGGACAACAAATGAAAAAGGGTTCAGATTCCAGCCAATCAGACCTGGGATACTAAAGCATGTGACTGAGGACAAAAAAAAAAAAAAAAATTAAAATAAAATCCCCCAGGCAACTGCCTGCCACACAAAATCACAAATGCTATACATCTGACCAAACCTACACAATATAGGATTTCCAAAATAATAAAATGTTTAGAGGTCTAGGCTTTCAGGCCGTTGTCTTAGGAGACAGACTGTCATCAATTAATTTTAATCACAAGATGCTTTTGGACATGAATAAAATGCAGTTCAAATCACCTTAAATTAGGTATATCAGGTAATATGTCTGCTGTTGTCACCATACTGGTTTCTCAAGGCACAGCATGAATCAGACCATCTGTCTGTGGGTTTACAACGTTACAGAACAACACGGAGTAAACATTTTCCTAAACATCATTACATTTATTATTCCATTTGTCGTTTTATGCTCTTGAGACTCATCCCTGTTGTCTGTGCACTGAGCAGCAGATAAGAACATTTCAAACAAGGATTTCTGGTCGCTGTCCCAGTTCTCTGGCATTCATATTATCTCACACAGAAAAGAATGAATATATAAAGCAATCTTTAAAACATGAAAATACCACCAGAAGTGCGGAATTATTTGAATTTTAAATTGTGATACAGATACTGACTAGAAACATGAAATACATTACATGAAATGCATATATTTACAGTTCCTTTATAATTATTTTATGTCATTAAATTAAATTATTATTTTTCTTATTTTTTAGTTAAGGGGAACTTACTGTGGTTTAATTTATCCATCTGCTGGTTACCATCTGGACAGGAAACAGTTCGATGTATAAATTCAACAAGCCAGTCCTAGCTGGTCCAAGCCTAACTAGTTATAAAAATGCTATGACCATCTGGCATCAAAAAAAAAGTCAGAATCTTATCAATTTTGCCCAGTTATATAAAATTTCCTGGACACCTTGAATTATTACAATCATCTGAATTCAGCTGATCAATCTCACAGTGAAGAGCTGATGTAGATCAATGGCATATTTCTATTATATCATGTTTAACATTAGGCTAACTGTTTTCCTTCACGGGAAGAGACAATTTGAACGTGTTCTCTCAACTATCCAGTCCCCAGTAGGTTTCGAAGAAACAAGGAAACACTCTCAGGAAAGCTAATAAGAACGGTGACGGTGTCAATATTATTTCATGTTTTATTGAATAATCAGGTTCCCTCAACCCTGATTTACCGATCAACATCAACATCTATGTGCTAAAGGACACACTTACAATGCCGTTTGACCTCAGATGCTTGTGATTTTAATCGATAATGAGTCCAGGGCGATTATCCAAGGCGACACGCTAAACTGGGAGACGTACACCATAGGAATTAGGAAAACTGGCGACGAATTTAGATAATGTTGAATGTGGGACCACACGATGCGATATGGTAGCAATGTTTAATGAGGCCACAGGGAGTCTTTCTGCGATGGGACAGGCAGTGTGAGGCTACGCGGAGTATGAATAAGCACGATGCCCAACAAAATGCAGAGCAGATTATGTAAAATGTAGAGAAAGGAAGCTTCATTGACCATTCGCATAAGTCGAAGTGCATTTGAATGCTTCAGTTTTCACACACATACACAGACATGGGAAGGAAGCTGGGGGTCTGAGCGCAGCTTAACCCCCAGCTCCCTGGGCGCCTCTACAGGTGGCTGCCCTTCGCGGACAGCTAGCTCTACAAAGAGCAAGTTGAGGGAGGCGTAAAAATAATTTCCCCACGGGGATCAATAAAGTTCCATTATTCTGCAGGAATGGCAGCGGTCTGGTGTGACGGCACGATGCGTGGCTCAGTCGGTCAGGATTTCAGGATTTTTTGGGATTTCTTAGGTTTGCATTCCAGAGTCAGCAGAGTCTCCATTGGGTCTCTGACCAGCCACTGACCCCCCCCCCCCAGTCGCTCGAGAGACTCCGGGTCTCATCCAGCATTCTCTGTACCTAAAAGCATCTGCTAAATAAGTAAAATGGGATTTGAAGTGGGAACCTTCCCCTCACTAGCAGAGAGGCCTGAGTCACACAGATGATTATATAGCTTGGGTATCTCATAGCTGCCTTCACATAGGAACCTTTTATTGAACAGGGTGCAGTAAGTAATTTCCTTTGTTACTCTACTGATAAGTGCCGCTGTCATTTTGTGAAACTTGCTTCACCTGCGTCAGTCCAGTAATTGTGTCTGTTTTTTGTCTGAAAAATGAAATGAATGTCAATGGCGCCTGGTCCCTGCGGCCGACGCAGAAAATCCCCAGTGATCTCTTCAGGGATGAACGAGCCTGCTGTCAGATCACCTCAGCATTTAAATTTAGTTAAACTCCAGTCACTTGCTGTCATATTGCCAACTACATTTCAGCAATTTGTACTATCAAAACACAACTGTGTATTGCGGGTGCATTTCTTTTGTACTGGAACATTCTAGAAACACTTGAAAACCATAGTAGCTACATATACAGGGGGCTGGGTTTTAGGACCCTACTCAAAAAGGCACTCCACCCCCCCCCCACCCCCCGCAGTGTAGTGACTGTTTGTGGACAACAGGGGGCAGCAGACTTACAGACCCCCACACAAATACAAATGTTCAATTAGTGGTAAACGCCTCCACTGAAAATATACTAGGGCTGTTCGATTATGGCAAAAATCATATTCATTATATTATATATTATTTTGGTCAAAATTGAGATCACAGTTATTTAACTCGATAACTAAATTTTTGCACTTTTTTGCATGTCTTTTTAACAGTGTATTTACTTGAACCTGAAAGTTTAATTTAAATGAGGATTAAAAAGGGAAAGGGGTGCGTTCTGTCACGCCCTGCTCGTCCGATCTACGTGTACTACCCCTATTGTGATCACCTGTTTCTTGTTATTTCGGCTTGTCTTGTGTATTTCAGTCCGCGTTCGAGTCTGTTTCCCCAGGTCATGTTGTTTATCGTGCTGTTCCCTGCCCTGTCGTTTTGAAGGAGTAAACCCCTATTCCTGACTCCACGGCTTCGCTGTTGTCCTTGCCCGCCGGGCGATCATAGAACGTTGGATTTGTAACAAACCAAAACTGCAGCATCATCGCAAAACTAAAATTGCCACAGTAATCGTTTAATCTCGATTATTTTGTTTTGATAATCACCCGAAGCCAAAATCTTAATTGAAATTAAAACACAATTAATTTCCCAGCCCTACTGAATGCAGACTTTCTCCGCATGCGTGTTTGTCAGCCCTCCAAACAGTGCCGTTAGGGTGCATACAGTACCTCTCGAGTTTTCTTTACCTGTTTTACTTACCTGTTTTACTTTCATCTTGCCTTTGGATTAAAGTGTACCACGCACCTCCAATAGAGGCGATCATGTACTGTGAAGTCTAACACCTAACTACAAGTGGATGTCATTAAAATCAGCGTAATCCAGCATCTAGTGGACTATTTTGACAGAAAACCGCTAGACCAGTAAATCCACCGACCCCTACTTCCAGTATTCCAGCAATCTGCTATGCTCAAAACTATTTAATTCCACCTTTGCATTGTAAACCTTTGCCTCTGACTCAACTTCTACTTTCCAAAAACTGCGGACTCATTAAACATAACGCGTAATCGTATCGCTTGCACATTAAAAAAAACAATTTATTCAATAAATGCAACATACTGCATGTTCAGCTAATAAAACCGATTCCTCCTGGACTCATACTAGGTCATTCTGTTTGTACTGTTGATTGGTGAAACACTGAGAAATATCCGCTAAAACAGTACTGTAAGTGTTGCATGTTATTAACTTCTTAAATAAATGGATTGCTGAACTCATTCATCATTCATTCATTTTCCAACCCACTTTATCCTATTGGGTCACGGGGGGTCCAGAGGCTATCCCGGAAGCAATGGGCACGAAGCAGGGAACAACCCTGGACAGGGGGCCAGCCCATCGCTGTTACCATTCACACCTACAGGCAATTCATTAACTCCAATTAGCCTCAGCATGTCTTTGGACTGTGGGGGGGAAACCAGACTCCACATATATGTAACTCAGGCAGAGACTCGATATTTTTTATATAATATATTTTGTATATTTGATTGGCAAGCTACCTTCTATGCTAACATGTTAACTTATGATGGATGACAAAATGTGGCTCAGTCTCAAAGTTCAAAGGCTATGGGGCAATAAAAGAGTGGCTGAAATCCGTGATTTTTAATTGAATTTATTTTTTATGCACTTCTCTTTCTAACACCAAAAGCTGTATCATTGCTCTTACCAAAGATTTAAGCGACACAAGCTGACAGCTGACTTGAGGCAATTTAGCAGGACCACAGATAAGAATAACATGATCAATCATGTGCTGCATTAGAAATCAACTCAGGAATCAAAATCAGATGATCAATCTATATGAGAAAAATAGTGTTGGTCCAAGTCCAAAAAACTGTGTGTGTGTGTGTGTGTGTGTGTGTGTGTGGGGAATATGTTTATATCAGATTGTGGAGACCAAATGTTCCCCACAGTGTGATAAAAACAAGGATCTGTGAATGCAATCAAAAAAATAAAAATGTCTTGTATTTTGTTTGGTTACTTATGGTTAAGGTTAGGGCAGGGTAGGGTTTAGGGTCATCATGTTGGGATGAGAGATTTCCATATAGAAATGAATGGACAGTCCCCACAAAGATACCATTACAAACCTGTGTGCGTGTATGCATGCGGGCGTGCGTGTGTGTGCATGCGGGCGTGCGTGTGTGTGCATGCGTGTTTGTGTGTGTATGCGTGCATGCATGCGTGCATGCATGCGTGCATGCATGTGTGTATGTATGGAAGGCTTTCCACAAGATTATACAGTGAGTCTGTGGGAATTTTTGCCCATTCATCCAGAAGAGCATTTGTAGGCTCATGCACTGATGTTGTACCGTGCTTTTACAGTATGGATGATGCTTTGCGGACTGGGTGATGCTGGAACAGAAAAGGGCCCTCCCCAAACTATTCCCTCAAAGATGGAAGCGTATAATTGTCCATTATGGGTTCAATCCTTTACTGGAACTAAGGGGTCTAGCCCAACCCCAATAAAACAACCCCATACCATTATCCCTCCTCCACCAAACTTTACAGTTAGCACTATGCAGTCAGGCCGGTAACGTTCTCCCAGTATGTGCCAAACCCAGACTCGTCCACCAGACTGCCAGACAGAGAAGCGTGATTGGTCACTCCCCAGAACACGTTTCCACTGCTCCAGACCCCAGTGGCGGTGTGATTTACGCCACTCCATCCGAGGCTTGGCATTGTGCTTGGTGATGTGAGGCTTGCGTACATGGAAGCCCATTCCGTAAAGCTGCCAGTGCACAGACTTTGTTCTGGGGTTAATGCCAGAGGAAGGTTGCAACTCTGTAACTATTGAGTCAACGGAGTGTTGGCGACTTGTGCGCACTATGCACGTCAGCACTCGGTGAGCCGCTCTGTCACTGTACATGGTCTGCCGCCTCATGGCTGAGTTTCCATTGCTCATAAATGCTTCCACTTTTTACCTGGGGAAGAGACGGCAAGCCGGCAGAGGCAGCGTGAAGCCCTGAGCAAAGGTCTGCTGGGAAACCTTGACATATATGAATGTTGCTTTGACACGTACCACCTACCTAAACATTTTTGCAGAGCAAGTTCACCCCCTCATGGCAGCAGTATTCCACAATGGCAGTGGCCTCTTTCTGCCGAAGATTGTTCCGGAATAGTTTGAGGGACATGAGAAAGAGTTCAATGTGTTGACTCGGCCTCCAAATTCCCCAGATCTCAGTCTGTTCGAGCATCTGTGGGATCTGCCGCACAAACAAGTTTGATCTGTGGGGGCCCCACCTCACAACCTACAGGGCTTAAAGGATCTGCTGCTAACGTCTTGGTGCCAGATACCACAGGATACCTGAAGTATCATCTGAAGTCCAAACTTTGATGGGTCAGAGCTGTTTTAGCAGCAAAAGGGAAGTCTATAGAATATTAGCCTGGCAGTTTTAAAGTTATGGCTGACCAGTGTAAGACCACCTATGTTTATAATGTTATAATGTGCATAATGTTTCCTTTTTACATTGGACTGTTGGTCATTCTTCACCAAAAACCCAACCGAGAGGGAAATTTTCCCCTTGGAAAGCGGGAAGTTCAATTCACCCCCTTTATTTGACACATTTTTTGTCAGACTTGAATGAGGCGTGAATAGTTTGTAAGGTATAAAAATTAATGGAAGAAAAAAAAATCCATGATAGCACAAACGTCCTGTCATACATCATACTGCTTGACTGGCTTTTAAGACAGCGGTCTATTCGTAGCTGATTCCTAATTGCTAACAGCCTTACACACCCAGGACTCTCCCCTATAGCATGCAATTAATAACCTTCTACATTTTTTTTATTATGTGAGCGGCCATTGATTACATTTAGCTCCCTGCTGGAATTCAGTATATTGTCCATTAATCTCAGAGGAAAAATGGTGTAATCTTAAACTGCCTGAAACTGCTTGACAGGCAACATAAATTCTAACAGACAGGCAGAAATTTTGTTCACCATTCTGCAAATTATAGGCTTATGTGCCAGTTTGATTATGAAGTAACCCAACCTCGACATTTAGACTACTCCTTTTCAAACCTCCATTTAAAGAAAACCCGTGTATTTATTAATTAGGCCTAACTGTAATTACGCCTTTTGATTGGGAATTACTGGCGTGCGTTTAACGACAATTATTGTTTGCGGATATCGTTTTTTTATATTGATCTTTCATTTGCCTAACTATCCTAAAATTGGAAGAGATATGTACCGTACCGCATCCTACCTGCATTGCATGCACTGCACCATTTTATTTGAAATCCATATTCGCTTCGACTGCATGTCATATTAATGGCAATATATGGATGCAGCACCCGTCCTGGGCCTCGTATAAATGCCTAAGAGCTTATTGTCACGTCTCTGATGTCATTTTTTTGCCGGCGCTGGCAGGGGGGTGTGTGCGCGCGGAGCACACCCTGGTCCCGTGCGCTCGATCCTGCAGCCTCGCGCGTTGCGCTCAGCAGCCTCTCAGCCCGGAGCGCATCCTCAAAGTTTGCGACGCCTTCCCGTGCGCGTTTTTCCCCCTCGAGTAAAAGAAGATTATATAAATCGGTTATTTCTCCAAGTATTGCTTTCACAACTGAAAGGGAAGACGGAGAAGTGAAGCAGGGTGAGATACTAAATACTCAGGTATTTTTGTGCATATGCCTACATTTCCTTTAGTGCATGAGGTAGTTAAACTTCATTTTATGTGCCGCGCAATCGTTATTAATGAATAACACAATGGATCAATTACATAACGGTGTAATTGCGTCGCTAACTTTCTTCCCCCAGATATAGGACTGATGCATTTCTGCCTATTTTGTACGCAGTTTTCCAAAGAAGTCAAGGAATAATGGACAGCAATTTGGTGGAAATATTTAAGGACGACAAGTGCCTGTCCGTGATGTCGGAAGACTGTTTCATTAACTCCACATGGCTGCCTGTTTATTCTGACACGGACAATTTGACGACCCCAGGCACCTGGGAGACTGAGTCCATGCCGCCGATCATACCTCTTATCACGGCAGTTTACTCCGTGGTGTTCGTGGTCGGCTTGGTGGGTAACTGCCTTGTCATGTATGGCATCATCAGGTAAGCCGTACAGTTTAATACAACATAATTTTGTACTACAAAGCTGGATCTGGTCTAAAACCTCATATATTGGCTGTAAATGTCTTGTCGCCGCATTTCGAATTTACTCTCGATCCAAACATCTGTATAAAAGCATAAGAAGAATCACTATGTCTTTTAGGAGTTCGAATATAAATCTCATTTTCCAGTGTGTGAGGGCCACCCAGTGGTTGGTCTGTATAGGAGACGGGATCGTTATTTGCATGATCGAAGGCTGAACTACGGGTTAAGTTCCTACAACGTTCTTGGGCTCAGTTGTTTATACGCTGAACAGTGTTATAAATGCAGTAAAGCCCCATGCTGGTTTAATGTTTTTTTTCAGTTTCTGCATAATAGTGCTGAACGGCAAGTGCGTTAATAAACTTGAAGCAAAATAAACTTGAAGCGACGTTTTCCCTCAGCATCTGCTCATCAGCTTACGCGTTGTTTCTCGTTTTTGCTGATATAACAGTGATCCGCAAATATCCCCGCTAACATTTTTTTTTGCTCTAGAAACGTTTACCGAACGTTACTGTTACAGTTCTCTCGATTTATTTGATTCATTTCATGAAACATACTTAACATTCTCAAGACTATAAGAGCATTTCTCAAAACAGTTGCATACAGCATTACTGTGAAATCCTGTAACTCACCCAAAATAATTAAATCTGTTCTTAAAAGCAAATAATTCCACCGATGAATTAGTCAGTGCCACTAAAGTGAAAAGTACAATCAGCATTGTTTTAACAATGAGCATCAAAATGCTTAGATATATCGTCAGTATGTCAGTGTAAGTCTGCTCCTGTGCTCCGCAATGCTGAATGATAGTCAGCTCCCACTCTCTCATTGTCACTGACTGATGATTTTTCATTAGCAAACTGATACTTATATCAAAGACACCAGTTTCACCATTGCAAGGCTCTACATTACGGTATGTAACGTTCACTGACAAGAGAACGCACTCATACACATTTAGCTTCTTCATAGCTTCTGACACCGTATATTAGCAAAGAAAAAAGTCACACCACACAAAAACAGCAAAAATGCATGTGTAAGAAAACAGTTGTGTACTGAAACACAATAATGTGGTATTGTTGCAATTTATTGAATGTTTTTTAATCATTTGATCATTTAATCATGATTTTTGGGTGAAAAATTATTATATTGGGAAGCTACATAACATATTTTGACCAACAAAACTAGAGCACCTGAAAATTGTGCCAAATGATGACTATTGTACACCTGAAAATTGTACCAAATGATGACTATTGTACAAAACCATTTGCATATATGTAGTAAAACATTTGGAAATTTGTGTGACGCATTGAGAAATGATTCTTTTGCTGTGCTAAAGTTCCGATACCATTTCCCGTTAACTGGGTAAGCGATTTCTATGGGTGGGGATGCGTTAAGCGTCTTCCTTTGCGTTTTTGAGAAACGTTTCTGAGAATAAGGGATGTGTTCATTCATTTTTCGCCCCGCCGCTTGACAAGTCATTTCTGCTCTTTGGTTATGCACTGCAGGCCGGAAGGTACGAGATGCAACAGGTGTCCGGGCATAGCCTGATCACAAGAGCAATACACAGAGATCCTTCACAGGGCTGTACTGTTGATGACTTTCCCATCTGTTGGGTCCATGCAGGGTAGTGAAATCATATTAATCTATCACTTATAGACAGATAATGACTCGTGCAAACTTGTTAGCTGGTCAGATACCAAACAATGAGTGTTCTTGATGCTTCTTTATAGACACAAGCAAACAATCTGTCAATTTTAATTGGTCGTTTTATTACAGTAGTTATAATTTGGCAATCCGTGATTCTTTCATATGATTTCTGATATTCTTGCGGAATGATTTGAAAGCTTTGCTCACAGCCCATAGGTTGATAGATATGAATTTTCCGGGTAATTGTTGATGTGATTCATTGTATTTTCCTGCCTGTTGCAATCCATTCATATGCAGTAATTACATATATATCGATTGCTGACTTGTTATAACTTTATATTTGGAGTCTCTCACTCCATCAACCCGTGCTGCTTGATTTAAGATGCCGCTTGCCATCATATTTGTTGACTTCGCTCTGAGGACCTGAGTGCTCTTGAATTGTTGTAGGTAGAATATAATGTCTAATATTTCTGCGTGTCGATGGAGTATGCCGTGAATCAAATCGCGTCACGCGCGCCGCATTTACATTAGCATTAAAAAAAAGTGAGAAATGCAAGTGTGCTTTCATGGGTTGAGCAATGAGGAGGGATTTCGGTCGCTGTTCGCTGCATGAGTTACGGACCCTGCATGGCATGATTCGCTGGTTTGCATGAAGCATATGTGCGATGCGATATGAATAAAGCAGTATAATTTAAAGCATTTTGGTTCTCTTATCTCTCTTCTCCTGCAGGACTAACATTAGTCCCATATTTTGTGAAATGCATTAATATTAAATATATTAATATTAATATCTTACCAAATCCATTTTTCATATCTATTCCCCATTAAGTCCTTTTCTGGTTAAGTCTATGTGCATATGCATTGTACTCGCTGCCAGTTGTCGATCCTCGAATGCAGATCCACAGCCACGGCCAGGTGGTGATGGAGTTGATCTTGGCTTTAGCATCTCATGAAACATTTTTTTTCCCAGATCTCTACACACCACAAGGCCTTCAGAGCGGAGATTTTCTTTGTAATCTTGGGAAAAAATAACCAGCAGCGTTATCTTCATGTTAGGAGAACATCACCCAAGGGGGTAATTGTGGATCATGATGTCACTGTTGGCCAAGAGTTCCCAGCATTCCCAGGGTCTGTCTTTAGTTTCTGAATTGTGTCAGTGTGTGATGTGGTTGCTCTGAGCTTGGGGGTTGAAGCTGTGCGATTAGGGCTTCCGGCACACATGGGGAAACCTCACGCAAGTGTGAAATGTTCTGAAGCTTTGCCTTGGAGTGGGATTGATCTTCTCGGCTACGGCAGATTCCATAGTAACATCTAAGGACGGCATCCAGTTGTCTTTTTATGTCAGCTGGTATCTAAACTGCCCATAGTGCGTGAATATGGGTGCGAGTGTGTTTCCTGCAAGGGTCCGGCATCTCAGATCCATGTTCTGTCTTTCCTGGGATAGATTTCAGACTCACTGCAGTCTTGTACATTGAAGATGGGTGGGCGAGTGAATGGATGGGTCTTATATCCATGAGTATGAAATGGGGGGGGGCAGAGGTAGCCTATGGTTAGGAAGGGCAACCTTCCCCCCCCGCCAGGAGCTGAATCATCTGCCCGCTCCTAGACTCTCCAGTGTCACGTATGGGATAACTGCAGGGGATACATTTCTTTGTTGTTTGCTGTGGTGCATCAGCAGTGACAAACAATCGTTTTTTGCTATCGCAGGATTTAATTCACGACAATGCAACCTGAAGTCTCCTGTGTTCGCAACAAGTCCCCTTGTTTTGAGGTTCATCATGTTATTAAGCACCGACTGAAGATAAGAAAACTGCCAGACTCGGTTCTGCATAATGAAGGCCCTGACATTTTTATGGAAAATCCAGAAGGAGCAACGGAACTTTATCTGCTTAGCAGCACAAAACGACACTTCCCTTATCTCCGTATAGCAGCGTTTCCCAACCCGGTCCTTGGGGACCTACAGACGGTCCACGTTTTCGTTCCCTCCGAGCTCCCCGAAAGACAGTGTACATTTCTGCTCCCCGCCGGGGGCTGGAGCAGAGCAATAACATGGACTGTCTGTGGGCCCCTGAGGACCGGATTAGGAAACACTGCCTTATAGGGATGACAAGCGTTTTTCTGCTATCCTGCTCTGCCGATCCAGCCGGAATGATTCCATATCTGTATTTTGGCAGGTCTGAGCGTGATAGGAGAGGTTGTTCTTCCTGTCTGAAGGCAGCGAGATAGATATAGAAGAGAAAAACTGCGTTTCGGGTTAAGTTACCCTGAGCAAGCAACACATCGGCAACACATGAAGCCTAATGAACCCAGGGATGTCAATTCATTT
>JAODKF010000101.1:333138-343310 GCA_026779585.1 Mormyrus proboscirostris
TCGGGTTAAGTTACCCTGAGCAAGCAACACATCGGCAACACATGAAGCCTAATGAACCCAGGGATGTCAATTCATTTCCCCACAATAATCAAAGACGATTTTGCTGTGAGCTGTTTTCCCCGGACACGGGCCTCATTACGGCCAGTCTGATTGCTGCATCGTGCGTCCAAATTACCCAGAAGCCACCATCCGGCACTGACTGCGACAGCAGCCTAATAATGCATGTCCCCGGCGCGTTAATTGCCATCCGTGTGCGAAGCGCCCCGGTGGCAATAGCTGCGGATTGGCCCGGCGCATTGTTCACAGGCATTCCTGCGCTGATGCAACCGACACATCCGGCCAAAATCACGAGGGTGTCAGTGGGCTGTTGGAGCGCGTCCCGTTCTGTTACTTAGCCCATCTTCTGGGTAGCGCTCAATGGTAACTGGAGGGTTTATGTCCGGCTCGGTGTAGCCAGATGGTGATGATGTGCCTGATTTTATCCAGCAAGACGAGCAGCTTTTTTAGTTTCCTTCTTTGCCTTTAGGCATCCATGGGATGGAATTTCAGACTGGGATCTTAAAAAAACGACTGTAACTCTGGACGACGGGGACGTTCCAAGCGTTTCTGACGCTCTAGCATGCATATTGCTGCACTCCGTTACTCAAAATTAAACACTATCTTCCAGTGATGTCATCCGATTTGCATGTTTATAATTCGATGGATCCAGGGGAGTATTCAGGGGCCTTGGCTAAATCTGAAAGCTGATTGGCCCCCAGTGTGCCCCTTTTCCTGTCACTCACTGATTCAGAACATATCATTGGCTAATGATAAGATTGGCCCCTCTGTATGAATTATGGCTCCTCCGATGCCCCCCCACCTGGATGGGTCTGTAAACAAATAAAAATGTACATGAATACGTGTCCAAGATCATTAACTTGGAATCATTAAAAACATATAAACATCTTAGACCATAAAATACCGTCTGAACACAACGCAAGAGATTGAAATGTGAAAATGGCTGTTAATATGCTCATAACTGGCAGCGTGTTTTCTGTATTCATGTTTATTGCCTTGTCTGACTTCTTTCAATGACAGACGTCTCTATCTAATAGCCTAAATAGCTATAAATCACAGATGCTCCTCTCAGATGCGTGGAGTCGTTCATGGTCATTTTCTTCCTATTATCTGTGGCATTTGGGCACAGTCAAAATAAATGAATCTGCAAACTGATGATTCCTGCTTGGAAAACACGCCCAAATCTTTTTTCCCCTTAAAGAGAAAAAAAAAACTGAGAAAGTAGGAAAGCTTATTATTATAAACCCTGCCAGTCAGACTGTTTAAGTTCCCCATTCTTTCTTTGAACTAAATATAACACATATCTCGTGGCCCAAATACAGGTTAAGAGAGTATGTACATCTCAGAATGCCTTCTCCTTTGGACTGTATGTTTCTGCTGAAATACGGGTGCCCTCACCTTGCCTGATAAAAAGTCTCCAACGGCAGGTGACCGAAGCAGACGGGCATCTCGCCAACCGCCAGCCCGCTACAGGTCCTGCCGTGATCTTCCACAGCACACCCAGCTGGAGCTTTCGCCCACTTAACAGTCCCAAAATTGTTTACGGCCATTACCGTTCATTACCAACTAAAGTAATGCTTTGTTGGAATGATCCACCGTCAAAAAATACAGGTGTTAACAATAGGCAGGCAATTGACAGCCTGCCTAAAAGCATAATGAAGATGGTTTTTCTCCACACAAGGGCAGGACAGCATCAGGCATCACCATGACTCCACACGTTGGGGGCTTTGCAAAACACAGAAAATGATGTTCACACTGGAACGCTGCAGAGGTCCGGGCACAGGTGCCCCGCGTCATTTATCATGCTTCTGGCTGGTGGCCAAAGAATCCATGTGACCACGGAATCCTAGATGGTCACCGTGGAGTTTGCCAACATCTGATGCCGCGGCCATGGAAACAAAAGGCAAGGCGTGGCAAAGCTGGACACACTGAGAAGCTGTCAGTGAAGCTGTCATCTCCGCCATGCGAGTAACATGCAGGGGCAGGTTTGTGGTTTGCGGGGCCCCACTCAAAAAGTCACCCCCCCATGCCCCCACTTAGATGTTTCAAAAATTAAATAAATAGGTAACAAGCAACTGAATAAGATCCTAGCTGACTAGTTGGTTAGTAGAACATACTGTTTCAGCATATCCCAAATAAGGAACGCATTTATTTAATATTTAGCATAGTGACACTTTGTGGCCAACAGAGGGCGCCCAAATCCTAGGGGCCCCATTCATGTTTGTGGTTTGAGAGATGGCGAATGCTGCTGTGTTTCATACGCTGTGAAACACTCATCTCATAGCCCAGGATGTGTGCTTTTTTATCAAGTCAGCCTACTCTGGCGGCAGCCTTATTTAGACATCATAAAAGCTGAAGGCAAGTTTTATTAAGGAGGACACAATAGCCAAGGGTGAGAGTTTTAGCCTCAGGTGCTGGGCACTGCCAGGGTAATGCCGTTCTAGACCAATTACCACTGATGACTGTCTGGCAAGCAGCTGTGAATCTGCCCCAGATGGAAAATGGCCTTTGGTTAACCCAGGTTAAAATGACTGTCTGAACCCAGTCGATACGTCCTCCAGGACAGGCCAACTCAAATCCAATTTTATTCTCCATTTTCAAAAACAAACGCTTACAGTTACCCACTCAGACCTGTCATATTTTCCTCTCGCAGTCAATGGACATTTGTAAAGCATGTTACCTGATATCCAGCTGCTGCTCATCAACAAAAACTGCCATTCACAAAGTTCCCAACGCCGAATCTCAAGGTGTCTCTCTCCCACCCACTTCCTCTCCTTTCAGATATACGAAGATGAAGACGGCTACCAACATCTACATCTTCAACCTGGCGCTTGCCGACGCCCTCGTCACCACCACCATGCCCTTCCAGAGCACCTACTTCCTGCTCAACTCGTGGCCCTTCGGCGAGGTGGTCTGCAAGGTGTTCATCTCCATCGACTACTACAACCTCTTCACGAGTACCTTCACGCTCACCATGATGAGCGTGGATCGCTACATCGCTGTCTGCCACCCTGTCAAAGCCCTTGACTTCCGCACGCCCGTCAAGGCCAAGATGGTCAACGTATGCATCTGGATCCTATCTTCGGCGGCTGGGATTCCTGCTATGGTCCTTGGAAGCACTCAGACTAACAATGGTGAGTTACCGCATATGGACGATTCTCAGATTTTTTTTAATTAAGTCGAGGGAGGGGGGGGGCTAAGATGGATCATCATTCATAGAAAGGGGGCGACCCAATCATTAGCCAATGACATGTTTTGAATCAGTAAGTGAGATGGGAAGGGGTCACCTGGCAGCGAATCAGCTTTCAGCTGGAGGCAGTGCACCCCCTTATATATGCCCATGAGCACAAATGAAGAACCTAATTATTAACATAATCTTAGAGGCGTTCAGTGAAGCCGTGAAGCTTTGTCAAGGGCATTGCAGCAAATTCCTGGGACTCTCACGACCTTTTGGTCCAAGCCAAGTCAGTAGACTATCCGCATTGCGATGATCTGCTAGTTGCTTTGTGAATCGTTTATTGATATGAATAACGGGCCGCTCACCGACACAGGGACCACGGAGTGCGCCCTGCAATTCCCCGAGCCATACGGCTACTGGGACACGCTGATGAAGATCTGCGTGTTCATCTTCGCCTTCATCGTGCCAGTGCTCATCATCACAGTGTGCTACTCATTAATGATTCTGAGGTTGAAGAGCGTTCGGCTTCTCTCTGGTTCCCGGGAGAAGGATCGCAACCTGCGACGGATCACCAAGCTGGTCCTGGTGGTGGTGGCCGTCTTCGTGGTCTGTTGGACGCCCATCCACATCTTCATCCTGGTCAAGGTGCTTGCCACCGTGCCCTCCACCACTGCTGTCAATGCTGCCTACTTCTTCTGCGTGGCCCTAGGCTACATTAATAGCTGCCTCAACCCCATCCTCTACGCCTTCCTGGATGAAAACTTCAAACGATGCTTCAAAGACTTCTGTCTGCCCTCTAAAATGAAGGCGGACCGCACCAGCAACACCCGGGCCAGGAGCACTCTCCGAGAACCCTCCCAGCCTCAGGAGAACCTGGACAGAACCGGCAAGCCTGTATGACTAGCCGTGGAACTGTCCTCCTTTACACCACATGGAAGAGAGGATTCAAATGACCTTGGCTTAACCCAGATCACGTCGGCCATCTGAACCCATGACACAACATCTTCTGCTGCAGAATCTACTGATATTCATCTGCTTTGAAGAAGACTGGTGCAAACCCAACACATTCATGAACCCCATTTCTCAAAGATACTACAAAAATAACCATTCGCCGGTAAAAAAATCAAATCATGTTGGACAAATTTGTTTATTTAATGATGGTGGACTACACAACATGAAACATCCATTAGCAAATGATCGAGTATCAAAGTCCCATATGTAGGAAACAGATTCAATAATATGCCCGTTTGAGAAAAGTTCCTGCAGGATTTGATCAGTGATGGAATAAGTGTCGGGTTCATGTTTCATATTTTCAGTATTCATTTAGAACTATAGAATATTCCAGAAAGGACACTGATTTGTATTCCACCTTCAATGCACATGCAAGTGAAGGATTTAAGTAATGCGAGAATATTGTACATATAACGTAATTTTATATAGTGTGTTCTTAATAGCTATGTATAGAGGCAGGGACAGTGTCTCCAGATGCTTGTGCTGATGGAGGTCCATGAAGCCCGTAGCGATTACATTCTCGGATCTAGCTCAGTACCCCTTGGCTTCTCTCTCTCTCTGCTGTAGTGAGGTGGCCTTGGGCGTGAATGTCTTGAAATTATTGAAAATAAGCTGCTTTCACATAAGTGTGCTTTTTCTGTTAGCTGTTACGCCTCAAAAGCTCCACAATCAGCTACACGGAATGAGAATGAGCCGAAGCCATTGGCTCCATCAGGCTGTGCAGTTTTCTTTGGTGCGTGAAACATTTAAATGACGCTCTCATGCTTATTTTAAACAGCTATATAGGAGTTTTCCCAGAAACTACATCACATTCAGTACACTTAGCTCGGCACATTATATCCATCATTAGCTTTAGCCATCTTAGACAAAGGTTTTGCACACTGGGATCTTCCATATCTTATCTCTGGATGCCTGTAATATATCTGCTACAGATCAGTCGGCCCTCAGTGGAGCAGAGCCTATTTCCATGCTCATTTTATTTAAATAACAAATGCTTTTGTCCAAAGTGATTCGCATGTAAGGAACGCTTTTGTCCAGTCAGCATCTGTGGAGCTGTCGGAATTAGGGTCTTGTTCAAGGCGATTACTTTGCCCACCACAGAATTTGAACCCAACAACCTCCAGGATAGAGGCAGAGATGCCAAACCCACAGCTACACAATAAAGCCTAATGATCCCACATACACCAAGTACACGAGTACAGGATTTTAATGTTTAACGACATTCAGGAAGATCCTACATATTATCTCGTTAAGAGCTCACACTTTTCGACTTTCCTTCTTGCATCCCAATGTGCTTGGCCAAGGTTGTAAGTATTATCATTTTTAAGAGGTATTCCAAGAAAATCCCTCTACCAGGATTTCAATCGCTTGCCCAATAGCCGCAGCATTTACACAAGTTGCTCCTGGTTTAGAAGCAATTCTAGTATCTCTGTGTAGCGTAAAACCTCGGACTGCGAGCATAATTTGTTTCGGAAATGTGCTCGTAATCCAAAGCACTCGCATATCAAAGCGAATTTTCCCATAAGAAATAATGGAAACTCAGATGATTCGTTCCATAACCCAAAAATATTCATATACGAATGATTAATACAAAATATAAAGTAAAAATACATGAAACAAATTAACCCGCACTTTACCTTTGAAAACGTGGATGGTGTGAGGAGGGTTGTTTTGTAGGACGACTTTCACTATAACTAACGGAATCACTGCTATCTGTTGACTCACTGGAATCTTTTTCTTTTTGTGCGACTTTAATAAGGAACCCATCCAATGAGAGCTTGCCTCCTTTTCGCTTTCTCGGAAGTGTGGACACTGCATTGTCGTTAAACAGAGTCATCGCTCGCTTCTACACCTTTATTCAGGCAGTGCGTATCTACTACATTTTGGCTATACGAGTGAGGGACGCCGACTGAGACCAAGCTTCGGAAACAATTACCCACAATCCTGCAGTGATGTGCAGAAGGAGAGAGGGAGATCCATCAGCTGAGTTGTGATCACGTGACACTCGGCAGACAAAGCGTATCCGTAATACTAGCATTACAAGACCTCACTCGTTTACCAAGTTAAAATTTATTTTAAATTTTTGCTCGTCTTGCAAAACACTCACAAGCCAAGTTACTCGAAATCCGAGGTTTGACTGTATTAAAAATGCTAAAAGCTGATTCTTGAATACATCACAGGCCTGTTGTTTTTTTATTTGCCTCTTCGACATGCCTTACACATGTACATAACCCATTTTTGAGATCCTCTTTTTAGAATTGTGTCATTTAACTCAACGTTGAGAGTATTATTATTGTGTAATAAAAATATATTTAGTTAGTGTCAGTGTGACGTGTGTCAGAGGTCAACAAAAGAGTGTTTTTTTTAATTATGAAGACTGGTATACTCAAGGACAATGACCTGATGGTAGGAAAACACTTAGTGTTTATAGCCTAGTTTCTGCTGACAGCCACTTGGTTTTAAACTTTTCCTGACACCTCAAGGGGAGAATAGCATTTGTCATTGTGCCATTTTTTGATGTACAATCCTTTACTTTTACGGACAGAATAGTTTTGCTCTATTTAACACAAGTGACCTTGAACATCCAGGATCCATGCGTCAAGAGTTTGCCAGTTGGACTCTCTGTGCCAAGGAACGTTTGTACTGTAAGTCGCGCACTCTGAAATTCCCAGAGCCGAATAGTACACTTGGAGCCCAGCCTTGAATCTGACAGCCCGTGGGATTATACCCATAATCCATTGCTGCTGGAGGTATAAAAGGATATTCCAGCTCAGAATGGCATCCTTTATTCAAGTTGAGCTTGAACTTCCTGTTAGAAGATGGTGGGTTGAGGAATCCTGGAGTTGAATGTTCATTTGAAATTTGTCAGAGGGCTTTACACTGACCTTTGCAGGTCAAGTTGTAATTATTATATATAATTAATATTGACATCTGTATGTGTCTCACTGTTGGATGCATTGATGTATATAGAAACATCTCACTGATACAAGCTTACCCACAGACACATTTCAAAACTGAAATTAAGGTTGTTAGATTAAGAGGTCTTGCATGTTGACCAGCTTTAACGTAAATATTACAAACTGCACATGGTCAAACTAACACATCCCCGTTGGCAGGTCATTGTATTTAACCAAAAACATAAAAGATTTACTCATCAGGCGAAGATCATTACATTCACTGACCTCGACTTGTAATTACTGTTAAGCTTGTGTGTGTGTGTGTGAATGTGTGTGAGTATGTGTGGGTGTCTGTGTGCGTGTATGTTTACCTGACGTGTGTGCGTGTGTGTGTGCCTGTGTGTGTGTAAGTGTATTTTATTCAGAGTTCCTGATCATTCATCTTGTGTTTTTTTTCCCCCACAGTGTACATATAAGGGGGTTTTAATAACAATGTGAATATCTTATGGTGGGTACATATGTATTATGGTTATACTGCAGTATTGGAACAATATATGCTTGTTTTTGTAACAAATCTGAAGAGAAATTTGAGCAACATGACCTTAAAACAATATTCCATTTCCTGTTATTGCATAAGTGCGAATGCTGTATAAAGCTTTATTTTGCTGTTAAATAGACAAATGCCATGCTAACAAAATGTCTCTGGTTTGTTATTGAAGCACCCAGAAGATTTCCGCCTTAGACAACCTATTTCCATTATGCTGAAATTGTATACCCTAAAACTGTTTGAATAAATGATCTACGGAATAAAGAATAAAGACAAGATGACTGTCGATTTTAGCACATTACCTGAAAAATCTCCTGCCTCATCTCCAACCTTGAACTCAGTGCAAAGTGTGATCAGTTTTCACCAGGAAGCTGGGCTTCGTATTAGAAAAACAAGCTTTTCACTCCATTTTCACTCATCATCACATGGTTAATACTTTTTGGGTCCTTTTATGTTGCCACACGACTCACTGGAACATGAAGTTGCTCTCAAGAGTACAACAGCAGCACCCTTTTGATGTATAACCCATCAACATTGAGGTTACAAATCCATGGTTGGATTTAGCTGTTTATGGACTCCTTTATAAGACACTCTGCTGACGTTCCACGTAGAACCTGGCAGGGCTGTTCTCGTGAACTGAAAGTGAAGTACATGTAGAACCAGGGGCATGGCTGTATGGAGGAAGGACACTGATCCTCCTGAAAGGATTGCTACCTCCCCAGGTTAACAACTTTTACCAACCCTCCAAAGACCTGTGACAAGACTGGAACACTAGCGCCCATTCAAATCCCCTCCCCAGGACGGCATCTTGATAATGTCATTGCTTAGAACATGCCCCCCACCAGCACCATGGCACAAAAATGCCAGTTGTATCCCATATGGGAAGTGCATCTTTACTGCATGTTCCTCCTGGGCTGAGGGACCACATGGGTATTGTTTCCATGGCTTCTGGTGTCGAGTTTGTTGTTTTCAATAAAGATGAGAAGGTTGCCATGACAATGGGGACACTTCCTGCACCCCCAACTCCCGTTACTTTGGCGCTCATTAAGACCTAGAAACCCATGACAGTCAAGTGGGTTTGTAGGTCACATCTCAGTCTCGCTCATAGAGGGCGACTGGCTCAACTCAATCGCAAGGCAGAGAGAAGCAGGAGAAACCTAAGCAAAGACCTTCAGCTGGGATAAGACTGCTGCATTGCACGTGTTGGTTCAGGTAGGTGGTGTTTTATCACCTTATCATTTTCCTACAGAAGCAGAAGCAGGAGGGAAAAGAGGAAGCCTGATATTCCTTATGTTCTTATTCTAAATAATGTCATAAATAATGCCTTTCAGCCTGGACTAAATCACAATTCACAAAACAAAAGTATAAACCACAGCCATCGTGTTCACATGGGGGAGGCTAATTTGGGGGTGCTAGTTCAATATCCATTCTTGACAGCCCATCCGTGCAGTATCGGAGACAAGGCTATTAAACATGACCTTTAATCCAATCGTCACAAAGCACTATCATAATTAAATAATTATAGTCCAATTATAGTAATTGAGTCTCAAGAGCCATTGTAATATATAATTGTAGTTTTCCACAAATGAGACACCAATGTTTCATTCTCAGCGTGTATCATTTACTACTTTCCAATCATTTTATAGTGTGACCAATGACTATGTATGTATTGTGATGGTGGGGGGTGATTTTATAATTATATTTAAAAAAAAGAAAAAAAAAACAGAATAGACCATTACTATTAATGTTGATATTTGTCACTTGTTTTTTTATGTCACTGTTTTGGATCCTATCCTTGGTGTCACCTACCTGAAATAGACTCCAGGCTCATCTCAGTTCTTTACTGGATAAGCAGTTATGGATGGATGGATGGATGGATGGATGGATGGATGGTTTGATCGATGGAGGGATCAATGGATCAAGGGATGGATGGATGGATGGATGGATGAATTATGTGTCAGAAACATGTGGTCTGTTCAGATACTTTACTATGTGCTACACATTCAGTGCTGGGTCTTTAAATGCTACTGTAGCCATGGTAACCATTATAACTCTTGCGAAAGGGCATATACGTCCAAGGCCGACAATTGTGTGGAACATTAACGATGAAAATGTTAGAGGCTGGGTGAATGAGCACTTTAACACAGGCCCGCTATCTCGCTTATAGCAGCTTTAATATCGAGAGTTTCACCTGCTCCAGGTGAGACTCATACAGCGTATTTAATGTCAGGCATCTCACCAATGACTGGTTCAATGTTAGAGATTTTCTGGGGATTCTTCTGGGTGGGCTGATCCAGGAGATTGCAACCAATGAAACAAATGAAAAGTCTTGTGGCAGCCAAGGATAGCGCCCTTGGGTTCGTAGGCAGAGGTGCACTGGGAAGAAAACACTACCTGAGACTGTAGTCAACTGAGACCTGCGGCAGTATGTACCACAACTCAAGCCGCAGATGCATGGGGCTCCCGAGGCTTGGGGGGGGGG
>JAODKF010000101.1:350876-364849 GCA_026779585.1 Mormyrus proboscirostris
ATGCTCACCATGAGCATGTTCACTATGCTCACCATGTTCACTATGCTCACCATGTTCACCAGCTTTTCTGCGGATCCCCTGGTTTCCTTCCACTGTCCAAAAAACATACAACTTAAATGAGCCGCTGCGCTTTAACTGACCGTATGTGTCACTCAGTGAGCACCCTGCAGTGCTTGGTTGATTCCTGTGTCGTGCTAATTATACTATGAGATATATTATATTATATTATATATATATTTTATATAAACAGTTACTTGATTTATCAGATTAGCCGGTAGATTACTTGATTTTTGATATAATCAATAGTGTCAGCCTTAAAATATATATGGTGTCTATAGGTATATAAAAGTGTTGCACTGGTGTTTATAGATAAACTCGGTGTAGTAGTAATGGTGTAAGATGATTAATCAAAGCAGTATTTAATGTTTATGGGGTGGGTGGGTGGATGAGGTAGTGCGCCATCAGTGGTCTTATAGTGTTGGGTTATTTGTGGTCTTGGTTGTGTGGTGTTTTATTGATGCATCGTGACCAACCATGGTGGTTGTCTGGTGACAGGATCTGCAGGATCAGCTGGAGGATATGATGGAGGATGCCAGCGAGGTCCAGGAGGCCCTGAGCCGCAGCTACGGGATGCCGGAGATCGACGAGGACGACCTGGAGGCGGGTGAGTGTGAGCTTGGGGGGTGGGGTGTGTCGTCGTCTGTGGGTAAGAGCATGGCTGTAATTCCGCCGTGTTCTAATGCTCAGAGCTGGATGCCCTGGGAGATGAGCTCCTGCTGGATGAGGACACCTCATACCTGGATGAGGCTGCCTCAGCCCCCGCCATCCCTGAGGGGATTCCCAGCGACGGCAGGACGAATAAGGTAAAGGTCCCGTTCGTCGTGATCCGCCTGTAGCGAGGGCCTCGCCCGCTTTTTGGCGTTAACGTTTAAGCCAGTCGAAAGTCAACAAATCTTTATTGTCAACTTAAGACACGTGGCGCATGATTCATACACTCTCACTCTTGTTGTCCTTAATGCAAACGAGAAGTAATAAAATATAAATCCTGACACACGCGAACATGACATTTTAAAACATGAACATTAAGCTAAACAAAAGAAAACGTTAATCTCCCGATCCTTGACGATTGTGCACATTGTGTCAATTTGGCCTGGAATTGAATGAGCAGAGTTATGCAAGAAATAAATACATTTTGGTTTCTGAGTTTTGACTCTGGGGATATGAGTCCTTTTAGGAGATTCAGGTGTAGACTGCGAGGGCCCAGACAGCTCAGCAGTCAAATAGACTGCCGTCTGAGGATAAAAAAAAAAGCCGTTAAGCCTCACTGTCCTGCATTTGAGGCTGTAGAACCTTCTGCCAAATGGTAGTGGAGTCTGGGCTGGGATTCGAACCCTTAACCCTGGAGGTGTGAGGTCACGATGTCATTATAGGTTAACTGCTTTCCTCCAGAGCTCCACTGTGGGTTTTCTCAAACCACCTGGCCTCCTCAGCTTGATGTCCCCTGTGGTGTTTGCTGTGATTTTCCTCTGTCAGTTCATAATCTGTGTACCAGGTTCTGTTGTGCTTCAGCCTCGGAGGAATCCATTTTTCTCCTCTCTTTCAGGATGGTGTCCTCGTGGATGAATTCGGGCTACCACAGATTCCTGCCACCTAAGGAAAAAAAAAACAGCACTCCAAAATAATTTTATATGTAAAATATGACTTTATAATTCACTCATAATAACTGCTATAGATTCTGAATCTGAGCTGCCAGCCTTTTCCCATTTTTTTTTTTGCTTCAAAGCAAAATTTCCTTATACACATTTTCAAATCAACTTCTTTCAACTGATGTCAAGTTAGAAGGTGTGATTTTTCTGTCATGCACTTTTTTTTTTTTGAATGTTTGGAAGAATTATTTATAGCAGGCTGCTGTAACTCTGTAGATAACATTATGGCTTGTATGAAAATCAATAAATTATGTTTTAAAGAAATGTTTGGAGGTAGTTCAGATTCAGTCCTCTCTTGGTCTTAAAATAATCCCAGTTCATTTTTTTTCGGAATGTACTATGAAATGTTGACAATTTCATTTTTTTAATCATATGTTTAACTTTAAATGTTTTTAGTTTAAAACTACCTTCTGGAATCTAGATGATACATGGTATTGTATATCATGAAAGATATACACTTCTGAAATGTGTATATAATCTAGAATACAGTTCTAATAACTAAATTGACTAGCTATAATATGTAATGCAACCATTAAAACGGGAAATGCTCAACCACTGGAATATTATATGTCATTGTCACCTGATCTGCTCAACTTAAAAAGTAGGTCGTTAGACTATTTTTAGTGGGTCATGAAGTGTGTGTGTGTGTGGATTGGGTTTATTTAGCTCTTTAATGGCACCACCTTCCTGACAACCTTGACTCATGATTTACTGAACCAGCTATAGTCTGGCTCCTCAACATAAAGTAGTTGAAAACCGCCGTTCTAAATTAATAAACGATAGTAAGTGATGCGGTGAAATTTTTATCATACGTCTCTATTATGTTGTAGTTTAATGGCAGATATGGCATGCTGCCGAATACAAATTGAATATTATAGTGTAATTAATGTTACGTATTATCCGTGGCACAATCATACAGTAGATATTATTATACCTCCTTCAAAATTATCCTCTGGCAACGGATTGGGGTCACGTGATTCTGAGTGGCAATTTACATGCGTGCCTGTAGCATTGTGGTCATTGTAGTGTCTAATGGTGGTTTCTGAGCAAATTGTGATACCTTTAGAAAATTACAATTGCTACATCTGAAGTCACGTTGCACATTAATTATGATATACATACGCATAAAACAGTAATCGAACGCGGTTCTCGTTATTAAAAACATTAACATTGAATATATCAATTACAGCAGAACAAAAGTTTTAACTTCCCACTGATAACACGTACATTACTAATGGAATGACTGAATGATCTTGTGGGGTTAAGTAACAACAGCATTAATGTCAGCAGTAAGCAGGACATCTTGAATTTAAATCCACTCTTCGGGTGACGGTGACAAATGGGGATATTCCCATATAACGCCTTCAAGCAGAAAGACTTACAAAGCTAATTGCTTGTTAAATAATACTTTTCAATGTTATTGTTCACTTGGTATAGTGAAATTTTAATAAAGAAAAATCATTTATAGACCCCCGCATAAGGGTCTGAGTGTAAGACGTGTGAATAAGATGTTTTACATTTAACATATTTCAATTTGTCAACGCAAATATGAAAAATGGCTGATATCGTATTCATATTGTTTTGTTATATTTTGTAACTTCTTTGTCATTCAACTAGCCTTTTGGGCCTATATATAATTATATCCTAGAATACGAATCATTTATGTGGGCATGACCCGGCGTTGTAAAGCTGACGTGAGCGGCATTTGAAGTTATCAATATTTTGACTGTGGGGAGGGTGATTTCCTGTTTAACCAGGAAGCATCTCTAACTGGTCCTCCTGCAGACGGATCGCAGACATGGCTGAACCCACGCTTACGGTCACCGTGGCATACGGTAATACCCTCTTCTGCTTCTGCATTGGAAATTAACGTATCCGATTGCAAATATATGTATATGTATTGAAGGGAGTTGGTAAAGCCACCAAAACTGACATATGCGCCCTTCCAGCCAGCGTCAAGCACAGCGTCGCCCTGCCGGCGCCGGCCGGAGCAGAGCCGCTGCTGCGGGACCTGGCCGAGGAAGTGGCCCGTGTGACCGGTGTGCCGGTCCTTTCCCAAAAGCTCATCTTCAAAGGTGCTCCGTCGGCAAATGTCGGGAAAACTATTTCCCATTTACCGGAATAAAGTTAGCAATGGGTTCGACATCCGCCAGACATACATAGATCTTCTCTGTATTGACTCTATTAAAGTATTACAAAAACAAGGAAACTCCACATTCACAAATCAATGTGTTTGTGAGATTATATGCACACCTTGGTTATTCGATTACTTCATCCAATAAATTGTGAAAATGCAAAATAATGCAGCTCCTGTTGTGAATTAACGCGTTCCCTTGGTTTTTGACAGTCCGCGGCGTTTCAAAATAGAGGTCTCAAATGGACAAACAAAGAATTTCTTAAATGGTTATGACTGAAGACATTCTACACGAAAACACAAGCACATACTGAGCCCAGTTACATGCAAATAATGGTTTAAGATAACAGCTATTATCTTTCTATGCAGGTGGACATAGAAGCATCCTAAATTTCAGCTTGTGGTGAAAGAACATGATTAAACCTACACATATCCTGTACTTTGGCACTGTACTGCAGGCAATTTGTGAAAATAACTTGTATGCCTCATACAACATCATATGATTTAATACGATTTAATTTCACAAATCACCTAAAGGTTTAAGTGCCAATGTACAGGATATGTATAGGCTTACTCATGTTTTTACCACAAGTGGAAATCTAGGATGCCCTATGTCCACCTGCATAGGAAAATAATGAATGTTAGCTTAAACCATTATTTACAGTTTTGCAAGTGTTAGTGGGCCCTGTATGTGATTGTGATTTCCTGTAAGTATGTAACACATTGGAATGGAGTTTTAAGGTGTTGAATGTTTTTTTTTTCCCCTACTCGGGACTTTTATTTTGAAATGTTGCGCACAGTCAAAAGCCAAGCGAACACGTTAATTCACGACAGGAGCTGCATTATTTTGAATTTTCTAAATTTATTAGCTGTAGTAATCGAATAACCAAGGTGTGCGTGTAATTTCACAAACACAAATTTGTGAATATGGAGTTTCCTTCTTTTTGTAATATTTTAATAGTGTAAATACAGAGAAGATCTGTGAAAGTCTGGCGAATATCGAACCCGCTGCTAACTTTACTCCGTGATCCATCTTTAAGGGACTGATATTTTCCGTGCTGCCGACTTTATGATGTCTCAGTATACTCCAAATGTTGTTTAGAGAATTAGAATGTGGATGCATAGTCAATTACTGTTTTTAATATCCACAAACAAATTAAACTGCCGGGATTATACACCAGAGGAAGGATCTCGGATGTCGTTTTTTTTCCTGGCACCAACGGTCTTGTCTTTGTTGCGATTTTAATATTTTACTCCAGCATATACAGCCAGCGTTTCCCAAACGCGTACATATATACAGCATTTAGGAAGAGTCGATAACAATTAAGCATTGTCCTCCTATTATGCAGGGAGGTCATTAAAGGAAATGGACCAAACCCTGGCCAGCTTTGGGGTAAAAGAAGGCGCTAAGATCATGATGATAGGAAAGAGGGTAAGAGCGTATATATTTCGTGTAATTACGTGGTATGCGGAAAACAACCCAGTCGTTTGCGGTGAACTGTCCATTAGCTAACATCAATTTAGAGAGACTGCCGATAACGATAAAGGATGGACATTTTGCATGCCAGATAAAAGATTTTCTGTGTAAAATAAGCATTCTTCAGTTTCGAGTACTGTGGTATTAACATCAGTTTCTTCGCGTAGAATAGTCCGGAGGAAGAAGCAGAACTGAAGAAGCTGAAAGATATCGAGAAGTCTGTTGAGCAGACGGCTAAGAAGCTGGACAAAGTGGACGGGGAATTGACGGGTTTGAAAAACGTAATAACCATTTTGTGACTTCAAAGACTGACCAATCAGATGTCATATACTGCCAATCAGTTATTGGGTGTTACCCACAATGCACTTGGCTGCAAAAAAAATTATAAAAAAGAAAGAACAGCAGGTTGCATATTGCGTGAGATTTGGGGGCCCATCATCATCACTTAGTTCCATTTTCCCCTCCACTGTGTCTTTAAGAACTTGATGACTGTATATGTACATGATTCTCCCTGACCTTTCGTGATATTGATGAATCATACAGGGTTTCCTAGCAAAGGACCTACAGGCAGAAGCTTTGAACAAACTGGACCAGAGGGTGAAGGGGGCAGCCGAGCAGTTCATGAAGATCCTGGAGCAGATGGACGCCATGGTAAGCGCACGCCTGGGCTCCACCCATGTCTCACATGTCCTTGCGTGGCTTCAGTAAATTTGGGATCTTTTCCTGACTTGTGGATTCAAGTCCCATGGTTGACAAATTGATCATTGGACCCTTGAGCAAGGCCCTTAACTTTAACTGTCTTTTCATACCTGTGTGTTGCTTTGAACCATAGTGTCTGCTAAATTAATGCAAATGTTGCTTGTATGTGCTCTTGTGCTACCAGACAGAGCCATATTTATGCACACACGGATGTCCTTTCAGGATAAAAATAAATCTCTTTTTCAGAGCTTGCCTGAGAATTTCAGCGATAGCAGGATGAAGAAAAAAGGCTTGATTAAAACCGTCCAGGTAATCCTGCACCAGTAAAGCCAGTTCCAGTGTGACCTGGTTTTACCGGTAAAGCAGTCCGACTTAAGCATTAACGTTATGGATGCTGGAGACATAGTGGGATGACGTGTGTTTCAGTGTCTCCTGTGTCCTTTCAGACCTGTCTCGCCCAGTGCGACAGAATCGAAGCTGGAATTTCTGAACATCTTGCAAAAATCCAGTCCAAGAACCTGGCACTGGCGGACTAGGCCAGAAGGGGCTTTCTGTGTAAATAGCACAACGCTCTGTGAGCGGCTCGTAGACCTGCACTGTGCTCCCCCTCCGGAGCAACCTATTTATCTGTCATGAATTAAACTGGACTTGTTACCACAACAACAAACATCAGGAACTGCCACGACATCGCAGTTTGATTTAGTCTAAATCAGGGATTTGTTTCTGTGCAGTGTGTCCCTTGTTGGATACCCTACGGCACGTCTGAAGTCGTCCACCTTGGTGCTGTCCACTCCTCCCGTCTTCAGGTGCAAGCAGGTCTTAAGGAGCTTTGTAATCATTTTCTGTGTGCTCCTAAGCTTAGTGATCCCTGTGTTACACCTTAATTTTCAGGTCCCACTGTGTACTCAGATTTTTTTTTTTTTTACGTAACCTATACAAGAAGTACTGTAGCTAAGATCCTGTATAAGGAAGAACGTTTCCCACTATAGAATGATCTGGTTCATGTACCTCAGGTCAAGACACAGACTGGCTTTCAGATTCATCAAGTTGTGTCCTTGTTTATGATCCGTTTTGCAATCCAAGTGAATTTTTAATAATGCTGCACGTTGCCTCTGTATGGATATTTTAAGGGCAAATTAGCAAACATTTACCTTCCTGTTAGTGCAACCTGATTAATTCCTGTAAACCTAATTTGGGGAAAATGGATAATCATGCTTCTCATTGTGAACCAGGATGAGAACCAATGTCAAGTTTCTGAACCAAAACCCGGAGGGAAAGTGAGACGCCCTTGTGGATTTTTAAGCAACTTGTTTCTATACCATATCATTCCCCCACTTTGTAGGCATTTTAATTTTCATAAAAGCAGAAGAACATTCAAGTGTTCAATCTTACACACTAACAGTGCAACATAGTAAAAACATTTATTTATCTCTGCCATCTTCAAGATGTCGTGTCCCTGTGTGGTTTTTGAAATAAACTCATTGGGTATGACTGCACTCCATGTCTTCACATTGAGGCCTCACTAGGGGAATTCCCCTAGACCAAGGTAGAGTTTTTTTTTTTTTTGAGGTGGATCATTCGGGTCCAGAAAGTAAAAAAATCCAGACCAGGATTTTGTTTCAACCAACCAGCTGTACATACAGAGTCACAGCGACAGAGTACTCAACTGGCTGGTTAAGACAAAATCTTGTTGCCTGGATTTTTACTTTCTGGACCTGAACTATACATCTCTGCTAACATCTCACAGATACACAGCTAAAAGACAAATCGGGTGAATCAGACCCAGGTAATTTATGAGAAACAATCACACCTCTAAATATGTGATTACAATCCTAACAAACTACCTTAAGTGCCTTGCTGTTTATAAAGACAGTCAACGTTGAGTGTTTCTCAGCCCATTACAGGGGCTCGGGCGGTTCGCTCTGGGGGCAAAGCTGCCCCTCGGCTTCCTATGACCTGCCCAAGCCGAGTGCAGCCTGCAAGCAGTGGTGACACGCCGGACGCTCATCCTCTTCTGTTTGGTGTAGTTATCCCCCATTCACTCCCCATCACCAGTTCAGCCTGTAGCTGTGAGGGAAGATTTTTTTATGCAGGTATTCCACCACCTCTGCCCTGCCGGTCAGCTTCTCAAACTCATAGAATGGAACCTGCAAAGAAAGACCCGTAAAAAATATCTGGGTATACATAAATGCTAAAGCGTTCAAAACCTAATGCACTGACCGACTTTCGGACAGGGCGGCACCGTCCCATGAATTCCCTGGCTAGGAGACATAGCTATCAGGCTCCGCGGCACGCAGTAGCAATAAAATTTCAACACGTGCATTTAGAACCAGTGGCATCTGATCATTTAAGCCCCAGAGCCGGACTGTCACCTTAATAATTCTGTATTCCCATTAAGGTCCCACTGCCTACCTGTACAACTTCATATCCCAGAAGCCTCAGGTGCCTCTGTTTAATGGCCTCTTTGCCAAGCAGCCTCCTCGTGTTTGTGGTGAACCGCTTCGGACCATCAATGCACACGGCTATCCTGCAGATCAACGACGAGAACGTACAACTCTTGAGTCTCTCCTAGGAATCATATACTGGACGTCAAATGAGTTTGACTCGAGATGTTCTCCCGAAAAATAATCAGCGAATAATATTCTGACAAGTTATATCGAACGCAAAAGATCTTAGAATTTTACTTAGAAAAACAATGCCATGACAGTAGTGTTAAAGTTTTCACAAGACAATTCAACAATTCATAAGAGAAATTGCAAAGGTTCATACTTCTTATAGACGTCCTCAAGATTGCTGGCTGGTAAGACGTATCCTTCCTCATCAAGCTTTATCTCCACATCTGTACCAGGAAAACACTGATTTATTCACACCACAGTCATCCTCAGACATACATCAACGAGCTGAATTATTCAGCATTATTCATGTAAAATATTGATCTACTTCACCCTCAATTTCCTCATAGCAGCTTATAAACACTCCCCAAAACCCGGTACGAAAATCGAGTTTGGTTTAGTTCTGAGACCTCGCCAATCATTTACTAATCTATACAGGGGACTTCAAAGTCTGAAAGTGGAGCATCTCACCCAATGTGTAGCAGTATGGCGTCAGGACGCGGGACGCAAAGTAGGCCCGAGCCCCCAGCAGGTCGATCAGGCCGGCTTTGACCGAGCTGTAGAGGTGTCCCTCCACGGGAGTCTCCAGGGACCGGCCGGGCACGAGGAAGGACTTCACACGGTACTTCCGATGAAGGCTCGGTCCCTACGATTCAACGGTCGGGCGCATCGGCAAAGAAAAGAGAATCCCAGCAGGGAAGATGACATGTAAGAGTGGAAACGGCTCATAACAGCCAGAAAATGGGCTTCTGATGAAGGAGGCGCTGACCTCGTAGAATGGACACTCCAGCTTAACGGTCATGTAGAGCTGCGTCAGCTGTGACAGTATCATCCTATCTATTCCTGTGCCTTGTTCTGAAACACATCGGAACAAATGGGCAGGTAAAACACAGAGGTTACCTCCAAACTTTGTACCAGTTGGCAGGCGTGTAAGTGCACTGACTGGAGGGAAGTGTAAAAACCGGCACAAAACACTTCATATTCAACTTACCATTTCTCTGTACAGAAATATCACATTTAAATCATTTATTCACAAAAGTAAAATATGATCCTTGCTATTTTTGTTAATCCATGACTTGTCATTTTGCCCAAAAATTGCAGTGAAATCATGGAAATGCAATGAATTTTCAGCATTCTTCATCTAATATATATATACATCGGTCAATTTCACACTCCGTTTTCTCATAGATGCTTTAAAAAAAAAAAAAAAAAAAAACAGTAAACTAGATACCAAAATAAAGCTTGAAAAAGATTCAGGAGATACCAAAACCTGGGAAATGAAGGTGAGATCAGGGGGCACCCCAATACTCATATCTCCAAAATTATTAAAGATAATGAAAAAACAGTGTAAAACTAGACACACTAAACCAGACCAGACCGACTTCATTAATCCCTCAGGAAGGTTCCTCTAGGAACTATATAATCTTCTGACTTATCAAATCTAACCTGGGCTAATTTTACATTTCTACCAGCCTGTAAGTCATAGCACCCAGCCAACAGACAGTGCGGTGAGCCGCTGAGGAAGACTTTACCTTGAAGCTGTTGGAGGAAATAGGGGTTGAAAACCTTGGCCACGAAGTTAAGGGGGAACCTCTCAACCAAGGTGCACGCGTGCAGGAGGTTGAGCACCGTGCGGGGCTGGAACTGCGAGAAGCGTGAGTGCAAGATGGCCTCCACCTTCCGGAAGAGGATGCCCGCATTGGGTGGGAGGTACGCCAACTTCCCGAAGGGCATGATCTGCCGGGCAACCTGGCTGGTGCTGTAGCTATCGGCGCGGTACACGAAGCTTTCGGCGACCACGTCGAAGATGGCCGGCGAGAGGACGTTCCGGCGGGCGAGGTACTGCATCACCTTCGAGACGGTCTCCGGATGTGACTCAAAGGCCGTCGCTGTGACGCGCCTCTCCAGCGCCTCCACGAAGAAGCGGTCGCTATGGCCAAAGTGCATGAGGGCCGCCAATACCGCTGCCAGCTCGCTGTCCGAGAAGCTGGCCATGTGCCGCACCGAGTGCTTGCCAAGGCTGATCACCAGTGGCATGGCCTGCGTCTGATTCAGCGCCACCAGGGCAATCAAGACCCGGCTGATGGCAGCCGGGCCAAGCCGGTTAGCGATAGACACGGCGTGGGTGTTCATGGTGTTCAAGAGTTCCTGGTAGCGGCCACCTTCTCCTGCTCCGGCCTGGAGCAAGCCATAGACGGCAGCTAGCTCATTCAGGCTCCAGTTCGCTGGGGATCCAAGTCGCACCTGATCCATCGCCTGCTGTAGCATCCCACATCCAGGCCCTTCCAGGGCCAACAGTGCTTCTCCGAGGCTACACAGCTGTGCCACGGAGAACCTGTTCCGGTCGAGCCGCTCCTGGCTCTCGGACACCAGTCGCACCACCAGCGTGCTCCAGGGGTCCACGCAAAGGCGCGTGCAGGCAAGCAAGGCGGACACCAGCCCGGCTTCCGTGAGCCTCCGGGACTCATGCTCCAGCTGGAAGCAGAGAGCCCGGACCACGTCAGTCTGAAGTACCTCCGCGTCCTTTAGGCCGCCCTCCCCCAGCTCCAGGTCCGCGATGCGGTGCAAGGCCGCGGCCGCCATGGTGTCCGACATCACCTCCGCTGACTGCAGGAGACGCAGGACCTGCTTTGAGGAGCTGCAGTCCCCGAGCCTGTCTGAAAAAGCCTGCTCGTCTTCCGCAGCGGGCCGGTGCAGCTGCGTGAGTAGGAACCGAGGCATGGAGTCGCCATGGAGACACACGGACCCGAAGCTGAGTGTCACTGGGTCCCTGATCACGGTGGAAAGGTGTGCTCTCCCACTGCCAAAAGGGACAGGGTGACAGACCCTCCTCTTCCAGACAGTCTGGGGACAAGTGAAGCATGCGGTTTGCATGCAGGGCTCGATGGGACTCCGGGAGAACGATGCTGCCCCGTGAAAACCATGAAGACCTTGACTCCCCGGCACCAGACTCCTCGTCACAGCCCGAATCAACTTTAAAGCCATGACGCAGCTGAGAAGCTCACCTGGACTGGGAGCCTACAATTTACAAAACGGGAGACAGCACAGACCCGCTCAAGCACATGTCTTCAAAATTTCACGTCTTCTAGGCTTCTAAATAATTCGATAAATATGTTTCAGTCACGTCATGCTTATTGTGTTGCTTGGGTTTCAGGTAAGAAGCGAACCTTAAAGGTTTTAGGGATGGATAAAAACAAACCGGTCCGATTTGCCCTTGGAAAATTAATGCCACTACTAGGTATTTGACTAGTATGTTAATTACGGACTGGCTGAAACAGCCGAATATTTTGCTTAGTGCCTTTTTTGTCTTCCTAATATACTTATTCAGATCACATGTCCACAGTTCAAGTAAAAACCTTTATCCTACCTTTCCGAAAGCTGACTAGCATGTTACGGATCCGGCATGGCTCCACAGCTCCCGATGACAACCGCGGTTTCACTTCCGGGAGCGTGATGACGCACAGGGGGCGTGGGTGCGTAACGAGGGGCGTATTCACAGAGGTTATAAGTGTTACGTAGAATAGATATATTCCTAAACGTATGTATAGTAGATATATTCCAACACAAGGAACACATATAGCAAGATACCGCAACACAAGACTGATATATCCAAGCATAGGCATGTTGTGCAGCTGGATTTTTTAACAGTTATGTTAAAAAAACACACAGTGGGGTTATATCTGCATGAACTGGTTTTCCATAGAGGAGCCAGCATGATTAGCAACTTTACGTAGATAAGGTGACCGTACGTATTTTGCACTGCAAACAAGATACTGGAGGAAGTTTAAAAGCAACAAAAATATGTATACAGAAAATATTCCTACTGTAGGGAGCAATGTCAGCGTGAAAAAGTGAAATCCCTGACATTTCAGCATTTTTTAGGTCCCAAACAAAAGAGGACAGGTCCTGCAAAAATGACGTGTGGTCACTCTAATAGTATTTCGCCCCATAATTAACAGTGTCTGTTTTGTTGGACTGTTTAGAGAGAATTGAAACGTAGTCAGCATGTTTTGTCCTTCTGTTGCGCCAGAATGATTTTATACGAAAATATTGATGCAGATATCGTTTAATTTTCCACATCATGGTTGCACACACACAAGTTACTTCTCTATTACATGGAGACACAAAAAAAGAATGAGAAATGATTGACGCCAAAGTTTAAGCTTAAACTCATTACCAAAAATACAGCAGTTGGGGATTTTCCTTTTGACAACTTGATAGTACATGTTTATAGTCACAAATGTGGTCTTCATAACAGCATTTCACGGGGGTTTGAAGAACAATACCATCGGTTATGGGCAGTTTTCTAGCAAAGCTTACCCGCAGGGCTGTTAACTACCTACATCACAAGAGATGTTCAGACAAAAACGCAAAAAACAAGTTGATAGAGAACTTTATTTCAAAAGTATCAGCTTACAAAATGTAAAAATCCAGCTAAGTCAGACCTTTAAATTAACAAGGGTGTTTCGTGGATGAATTTCCTGTTGGTTTTACGTTTTTAAACAGCGATTTTTCACGCCACAGGGATACATACGACCTTCTGCGGGGTCAAGACAGATATTTATGACAGATGAGCACATCTGCTACGACTGATTTCTGAGGTTCAGATATCTGGTGAAAATAAAAAGGTTGCGCCGTCTGGTATATGCAGTCTGGCTTTATTGCTAAGGCAGTCAACAGAACGATCTAACTTGTTAAAAAGACAGGACGCGGTGCACAAGTTGAGCGAGGAGGTCTCCAGGTATCCAGGGGGGTGGGGGGGGAACCATCTAGTCATCCTTGTCTTTGGCCCCGTGCTTAAGGATGCGGGTGAACTCCACGTAGTTGAAGTTGCTCTTCTTGTCAATCGGCGCCTCGCGGAAGAGCTCATCCACCTCCTCCTCCGTGAAGCGGTCGCCCATGGTCGTGAGAAGCTCCCTCAGGTAATCCTCCTGGATGAAACCTACCGGATAAAAGACTCTCAATGTCACCGGCTGATCGATCCCAGCCCCCACTTCAGGGGAAGTTTTTGAGACATTTGCTACAGGCAAGCATCGCCGCCATTTCCTCCAACTTTTTGGACTTTGGACTGTTGTTTAATCTACACAATACGCATTGTGCCCCAGCATAACAAACTCTCTCGGAATGAATAAAGTTTTATCTTGTTTTATCTTATCAGCGCAGACCCAAACAATGTGTCTGCACCAGAGGTGGAGATTTCAGATCCAGAAAGTACAAATCCAGACCAGGATTTTGTCTCAACCAACCAGTTGAGTACAAAGAGTCACAGTCACAGAGTAACTCAACTGGTTGGTTGAAACAAAATCCTGGTCTGGATTTGTACTTTCTGGACCTGAAATCTCCAC
>JAODKF010000101.1:401827-413731 GCA_026779585.1 Mormyrus proboscirostris
CTACTTTTGGGGATATCTTTTGAGGTCCCCATTTGGATAACCTCAGTTTTATAAAAATCTGTGAATGCAATCAAAAAGTCTTGTATTTGGGTTGGTTATTTATGGTTAGGTAAGGGTGTCGTGATTGGGATTAGGGTTTTTCCCATAGAAATGAATGGAAGACCAACTTTGAGTGCTTTGTGCCCCTTGCAGGTCAAAGGTCACCTTTAAGACCCCAGACCTGGAAGACCTGGGCATCTACTCCTGCATGGTAACACACACAGATGGTGTCTCTGCCAGCTACACCTTGACCGAGGAGGGTGAGTTGGGGGTTTCGCAGTTGTACCTTTGAACATTGTCCCACTGGATCGTCTACTGTCCAATGACAATAAGGATAATAGTAATGACAGGTGTTCTGTTCTCTGTTCTCTTCCCTCTCAGGCTTGAAGGAGCTGTTACAGATTAGCCATGAACACAAGTTTCCCAGTGAGTGCAGCTTCTCATTCTCCATCCTGTCCTCCCCTCTTCACCCCTCCCCCCCCCCCACCCCAACTGCAAATGGCTGTCTATAGGCTTGGGGCTGGGGGTGCTTATGACAGCTCCTTCCCCGCAGTTATCCCCCTGAAGTCGGACCTGGCCGTGGAGCTCCTGGAGAAGGGCAGGGTTCGCTTCTGGCTCCAGGCTGAGAAGATCTCCGCCAACGGGAAGGTGGATTACGTGTTCAACGACAACATCCTGAGTCAGGGAGAGGTGAGTTTCCCCGTTCACCTCGACCCAAAACCCTAGACACAGAACCTTCAACAAAGACCGAAACAGTTTTTAACATAGACTGACACTCTATCTATACCACCAGAAACAGACACAAGCAATTGTGCTTATGGCAAGACACAGGTTAACACCGCCCCCCCACAAAGAGAGAGAGACCATCATTCACTCACACATCCACTCTAAGCCCAAAGGTGCATTCTACACCTCCCAGAACTATTGCTCTCCAGGTCACTGCCCACCATCACACTTAATCAGTCATTCGGTCAAACCCAGTCCTGTTAGCTGAAACGTAACCGGAGTGAGACATATGGCGCTTTGCGCCTTCCGTTATGCGTCCATATGCAAGGGTTATGTGAAGGGAAACAGGACGCATTCTAAATGCATTATTCTATATTAGTAGTATTGCACATCGCTATGTATTTATGCATTCTTGATAATTCCGAATTTGTGAATTTCCAGCCTCCCACTTAACAAACGTACTGAAGAAACGTTGAACAGAATGGGCCCGTAATGCAGATTTTCGCATGATAATGCTAATTCCGCTGCCGTTCAATGCTAACCTAACACGGCGATTCTCACAAACGTCCCAGCAGAAATAAGGACATTATAAATCATAACGTACATCACGTGAACATGTAAACAAGCGTTTGTCACTCTCCAGCCCTGCCAGACCTATACAGAGCCGACCCTTCTGCAAACTGAAGCGTGGTCCTTTCGCGGTACTGGCTGGGTGCAGCTTGCTTCCTGTATACCAATGGAAAAGCACCAATAATTTTAATGGGATCGTTAATTTCATGTGAAATAGATGGAGCGAGACTAATTCTTTTCATCAATATTTGACTGTCATTTAAAACTTTGGGAATTAACCCAAGTTTGTCTATTACCATTATGAACTAACTGATGTTTTGTCCCTTACTGAAAATGTAGTTGAAGTTCCCGAAAAAGACTCAAGTCCTAAACTGGTAAGGTAAAGTTCCTTCAAACGAAAGAGAAAGTGAAACAAACAGAGTGTCCCTGTCCCAAACCACGGTGACTTTTTTCTGGAACCAGAACTTTTTTCAGGAAATAGGAATTTCTGTCGCATTCCCACTGCAGGAACTCAGTCCAACTGTGGTTCCTCAGAGACAGTTCCGGAACCTTTTTTTAGTCCTTATTCCTGACTAGAGGTGTTTCTCAATATGTGTTCTTGAACGTACCTGTGTTCTTGTGCACCTGTTTAAGTGATTTTTCATTGCTGATGACCAGTTCCAATACTAAGAATAGAAGTACAGAGGATGGTAAACATCCCCAGATGACCTTCTTGCCCCGCCCCAGATTTCAAGGATACATCGGTTGTATCCTCACCAAACGAGATCAATCCCATGATTCACTGTGCCCCAAGTTCGTTCTTGGAAGGCAAGTTAGCAAAACCGATCTTGCCAAGACCATAAGTTTGATCTTTATGTTTTTGGCATTGAGAAACAGCTCTCCTTAGAGATATAACGTTACATTGTTTTTTGTTTAGGGTTTTGCAAAATGACTTATTGTTTTGGCGCAGTGATGTAGTTTCATTTGAAACTGTGTGTTTCTTCTTACGCACTTTACGAACTTTTGGAATCTCCAATGCTTATTTAGCATAAAGGTTCCAGTTCCTATTATGCGGTGGGAAAGTGACACACAAAACTGGGTAGGTACTACAAAAGTTCCCAGTCAAGACAGCCGAGGAACTCAGAACCAGGAACTAGGTTCCTGAACTTTAGTGGGAAAGCGCCTAAAGCGGTAGTGTCCACGCTGTGGGGGGCATGCATCTCCTGACTAAGGTAAACTGAACTGGAACACGACTCTGCTCTTGCCAGAAATACAAGATGAACTTCGACAAGAACACAGGAGTCATCGAGATGTTCATGGAATCCCTGGACGCCAAGGATGAGGGGACATACACCTTCCAGATGAAGGATGGGAAGGCCACCAACCAGTCCAGCTTGGTGTTGATTGGCGATGGTACGTCGGGCAAGCTGTAGGGTTTCCTTTGTTCAGAGGTCCATAAAGAAAAGAAGTTTCTGTGTTTCAGTGAATTTTCTGGGTTTTCTGGGAAGTTTCATGGGTTTCCAGGAGTCAATAATTGCACTCAGCACTTAAGGACAGCACAGGATCATCACTAGGCATATCCTGCTACAGTGGCTCTCAGACTTTCTACTGTCGCATCCCACCAGACTATATTAAGTTCTCCAGTTGCCACCACGACCGACAATTATATACAGAGATTCCTCTGCCTACCACGAGAGGGAGCTAGTGTCCCTTAGTTTGAGAACCACTTTCTTAAAACAATCTTCCACTGTCACAATCCCATAGAGCCCTACACACATGCTCTTCAGTCCTACCAGCAGTGTAATATATCATGCATGTGGTGCTTCTCTCTCAGTGAGAAATGCGTCTGAGAACATTTACCACTTCTGCATTTTTTCCATAGCTGTTTCACTGCCGACCCCCAGTGTCCTTACTGCAAGCCATACAAATTTTTCACTTTGACAGATGACCGCCTCTGTTGCTCCAATTGATCACTAAATAATACAATGTCTCCTTCGCAAAAGTCTGTATCCCAAAGGGTATTACTTTAATACCCAGACAGGTGGATATTTAGTACTCTAATCACCAAAAAAGTTCAACAAAACCTTATCATATAAGATTAATGCAAAATTAGCCAGTTAAAACAAATGAATGTCACATTTGTACCAACTGTTAAAATAACTCACAAAAGATTGACTGATTTTAATTTTATTTGCTTTTTTGTGCAGTATTTGATAAACTGCGAAAGGAATCCGAGTTCCAGAGGAAGGAGTGGACCAGAAAACAGGGTAAGAACATGATCCAGAATCTTCCGCCATCCCGGTGGACTTCCATACTTTTGTTTTCCTCTTTCCTGTGAGCTTAGTTGTGTTTTTTTGTGTTGTTTTCACACAGGCCCCCACTTCGTGGAGTACCTTAGTTATGAGGTCACCCCGAACTGTGTGGTGGTGTTGAAGTGTAAGGTGAGATGGAGTGGGACCTGCTCTCGAGCTTAGAATTAGGTCAGGACTCTCTAAACACAGGCTTTACGCATAACTGCCCTACCATAGAGAAATGACTGTCCCCCCCCCAAAAAAAAACAGTCCCTTATGATGGGACCTGTATTTCAGCCTAAAAATGGCTGGCGTACCTCATGAATTTGGTTAGTTCATAACGACATTCTTCCTACTGATAGTTTTACCCAGAGCTGTGAATGCAGCCAGAGAAACTGGCAGAATCCGGATCAGTATCTCCTGCAGATAAAGGTGTTTGTTAGCAGAATGTATATCACCAATGCAGTGCATGTCGACTGGTGGGAGTGTTGGCGGAGGTTTACAGAGGTACAGACAGTCCCCCTACAACGCGACCTCGCATTCGCTAAAATCACGTACCAAAACATACATAAGGCTATGGAAATGCGACTAAAAACTGTGACTTACGGCAAACAAAATGAATTCTATAATAAAAATGGTGTTCCCTCCAACTGAATGCAACTCTGCATCGTATTGGACTTGGACTGATAAATCAATAGCGTTCGAACAGATTCTTGGTGTGATATTACGCATTGTGTAAAGAGTCCCAGACTCACAGGCTTTGCTCTCTACCGCTCCCTGCAGGTGGGGAATATTAAGAAGGAAACTGTGGTCATTTGGCATAAAGACGACCGGGAGGTGAAAGTGGACGACAAACTTTCCTTCACCGAGGGTGTGCTGACCCTGGAGATCTCCCAGGTGAGCGGTCACAGAGAACACATCCCAAAACAGGTCGGGCTTCATGTCTTACAAGAGCTTACAGATTCCAAGAAAAACATACATGTACTATGCTACAGATATACAAAGGTCAACCGTAACATCCAGAACAGAAGCCTTTCCAGCAGACTGACTTAGAAAAATCTGAAAACTTCTAAGCATTACTTCCTAAATATAACACCTCCGAGTTTAACAATGTGTGTACATAAGGTTTATTATATTGGTTGTCTGAAGGATGTGTATGGTGTGTATTTTGTTTTCTACTTTAAAGGAATAATTTTTAGAACGATAATGCATGATGAGTGAAATGTTAACATGTTCTTTACAATTATTTTGAGTGTCTTCTGATTATATAGATTATTCTGGTCATATTGAATAAGTGTGAAGTCCATATCCCACTTGCGGGTGACACCAATGGGGTGAGAGGCGTAAATGCTGAGGCGTTCACTGGGTTCACATCACCCCCAAAGCCCCACACATGTCAGATCCTTCCCAGTATGTGAGGGTTGTGCAAACCAGTAGATTTGTTGTTTCCCACCTCCAGCGTAGTGAGTGTTTGTGGCCACTAGGGGTCCCTTGCAAATGCGTGGTGTGAATGGCGTTGAACACTGCCACTGGGAGCGCATGTCTGAGAGTGGGCGAGTCCTAACATAACGTCTGTGTCTTATTGCAGCTGAGTACCATTAAAGTTCCAGGCACGGAGGGAACTGTAAGTCCCAGGAGCGAGGAGGATGTCTTTGGGGGTTTCGTTTACACACCGTTGCCATAACAACTTTCTGACTGCTTGCTAGTGCATTTTTTCCCCGCTTTTCCTGCAGCAACCAAAGCAGGAGAGAAAAGCTTGACCCAAGGAATTCTCAGCTGGAATTCCGGTTTTCCTCTCTATCGAAACAAGGGTGACTCCGCCCCTCCCCCCCCACTTCCAACCAAAGCTGGGTACTAAATCCTACCCATCTCTCCCGCAGATTTCGAAGAAAGATGCCGGCATCTACCAAGTGACCGTGAAGGATGACCGAGGAAAAGACACCTCTGTGCTGAAACTTCTTGACCAAGGTCAGCGTCAGCAGAGCTGAAAATCAGGGTGTTATTTTACACAGTAAAGTGGCTAGTTACCATGGTAATTAGTTTGACACAAATCAATAATGAGTAGATGACACCAACTTGTTCCAGTTTGAAATGGAGGAATGACCCCAAACCTATTGCAGTCTGGTTCTGAGAAGGTTCTGAAGGGCGTTCCAGCCTAGTTCCTGGTTCCTAGCTGATGACCAAAAGTTTTGGCAATGACTCAGATTTTGTGATTCGCAAACTTTGCTGCTTCAGTAATTTTAGATTCAGTATGGTATACTGAAGGACAATTCATAAGTTTTAAAGGCTTCATAAGAAAAACATTTCATAAGTTTCAAAGGATTTTATTGACAAATACATGAAAAACTCCCCAGATCTTAATCCCATTGAGAACCTTTGGTCACCGTCCATGACTGCTGACACACAGTGATTCGCCATAGTCTCCTCCTGGTGTCAATACAGATGCAGCAGTCAGCTTGAGTGTTTTTTTTTTGAGCAGTTAAAGCAGTCTTGAATGTTAATGTACTTCCAATGGTTGATGTGTTTCAGGTTTCAAGGACTTGATGAACCAGGTGTTCAGTGTTATTGGTAAGTCACTCGACGTCTCTGGTATCTTCGGTGACGACTTGGCTGGTGGTTCGGCGGCCTGTCTGGGGTTAGGGTGCTTGAGTTATCATCTCGGAAGATGCTAAAATAAAACCAAAACCAAATTTAAGGAAGCACCAAGCTTCATCTCGGCCAGCTTGTGTTAGCTCTTCGGGTGCTCATAGATGGATCTATGACTAAGGATCTGTGGTTGACTAGTTTGTCAGCTTGTAAGTCATCAAAATTACCAGTAGGGTTAAAATGGATCCACTTCACGCTGCTTCTTTGGTAGGATTTATAGCTACAGATGGCCGTGTTATCACAGTTCGGAATTTATATCTCGATATCATGCCTGAGCGTGGTATGTTGGCTCTGTGGGTAGTATTTTTTACCTCTTACTTTCAGGGTCAGGAGTTCAAATCTGATCTCAACCATGTGTGTATGGGGTGTGCATGTCCTTCGGTTGTCATATAGGTATTCCTTTAGGTACTCGTAACTCCTATGCAGTTAAGCTAACTGGCATCTCTAAACTGTCCATTGTGCATTTGTCCTCTGATGGACTGGCATCCCGTCCGGGAACAGACGCTGAAGATCTGCGTTGCGCTCAGTAATTAGCGGGTCTTCATTAATAACCCACGTAGAACATGCTTCCAGCCCGTAACCCCAGAGCAGCATACCAGCCCGTAATCCACGTAGTACATGCTCCCAGTGCGTAACCCTGGAGCAGCATACCAGCCCAAGGCCCTCAGCTTCTCTCTGTATCCTCATAGCCAACTCATCCACACCGCTGAAGATTCAGAGCACAGAGGAGGGAGTGCGACTCTACTCCTTCGTCAACTACTACAACGACGAGCTTCACGTCACCTGGCACCACAAGTACGACGTTTCTGCCCGTGTGTGTTTATGTCTATGCCTAAGGGTCCCTGTATTTATGTTCTGTGGCTGGGCAAGGAGGGTGCAATTAAATATCCCTTTGCGGAGCAAGGTTTATTACAAATATACAAAAAGGGGGGCAGTCAGGAAGCCATTAAGGCCGGCAGACCTCCAGGATTCTTCCCCCTAGAGTGTGTTAACTTGCCCATTTGGGCTTTTTACCTAAGTAGGCTTTAAGCTTTCCCAGTTTGGGAGATTATCTGTCACCTGTTAGCACTCCCTGAGGCTGACTGTCAGGAAGCCATGGTTACCATCAGCCTGCATGGGACCGATCGCCCCCTGCTGGTATGGGGTGAACTCCCAGCAAGCGTTCAACTGGGGTTTCTGTAGCGGCATGTTTGCCAGTATGTGTATGTGTACGTCCATGGGTGCATATCACTCTGTGTGTGTGTGTGTGCATCCTTCTCTGTTACCCAAACTCTGACCGTGACCGTTCACCCCAGGGACTCCGCCATCACCTTCACAGACCGGATCAAGAGCGGCGTGGTGGGGGAGCAGCTCTGGCTACAGATCACCGAGCCCACAGAGAAGGACAAGGGCAAGTACGCCATCGAGTTCTTCGATGGCAAAGGCGGCCTCCGCAGGAGCGTGGATCTGTCTGGCCAAGGTGAGGCGTGCCTGAGTTTGAGTGGCCCCACCCACTGTGGGCGTGCCGACCAATCGGGGTGCGCGTTCTACTCCACGCCCACCACTGCAGGGCCAAACAGTGCTTCAGATAATAGTACTTAAACGGATCACCTTTCACAGAATGGTATAATGTAGAAACATGACCCATATCTTTACTCCAGGCTGTTTCACACGCTATGCACATACACGTACTTTCATTTAAGATGACCCACCCCCAATATGTGAATGATTCCTGGGTCATTGCAAAGTCAGCAACCCTACCTTATAAGTGTCTCCCTCTCTCTCCCCTGACTCAGCGTTTGATGACGCCTATGCGGAATTTCAGAGGCTGAAGTGAGTAACTCCGTTATGATAATATCGTTTGTTTGCTACCTTACATGTCCTTCAATCAGTAAATGCCGCTAAGGTTTACGATTCTCCCGTTTCCTAATTTATATATGACAATAGGAAGAATTTCAGGCTTATTCCCCATGTGGAGGTAGAGCCAACATCTCCGGCTACTGTCAGACTTTGCCTTTTGTTTCACAAGCCTGATCCTTAACCTCTCTACCTGTTTCCCTCATTTTTATCGATATTGTAGACAAATGGCGGCGTTTCTCATTACCTGCCTGAATAATGGCGTACCGCCCTCTTGGTCAGCTAATCAAAAGAGCATTTGGACATTTGGAAAAACGAGGCTGTGTGGTTATTGCGGTATACCTGTGGCTGTAAGGTCACAGGTTCAAACCCATGACGAGCAGAGTGGTTTCATCATTGGGCTCTTGATCAAAGCCCTTAGCCCCCCACCCCCCCCCAAAGGTCCGTCACCCTGCATCTTGTAAAATGTGTGTCACTTTGGATAATCCATCTGCTGCATAAATAATTTGTGCAATCGTAAAATCGTGCTTTTATGCAACGACACATTCTCAGTTCTGCATTTTCCAGCGGAAGGCAGGATGGATGAATCGCTTTCTTTTCTAGTCGAAACGGATCTCTTACAATGAGCATTAAAAATAGCTCAGAGGAATTGTCAGCTCAGACGTATTTCCTGTTGTGCGACATGCCGCCCAAACCTTGCTTGCTCCGGCCATCCTGACATCTCCCCCCTTCTCCACAGGGCTGCCGCCATCGCAGAGAGAAGTGAGTTCAAGCCCCTCCGGGCTTTAAAAAGGAGACGTTGACAATGTGCCCCAGAGTCCTGCTTGAACCTGGGCTTTTATTTTGACAGAGTTTCCCCCGGGCGTCATGCGCCTTTGGGTTTTTCCATGGTTTGCTAGATTAAATCGACATTTTGCCTTTGAAGTTGGATCAGTCAGGGCCGGTAGCTTCCACTCCCATCAGAAGGAAAATTAACATATATTAATGAATATCTGCAGAAGGAAAATTGCAGAAATTATGAGATTTGAAGGTTATTTGAGTTCTACTCCTTTAAGGAAGTTCTTGGTGGTTTTTGATTTGATCTAATCCACAAAGTGTTTAATCTTGTTGCTGCAGTCATAGCCATAGGGGAGAGTGGCTATGGAGTGCTTACTGTAATATACAGAAGTTGGTATAGCTAGTTATAGTAGCTATAGTTTGAAGTGGAGGACACAGTGAGGTGAACTGAGCCCTTAAACTCTCCTCCTTTACCTCTGGCGCCCCCATGAGGTTGTGCTCTTACCTCCAATGTGTGCCCTTTCTTCCAGACCGAGCCCGTGTAGCGGGAGGACTGCCCGATGTGGTCACTATCCAGGAGGGCAAGGTAATCGCCAGTGTGTAGGGTCATGTGACCAGGCCACTTCCCACACCAAACCCCCTTAGGCCCTTAAGTGGGTGCCAACAGAAATCTTAAAACTACCCTCATGTCTGTCAAGACTGTAGCGGTTAGTGGATCATCCACAAGTCTGGTCTTGAAATCATAATAAGACTGTTATACTGAAAAAGAGCTCTTGACAGGTCACTTGATGTATAGGAATCTGTTTTTTGTATAGTCTGCACGTTCAAAGTCTCTCAGATTATTTGAACTTTTTCCAACATCTAAAATATTTCCATATTCTAGTGCACTGAGAGCAGTAACAGTTCACATATAAAAACTTGTTTATCTTACATATGCTCAGTTTAGCTTATTTTCAAACACGATACTGAACCGGGTGGCGTCATACATCCAGACGAAGGTGCACCATGGGAGTTTTCACCACTGCTGGGTCAGATTTTCAGCCTTCTCACCACAGGCCCTGAACCTGACCTGCAACATCTCCGGCGACCCGGTACCTGAGGTCACCTGGCTGAAGAACGAGCGCGAGCTGGTGTCGGACAACCACTACATCCTGAAGTTCGAGTCGGGCAAGTTCGCCAGCTTCACCATCACCACGGTGAACACGTCTGACTCGGGCAAGTACAGCATCCTGGTGAAGAACAAGTACGGCACGGAGAGCGGAGACTTCACCGTAAGTGTCTTCATCCCCGACAATGAGGAGCAAGGCAAGGCCACCAGGAAGCCGAAGAAATAGACACAAGGGCAGCTGCCGTATCTAGGAAAACGAAAAAACACTTGCGCAAAATGAATCAATTAAAAGATTACCGGTGGTTTACGCAGGTTTGTACGTGTGCACTTTCCTCCTCGAGGATACCTTGTAGAACTTCTCACAGTTAACAAGTCGGGAGTAACAAATGTTTATTAACAGCAGTGGTGAATAGCGGTTACTCGGGTGGTCACGTAGGAGCAGGAGTTTCCGAACATTCTGACGCTGTCCACTCCTGGAGCTCTAAAGACTTTCATAGATCCGTTTGTCCACCCTGCCCCTTCAGTTAAAAAAAAAAAAAAACAGTTACTATAAAGCTGTTCCTGATTTGGTGGTGAGTGATCTTCAAGCCTCAGAGATGAGAAGGTACTTGCATCATCCTTGTATACCAGCTGTCCTGCTACATTTTGGTGATCTGTCAAAAACATTGTTACGTGCCATTCTGTCTGTTTCCACGTCTTGTCAGAAGCTGTCAGTTCTGCTGATACAGCCAGGGTGTTTTTTTGTGTGTGTGTGTGTGTGTTCTTCAGCTATATGCTGGGAAATGGAAACAGGATTTTGGATTTTGAAACGGTGGGATTCCCTTGCCTTCCCCTGCAGCTCAGTCTCGGCCAAAACAGACGACTTCTGTCTGGCTTCGGACTGACCGATCGATGGGTGTCCTCCGTCACTCACTCAGCATTGTTTATTTTAAAGACCAGCTGGTGCATTTGTTTGAAGTCAAAAAAAAAAAACTAAGCTATGTAGACAAACTGAATTGCTGTTTTGTTGAAATGGGGCCTGTGTCACATAAACAGTGATTGCGTGCTGTCAGATGATCCTGTATGCAGACCACATGCCCGTACCTGTTTATCCATAAGACCCACGCTAAATTTAACTTATAATAATGCGAGGCAGCAGAGAAGAGAAATGGGAGAGCATGGGAATGTAGAGGTGGTGCAGCCCTCTGTAACCGAAGCAGCCCCTCCGCCCGCAGTGTTTACTGGGGGCCCCTACTGGGGTGCGAACCTGGCTTTTCTCCAGAGTAATGGGTGATTGACAGAAATATGCATGGGGAAACTGCATCGTTGCGTGTGTGTGTGTGTGTGTGTGTGTGTTCTCTCTACTACATTGACTGTTTCTGAATATCATCAGTGTGTTACCTCACACTGCACACTTCACTTCCACCCCCCACCCCATACCAATCCGGCAGACTAATAAAGTAAAGCGAAGTGCTCTCGCCTTGTCTGTGTGCTTTCATTGTGTCCTCTGGCTGCGCGTCACATGACTGGACACAGTGTCACATGACCACTGTCCTTGCTGCCTGCCCTCCATGTCCAGATCGCCATCATCTGGGTGACTGCTGTTGCCTAATCCACCACCGGTCAGCTCACTGTTTCTTTTGCCTCCTCCTCCATGGTGTTCCTTAACGCAAGGTGAGTCCCAGGACGACCAGGAAACTCACCATGGACCATTTGCTCCGATTGAAATTTTCACATTTTAGCGTGACGTGGCGTCGGAGGCGTTCAGGTGTTGGTTTGCTCTCCCTGCTACCTGTGGATTCTGTGATGTCCTCAGCCGTCTGAACTCTCAGAGTCTCCCAGTGTGAGTCCTTCAGTGTAGGTTAATGGAAGAGGTGTGTGGGTGTAACTTTGATTTGAACATGGGGGTGGGGGTTGAGGCCACTGCATAGGGTTGTATTACCCAGTTTTGAT
>JAODKF010000101.1:413831-434031 GCA_026779585.1 Mormyrus proboscirostris
GGAGGGTTACGATCCCCCCCAGTAATTTACACCCATGCGTTTGGTCAAATGGAGTAAGACTGACCCGGGGAGGCAATCAGAGTGAACAGAATTCGAAGGGAATCAGAGCCAAACCTCACCACTACTAGGAGTCAAGAACACGGAGCCTGAAGCTGACGACAGTTTCGGTCAGGACAAAGGACACGTTTCATTAAGAAGTGGTGGTCGTGGTTGAGGATCAGTAGGTAGTAGGTCTAGGTGAGACCCAGACTGATTTATCTGTGCTACATCAAACATTCCCCTGACTTAGATGTCATATATTACATATGCAAAGAGTGATATGGATTGAACTTCTTTCATCTGCTATGCAACTTATCTGTTTATGTTAATAATAAGCTTATTATGTCAAGTAAACAAGCTAGTGTAGGGGCTCACTGTGTTTTCTTCATTACTTTGTGTACTGAGGATACTCACTGGATTTGACGGGTAGATTTGAGTAATATTTAAGTCAAGGCACAGCTGACGTCATATGTCACGTCGCCAGGGTAGCATAAAGAAGGCGTAAATCAGACTTTGGTCATTTCTTCACCTAGCGTGACCTAGATCTCTGTGAAATCGGTAAAGGTCTTCATTTATAGTACATTACCAGGAATCTAGTGAATTAGAAAGGTTAGGCTTTCATTTTTGTTATCTTATTTACTTACATTTCTAACGTAAGACAGACTGTATTCAATAACTATTATTTGCACAAATATGAACATGCACGAATATGTTGACTGTCAGTATAAATGAATCTTCAGCAGTATCAAATCCAGTCATTCGTCCCGCAAGGCACGAAAATGTGACGCGTTAAAAACCTAATCTTAGAAAGTATCTTAATTAAACCTGAGCTGAAATCCTCGAAGTCAGTGGGTTGCTGACGTATTATTGTCAGCGATGTTAAGTTGTTTCAGTACGATTAGACACTGCAGCCTTAAAGCAGTTAAACGTTTACAAAATGCAGTACGTGACGAGCGTGTGACATTCGCAACTCATTAACTCTGTCGTCAAAACATCTTGTTTCTTGTGTTCTGCTTTTTCCTAAGTACGTGAAATCATTGCTAAGCCTCTCGGATTTTAAAATCTTCCGTTAAAGTTGCTCTTCACTCAGCTGCTCGGCTGTTTGTGTCCCCGGTCACCTTCGAAGGGGACAGAAGGTCAACGGGAAACATTGTTCATTTCTGAGATCCTGTTTACCCAAACTAATTTGTTCCTTCTTGCAAATATCACGACATCGAGAAGAATGAACAGTGGATTTTCATAGACAGCCCTTTTTTCTACGCTGCTTTTCCTGTCTTGCTCCCACAATCTCGTTTTCTTTGTTTATTTACTTAGAAAACAGCAGCCGTTAGGTCCGCATCAGAGGTCCTCGTCTCATGATGATATTAATTGCAAAATTGAACGCATAATTACGGGCAGTTATAACAATTAACTTTGTTTTCTGGATTTATGGATGATAGTTTTATTTCTGGCAGTAAACTTTACGTTGGTGAGGGCCTGAGTTTTGAGGACAGGTCAGTGCTTTTGGTAAGAGTCCTTTTTAGGTCGCAGACTGACACAACTTTAAATAGTAAAGACTTCGTTTTCCTGCAGTATACAGTACAAGATCATTTGGGACCTCAGAAGTATATTTAGTATAAGGCAAAACTACCCTTGCAGAATTAAAAACACAAAGATATGTTTACATATTAAAATATTGGCATATTAAAAAAAAGTTTTACATTTTAAAAGTTAAAAAATGAAAGGTTGTTTAATATTTACTGTGATTATGATTTGATTAATACAAAAATCTGTATAACGAGAATTTTTTTCCTGTGTTTTTCGCCTAGAGGAGGGGGGCGGGGACGTGTAGTGTTTAGTTTGATGGGTTAGGACACCGAGCTTGTGACAGATGGCTGCTAGTTCAAATCCCAGAATTTGCAGAATGATGTCACCATTGAGCCATCTGATCATACTTTTTTCAATTAAAATGTGTGCCAATTTGGATAATAGTATCTGCAGAAGATCCGATCCATCCTCTGGACCCACCTCTTCTATTCACGGTTGTGGGGGCCTAGAACCTATGGGCATAAGGCAGGGAATAACCCAGGATGGGGCCCGCAAACAGACAATTTGGTAACTCCAAATTCATCTTAACATGCTCTTGGAGTGCAGGCGGAAGCCAGAGTACCCTGGGAGAAATCCCATGACAACATGCAAATTCCACACACAGACACACACACACAGACCAGTGGAGGTGGAGATTTGAACCCTTGTCCTGGACAGGCAGAGCAACACTGCTAACCACGACGGCACCTTGCTAAACATACCCCAACTAAGAGTTGTACTGGCTGGTTTTGATTACTGGAGGGTTATGACCCCCCCTGTAATTTACACCCATGAGTTAGTGGTGACATTTTACCTTCGGGGATAATATAAATTGTGTTCTTCTGAAAATGGATGTAATATAGTCGTGTTGTTCATTATCTTTGATGACAATCTAGTCTAAATATGGTCACATGACTCCTCTCGTCCTCCTGGATTCCATATGCGTAACAGGTTTATGGTATCTCTCTGCTAGTTACACGCAACTGAGGTCACGCGGGGCCAGGGCGGCACAACGTTGTCCAGCACTGCCAGAAACCCGAGGGAGGGAGCGAAGAAGATGTTTGAGAAAGCGGAGAGGAGAAAAGGTGAGGGCATAACATTGCGTTCACAAGTGTTAGTCTGTTCACGAGGAAGAGGTCCGTAATCGTGCCCTACCACAATAAGACAATGAAGGTCAGAGAACTTCCCCTTACATCACAAGTTTTCTCAACACCTTTGCGCAATATCGCTCTGCTCTGTGTGTCAGTGAAACTAAAGACTAACATCCTTGTTGCAAAAAATACACAACCCATTATGCTAAACAGCAATGGACTGTGCAACATGTATCTGTATATAATGCACATGCTGTATTTTATTAATATATAAGTGTATGTATTTGTATGCGTGACTCTATTTAGGGCTATATCTACAGTCACGCATCACTTAACGACGAGGATGCATCTGAGAAATGCATGGCTTGGCGATTCCATCATCGTGCAAACATCATAGAGTGTACTTACACAAAAGCCTAGATGGTGTAAGCTAAACACCAGCACTATATGATATAGCTTAAATAACGATAGAAAGTACAGTACGGTACACACATAAACCAGTAACACAGTTATTTATTATCACAAGTACTATGGACCATACATGTCACAGCTGGTAGTGCAGTAATTTTTTTTTTTACACCAGCATTACCACAAATACGTAAGCAATGCGTCACGCTGCGACATCATCGCACTAGGCGATGGAATTTTTCAGCTCTGTTATAATCTTATGGGACCACAGTCGTTTATGTGGTCTTTCAGTGACCAAAACGTCATTATGCAGAGCATGACTGCATATATGACACTTGCATCTTACTCAGGATACTGATTATCACACTATCAATTCTACTTATATTATGGGTGATGCTTGCACTATGAGGGCCTGTCACCTCATTTCATTGTGCATGTGCACATGACAATACAGCCAATGTTGAATTGAAATTATAACATGTTTAGCCTTTTAGATACTATAATCAGGGTGACATGGTGGTGCAGTGATTAGCACGATTGCCTCACACCTCTGGGACATGGGTTTTGAGTTTCTGCCAGAGTTCCATGTATGGGGGGCTTAGTATGGATATTCTAGCTTCCCCCCACGGTCAAAAAACATGTTGAGGTTAACTGGAGCTATCAAATTGCCCAGAGGTGTGTGAGTGTGCCCTGTGATGGGTTGGCGCCCCATCCTGGGTTATTCGCAGCCTTGTACCCATAGCTGCTGAGATCTCTGGATCCTCCACAACCCTGAATAGGAGAAGTGGTTTCAGAAAAGGGATGGATGAATACTGTAAATAGCTAAATGTACCTACTGGTAATTAATAAGTGAAGCTCTCCTAGCTTAACTGAAGCTAACGGTGTCTGACTGTGTTCGTACAGACTCTGTTCGGCTGAAGGCTGAGTCATTGGGCAAGGTTACCGATGAAAGAGGGCAGTGAACTTTTACAGAGGACCAGGAGGCCCCGTGACGTCAGTCTCGAACTGCCAAAGAAGCAAATGATCCTGTCTGATGCAGAATGATGTCAAAGGCATTTACACGCAACACGTTAACTGACCTGAGATGGTGCTGTTTTAAAGAGGTATTTCTCTGACATGTAAATACCTTGCAATCACAACATATCATATGGGAACCCACCCCCCAAATATGGCCAAATCATATTAAATACATATTTAACTTCAAAAACACTTGGTTCCCCACCCATGCACAGCACAAACAACTGGAACAACAGCCACAGAATGTCATCAAACCTGCAGAGTTAACATAGCAAATCATTTTGCCATATTTTCTTGCATTTAGGAATGGTTGATGGAAGTAAGTATGTATTATGTATTTGTTCTGCAATATAATGATGTTTCTGTGCGGGATTCAGAAAAAAAAACAACATTAAACTGTAAGTGTCTTTGTTTGTCTATTTCACTGTTATTATAAACTTTGGTTGCGTATTTTTCATGCACGGGATTTTTGATTCTTGATACCACAGAAGTAATGGCTGCTAAATAGCCATCTCCAAACCACCAGGCGGGGTCACAAACAGCCCAACGCGGACATCGACACACCCTAGATGGGATGCCAGTCCATCACAGGGCACCTACACGCACACATCAGACAGTTTGGAGATGCCAAATCAGCATAACTGAATGTCATAGGACTACAGTGGTAAACCCACACAACATTGTGCAGGGTGTTGAGAGCATAATCGGGCCCCTGGAACTGTGAAGTTACAGTGCTGCACTCTGAGCCACTGTACTGCCCAGCAGTAAACCAATTACTGATTAAACACCAGCCCTGCAATGGTTCTGTCTGGAACTTAAATGCACTTTTTCAGTGGTGAACGATTCGTATCCAAACACATTATACAAAACGATTCAATACAATTAATTGTTCTTATATGAAAAACGCTGTTTTTCAGCCCCAGTAGACTTTGTGTAACCAGTTAGGAGTTGGAAGTCTTGCATTTATATTCATGACTTCTTATTCAAGCCCAGACATCCGCTGACAACGTTTTTGCCGTGCACTGGTGAAAATATAATGTAAAATCCATGTCAAATTTAGCAGAACGGTATGGCAGCCAAATCTGCGGTAGCACAACCTTAGGAAGAATAAAAGGATGTCTTCTCGGTGAGACTGTAATTCCAAAAAAGGCATCGAATCTGGGTCACAATCAGGGTGCTATATTCGGCTTAACTTCGATTTATAGGTAACATATTTCATAATGCTTTCAAACTGTGGATTATAAATTAGATTTCACATGTTTTGCATTGACAAATGACGTGTTTATAAATTTCACTACTTATAAATGCTGTTTGTGTTGGAATGACAATTAAAAAAATCCCGGCGTGTATATTTCCTCTTCGCTTTTGCATTTTCTAATAGCTTTCGGGGGATTGATTAAGAGCAATTAGCGGCCGTGACGCAACCGGAGCGCTAGCAATAGCCGGCTCGCGGTCACGTGGGACACGTGTGTGACGTCACGGCGCGCTCTGCCGGAGGCGCTTGCGGACCGCGAGCCGGCGGCTTCGCCAGTCGGTGTCCGGCGTCAGTGGATCTCAGGGCGCGCGGGCGTGGTGAGGAGGCGCGGGCTGGCCGCGTGAAGACTCCTCGCCGCCCGAGTCCAGGTAAACCGAGGACCAGGAAACGGACCCGCGGGTTAATGTCTGTGTCTGACCGGCTCGTCGACTACGCGAGTCCCGGACCCGGGCTGTTAGACCCGCTGGGTTACCGCGTCAGTTCAAGCGTCTGTTTATTGCACTGAGTTCCGGACCGAAGCTACTGGACCTGTCGGGTTAACGCGTCGGTACGGGTGGTTGTTTATCGTCCTGATTCCCGGACCGAGGCTGCTGGACACGTTTGGGTTAACGCGTCGGTTCGGGAGGCTGTTTACAACCCCGAGCCCCGGACCGACGCTGCTGCACCCGTCGGGTTAACGCGTCGATTCGAGCGGTTGTTTATCGTCCCGAGTACCGGACCGGGGCTGCTGGACCCACCGGTTTAATCCCACTTATTTACAGTGTTAAATGTTTCTGCCCGTTTCTCCGTTGTCATTATTCTGTCTTCCTTTTTTGTTGCAATTTCTGTTAATTTTGTTTTATTCATTTTTGACATGTTCGTGTTTACCATGAATATTTACGGAGCACCGTTAATTATAAACGAGTGAACCGTAATGCACACATTTCACGGCGGTTGCCTTCGGTCAGCGTTTACTAATGTTCACCAGCAACCGGGTCTAACCGGTTATTTGCTGCATATTTGGATGCATTCGCTGTTATGTATAGTTGGTTTGGACATTTACGGACGTATTGCCGTTATTTTCAGTTTTGGTTTATGTTTGTTTTGGGTATTATTTATAGTCGTCTTGGATATCGCTAAAGGTAATTTTTTTGATTTATTACTGTATTTGGTGTTTTTTACGGTTATATCATGGCCGTTTTGCATATTGCTTACGGTCGTATTGTGGTTATTTTCAGTTTTGGTTGTATTGGATTTCTTTTTACGACTGTATCACGGCCACTTTATATCTGGCACCCCGAATTTCTGTAGGTGCGCGGTTCAAATACACAGTATTTAAATGAAATATATAAACCTCCTTATTAAATCATCAGCGTCGAGTGACCACCCTCCCTGCGTGTGGTGGTTCAGAGGGTGACTGGGGCTGCCTGGTTGCAGACGTAATCTCCGCTAGATTGTAATGCTTCCCAAGGTGTTCCCTGTAATCCTGTTAAAAGAAACTCTCCGGAGAGCGCTGGTGTCCCGCTTCGAAGGAGCAGACGGTGTGGTTCACCCGGGACGGTCTTTTAATGACCGTTTCTAGCGGTCCCTCGGTGATAAGTAACTTACACTCTGCATCGACGTCGCCTTCAGGAACCTCAGTAGGCTAGAAAGGGAGAGTGCCATCTACGTGAAAACAATCTTGTCTCTGTGTATTTATGGTTTAAAAGACCAGCAAGGTAAGCTAGTTTTGTTAATATTGGGTGAGAAACAATGAACAATGCAAGTATAATTTAAGTGTTCACATAGTTTTAACTATAGAAATCGTTGAAAAGGCGATGTGTGTGTGTGTGTGTATATGTATGTATGTATGTATGTATGTATGTATGTGTATATATATATATAATGTATATATAATGTATGTATATATGTGTATATGTATATGTGTGTGTATATATAAAAAATGTGTGTGTATATGTATATAAGGGAATATTTATTATTTGGTTGTGCAAGAATGTCTAAGCTCATTCCTTAGTAGTTATTAAAAAGCATCCGTTTCATTTAAAAATATATTAAAGCGCGTGATAAAATACCACGTGTGGGGAGGGGGGTGTTTAGACTATTTGGGTGGGTGGTTGGTGTGCATTTTATCAGACTTGTTCACAGTTAATTTTAAGGGGTATGATTATCGTTCTTGAGTTAAACAGCTTTTTTAAAAAAAAATCCCATAATCTGTTCGGGCAGAAATTTGCATCCAGGCATTTTGATTTCCCATGATTACCACAGCAGATCTGGCAGGCACCTGTGCTAGTGATTCTTTATTTTTATCCACACCTGTACATGCTGCCAGACTTCACTGCTGCCGGGACTGACTCTGGATGCAAAGGTCTGTCCCAATCTGAAGCGAATACATGGGGGTGTGGATGAATCGACGATTCAGCCTGTCCATTCAACCCAGCTGAGCTGGTGGGGACATTCCGCTCAGTATTCTGATGACTTACTCAAGCTTTTGTGTAACGGCAGCAACTGTTGTTAAAAGAAAGAGGAAACATGAGAAGCTAGGGCCCTCCCAGCACAAAGTGGGCTTTGGCTGCCTTTCTGGAGCTGCAAAACTTCTTATGCTTAGTGAGATGAACACAGGGGTGTACACGTCTGTGGACGAGACCTGGCTTCTCAGACCTCAGTCCCTTGACTAGCAATTCAGCTTCCGGTTTTTGAAGATCTGCACCTACACGCTCCCATGCTGGTGTAAAAATAACTGTTTGAAAGGCTCGTGTTGTGAATGAGACTCCAAAGTGAAAGTGATACTGCCCATGCTGTGCAAATGAGCCGTTTGAGAGCCGCTCTTCCGTGGCGGTCTGCTACTTTGCGTGCTCCACTGCAGAGCTCTGCTAGATTTCAGCAGATTCCTGCCTTGCAGTCCTGGAGTTCTCTTGTTTGCTCTGAGAATGTACTCGGAGCATCCTTACATGTGTAAGCTGGTATTCTGTGATATGAGTGACCTCATCCACAGCTCGCAACACTCTGGTCTGCCGGAACATAGTGCCGCAATAAAGCCGCGTCGCATGGACTCATGGAACGTAGTGGCTGCAGTCGCAAGCCTCTTACCCCTGCTGCTATAAATCACTAGGTGCCTCTCTCACGCAAGCGCTGGGTGTGTTGCCTTAACATCCACATACTTCTGCACATCAGTAAAAATAAAGCTGAGTAATGGTGACATCATGAAATAACAAAAGGGTTCGGTTTACATTTTGGAAATGTACGCTTAGGTTTGTGGGCTATCCAGGTGTCCTGCCCCCTGGGCCAAGGTGAGGAAGTCAGCTGTGGCTTTTTAAGGGCGCTGGAGTCTCTCTCTGCTCTCCCAAGATTCAAGAGAGCTCTGTGGGGAATGACAAAAGATCGAAGTATTCTTGTGCCGTGATCAACTGTCAAGGCTGTGCCTAACCACAGTGCTACCTGCTGACTTCAATATGTCATGCCAGGTAGCTTTTATTTGCATGCGCTCACATGATAGGGAACATCACCTCACTATCAGAGCATGTTGTGCTTGGGTAATCGGTGGCATATTTCTACTCGGGCAGCTTTGATTCACCATTAAGTCGAGCAACAAGTCTGTGCTACCTGCTGGAGCACCATAGGCCCTGATAAGCTTGTTTGCCTCATGTCATAGAGTTAATGAAGATCTGCTCTTTTCCCTTTTGTGAAGAGGAAATGCTAGTTGTTGTGAATGACGAACTCCCTGTAAAGGGTGCTAGAGCTAGACGGTGACAGATATTGCTGAGGTTACTGTGATTTTGTGGCATTTTAAAAACCAGATGCATAGATCTAACATTAATATTTGTATATGGAAAATTGTGTTGGAAGAAGCCTGGGGGGTGGATGAACTTGATGTTCTGGTCATTCCAGGTAGTCATAATCCCCCACCCCTTTCCCCCAATCCCCTGTCTGCTTGAATGGGCTTTTTGCCAGTTGCATGACAGGATCCTGCAAGCTGCTGCTGTTTTGAATGTAAAGATTTGCACACTGTGTGTGTGTGGTTGTGGTGGTGGTGGTGGGGGATGGTAACTTGAGCTGTGCAACGTCTAGCCAGGAAAGACATTAGCCGGAGCTGAAAGGCTCATTACAGGCTGCTTGAGAAAGGAAGTGGATAGCTTTGATGCTTCTTGAGGGGTTTCTCGAAAAGAACACAGCTCTGAATGTTCTCAAAGCAGTTTCTTATCCTAATCAGAGATCATTGCTCTGATATTTCAGGCTGAGAGAGACGTCTGTCGGGTGTGGTTGCTATCTCACCTGGGAACTGCAGTTTTTTTTTTTTTTTTTTTTTTTTCTTTTTTCTCCTCCAAAATCATGCAATGCTGATGGATCCCGCTTGGTTTTTAGGGGGTGAGATGGGAGCAGATGAATTAAGAAATGATTGAGCAGGGGTAGGTAGATGCACTCAGCATGGTGGTGGCTTGTTACTGGATGGGATTCGTGGCTGAGATGAGGGGAGTTCCTCACTTTTTCAGCTCAGTGGGCCCATATGGGTACTTTGTGATGTGGCTGCTTTGTGCTCCGCTTGCCGAAGTCATTGGGTTTGAGAGTGAGGTTTGCTACGTGGGGATTTTGGCATCATCCATTCTATCCTGTCATGCAGATGGTGAAATGATTGTCATCCGTCATCCCTGCCTGGCACTGACCGCCGTGTGAAGGGCCTTGCATCCTTCCTGATCTCCTACAGTCTCTGGCTGCCCTCCCGTGACGGGACATGTTTCTTGTTTGCTGGTGTGTTTGTGGTTGAGTGAGCAGGCTTGACAGCAGGGTCGTCTGGGACAGGATTGTGGGCCTAGCTAATGAGTTCTGGGTTTATTAGTATGGACGTGACTCAGGGTTGCTGTACTCAACGCATTTGTTTACAGAATGAAGACAGGGAAGTGAGAATGAAGGGTTGTAGAGAGGTGCCCGTCTTTAGGCCTTCAGTTGTTTTCCAGCGTTCAGAAGCAAATTTTAAAAATGCAGACCGAAGAAAAGCATTTCCAGTTCAAGTACCAGGACCTTTCATGATGGGTGGTTCACTGACTTTTTTACATGGGGAAATGTAAATGGACTCTCATATCAGAAATGGTGGTCGAGTGCTGTTGAGCATGTACACGTCTGTCAGGGTTTTGCACACCCTGCTGTTTTTTTAGGCTTTTCTTTTAAGCCTGATTCATACCACCCTCCTCCCCCATTTCACATCCGTTTTTCTCCCTCCCCCTTCGTGTGATGGAGCGGTTCTCTCTGTCTTCAATTGGCCTTAAAGGTTGAGCTTCTGAAGAGACTTTCTGTCACAACCTGCTCATTTGGAACCATACGATGGCTTGAATCTATGAACCTTCCACCTCCAATGGCCTTGATCCCTGGTGTCCTGGGCAACGTCTCAAACTTGGCTGAAAGATCAGAATAAAAGTCAAACTCTCCATGTGCAAGGGAGCAGGTCTGTGATGAGTGCAAACCCAGGCTGCTGCAGGTCCTCAGACGGGAAGCAAGTTTGATGACTTTCAAGGGCGCTGCTTTATACCTAATAAAGGAGTCTGTTTCTTAAGTTGTGGCATAAGGAAGTTTTTCATTACTAATAGTTTTGTGTTTATTCTACTTATTTTTCATTTTCTATAAAGATCGGGAGGAGATTCTTAACCTTTAGTGTAATTTAATACAGGGGTGCCCAACTCCAGTCCTGGAGTTACATTTTTGGGTTTCCCCTCATTTAACACACCTGATTCAACTTCTTGTGCTAATTAATTGCCACACAGCTCTTGAGCTGAATCATTTATGGTGGAACAGGGAACGAACTAAGCTACACAGGGCTCCGCCTCTCCAGGACTGGAGTTGGGCACCCCTGATTTAATAGTTGCTAGTGTGACCTTGTAGAGTATTTACCCTGAGTTTCTCTATATAGATAGGTTGCTGTGTAAACAGAGGTGTTAAAGTTTAAACTGAGTAATTGTCCATGAAGTGCTTATTCAGTTATTTACTGTGTGTGTAGAGGATTGTTTGACTTGCTGTTGCTGACCGAGAGCTTGCTTTTACTGCCAGTTGCCTTTTTACTTGTGACCCCCCTGCAGTTTAAATACGAGCAACCCAACTTAACCACGGCCACCAGCTAAATGGCTGGTGTGGCAAGAGATGGGTCAGTTTCTATGCCGTATATGTTGATGGTTCGCCCGGGTGCTTGGAGGATTAAAAGATCTGCGTTCTCTGGTGTTACATGATACAGCCCTGCTGCTGCTGTCATGACCCAGTTCATTGTGGGGTTCTGGTGCTAAGGCCCATGGGTTTGGTTGTGTGGCAGGAGTGACCCTGGGGCCTTTATCACAGTGAGATTTGCTGGTTAGTAGTGCTAGGTGGTATACCAGGTATAATTTCCCATATGGTATGAATATTTCATATACCGCCATACCTATAGCATAAGTGAAACAGCTGTAATGCTTCAGTAAGCAGCAAATTAAATAATATTGCTGCTAGAATCGCTATGTATGCTGTTCAGAGTTTGAGATGGGACCCTTGTTAACAGTTCAGTTACGTTTAACCCAGACTACCTTAAATCCAACAAGTTCTTGCTAACCCATAGATCCAGCTTGATGATGCAGGCTCCAGAGCCTTCCCCCCCGAACTTGACATTCCTGCTGTTTGTTTTGACTGGAGTGAGCATTTTGTCTGTCTGCGATCTGCTGTTCCAGAGTACTGCTGTGCAGGGTGGTCCTGGATTCCAACCTTCTAGAAGTTCCATTTCTTCAGAACCTATTAAAGTTTAGAAATGTTTCAGACTATGTGTAAATGATGCTATGTGCTGCTACTTGGTGATGAATCAGCATTTATGGCATGTTGGCCTAGTTGTCAGAAAGCTTCTGTCCCATTTCTAGTTTTGCTCGCTAGAGCAGCTAGACCAGTCCTTGCTGAAGTGCAGCGTGACCTGCAACAGCACCAGCTGTGGGGGGGGGGGCGGGGGGGCCCTGAAATGGTACACCACCCCCTCCCCTGAATGCAGCCTTTCAGTTGCCTGCTTGTTTACGCTTTGTGTATGAAACTGATAAGGTGTGTCACTAAAATATGTTTTGTCTGCTGATCCCAAAGTGGTTTTCCACTATATTTATATTTATTATCTTGATAATTGTCCCTCAGCCGAGGGTCTAAGTACCACGGCTGGTTCCTGATGCTGCTCAGTGCCAGTGAACACCCTGATGGGGGAAATGGGATCTTTGACATGCTGTGAGCTGGTAGCGGACTTCTGGGTTTGGCCTTGGCCCTGTCAGCCTTTTGGGTCAAGGGTGTCTGCATGCCTTCAGCATCCCTGGCTTCTCTCCCTATAAAATCCTGCTAGCCATACCGCTGAACTGGTATGGTTGGCAGCCCCTGCAGGAGACGCAGCGGCCTCCCCTTGAGGTGCATGCAACTGCTTGCCCATGAAGGCAGTCTTTACTTATAGCTTATCTTGGCTGGCTGTCCTTTCAAAGAGAAGTGCTGTAACTCTTAACCTTTCTGAAGTGTCTCAGATCTGATGGTGCCTGTCACCTCATGCAGCTGGTCTGTGTTTATTTCTCAATTCTCTAGGAGAAGGGCTTGTGTGTAACTTTATTTGAAGGTTCTTTCAGAACTTGTCATTTTTATGGGCTTAATTTTGATTTTTTTTTTTTTTTTTTTTGTCTGGTTGCTGTCCTGTCTTGCTGTCCTCATTTGGCACAAACAAACATGGGCTAAATGGGCTTAATGTTATCTGTGCCTAGGTAGGGCCCCGGTCAGCCCAGTTCTGTAGGACAAATGACTGTGATGAGACTCCAGGGAGTTTCTGTTTGCTGTGATATAAAAACTGAAAAGGAGGCAGATGTGAAGTAGGTTTAGCCGGAATCGCTCGGTGTTTCTAAGGCATGGTGTTTATATCTCTCATCCCCTGCAGGTGAACACCATGAACTACGTGGGCCAGCTGCTGGTGACAGTGCGGGAGCTGTACAAGGGCCTGAACCAGGCGACACTGTCGGGCTGCATCGACGTGGTGGTAGTGCGGCAGCGAGACGGCTCCTACCAGTGCTCCCCCTTCCACGTGCGCTTTGGCAAGCTGGGAGTGCTGCGCTCCAAAGAGAAAGTGGTGGGTTGGGCCGCCGGGGGTGTGGTGGCTGAGGCTCATGTCACTTTAATGCCCTCAGCAGTCCATGTCCTGAATCTGGTCAAATAATCACTTAGCTCTGGGGTAGCAGTGTTGTTTCACACCTGAACTTGAGGGTTTGAATACCTCTGCCCTTTGCGTGGGGTTTACATGTCCTCCGTGGTTTCCTGCTGCAGTCCAAAAACATGCCATTTGGCTAATTGGTGTCTGTAAATGTGTGTGTGTGTGTGTGTGTGTGTGTGTGTGTGTGTGTGTGTGTGTTCGTCCTCTGACAGACAGGCATCTCGTCCAGGGTGTCCCCCATATAGTGTTGTGTGATGGACTGGCATACATACATTATGTGAAGCCACTCGAAATCTGTCCACCATTATGACATAACGGTACACAGATGGACAAATAAGACATGGCAGGTATGACAGACAAGACATGATGATGATGTAAGACAGTGCAGATCGATGCAGACGGACAAGACGGGACAAGAAAAGCAAAGCCATACAGTCACTGGGATATTTAGGGAAGTTGTGAGCGCTTGTGAGATGCAGTAATTGGGGTATGATCGCCTTGAGTAGTTGTAGTGTCAATGCGTGTTTCAGTGGTACCTTTGTGCGCCACCTTTACCATAAGTCTTCATGAAATTTCTTCCCTGCTATGTATTCCACAGTCAATTGTAAGTGGTATTATTGTGAAGTGGAAGCGTTTGGGGACAACAGAAACTTAACTACAAAGTGGCAGACACAGGGTCCCACAGTACTGAGGTGCATAGTAGTTAAGTCACCTGTGCTTTGTTGATTCAGTAACTGCAGAGTTCCGAATTAGCATTTACTCCAGCACAAAAACCGTGCACTGGGAGCTTCATGGAATGGGCTTCCATGGCCGAGCAGTGGCACGCAAGCCTCACATCACCCACTGCAATGCTGAGCCTCGGATGGAGTGGCGTAGAGCACGCCGCCACTGGACTCTGGAGCAGTGGAAATGTGTTCTGTGGAGTGACGAATGACGCTTCTCTGTCTGGCAGTCTGACGGACGAGTGTGGATTTCACAGATGCTCTGAGAATGCGACCTGCCTGACTGCATTGTGTAAAGTCTGGTGAATGAGGGGTAATGGTATGCAGTTGTTTTTCAGGGGTTTGGCTAGGCGCCTTAGTTCCAGTGAAGGGAACCCTTAATGCCTCGGTATACAAAGACATTTTGGACAATTCTATGTTTCCAACTTTGTGGGAAGAGTCTGGGGAAGGCCCTTATCTGTTCCAGCATGACTGTGCCTCAGTGCACAAAGCAAAAAGTCTATAAAGACGTGGTTGGGTGAGTTTGGTGTGGAATAATTTAACTTACCTACTTAGCCCTGACCTCAACCCTATCAAACACTTTTGGGATGAACTAGAATGAAAATTGTGAGCCAGGCCTTCAACTCAAGCATTAGAACCTAACTGCACAAATGCTCTTCTGGATGAGTGGGCAAAAATTCCCACACATATTCAAAATCTTGTGGAAAGCTTCCCGGAAGAGTGGCAGCTGTTATAGCTGTAAACAAGGGGGCAGCTCTGGTATTGATGTCTATAGATTTACAATGGGGTGTCATAAAAGTTCCTGTTGATGTAGTGGCCAGGAGTTCCAGTACTTTTGTCCTCATACCATCATACCGTATCATAAACATCAATAATTAGCTAAACATTGCAGCCTCTAAATTGTTGGATTATGAATCCAGCTACTTCTTTGAACTTGCAGTTGCAGATACTGTGGGCCCGGCTGTGAACTTGCTCTTGCGTGTGAGCTGATAGTCTTTCTTGAAAAAAAACTCTCGGCGCCGCTCAGTGGGTCCAAGCCTGAGCGAACCGTCAAGTTTGGCTTTTCTTTTCTCACTGTGAGACAGCTGGAGCTTCTCAGTAAGTTTTTGCATCTTGCATAAGGGGATAAAGTTACAAAGGCAGATAATGTTCCTCTGAAAAAGGGACGTCATGCTGAGCATGTCGACAGCGACCGGCTGTCATACGGTGAGCCGGTCTGGGCCCTGGGCTCCGAGGAGCCTTCCAGGGCCTTGCAGAAGATTTTGTCAAGAATGACCCAAATAGCTTCTGTGGCAAGCACGACTGAAGGATGACCCACCCTTCGCCTTTGAAATAGGGTGTGGTAGAAACCAGAGGTCCTCTAAAGATGTTTCTGTGCTTTTGTCCATCTGTGTGCCGGTGGAACAATGAAGTTCAGACTGGGGCAGAGGTCCGCCCCGGTCTTTGGGAGCGGACTGTCCTCGGAAGGCTGAATGGAGCTGCTGTCCCAGGTTTTACCCATACCCCACTTGGCCTTGCTCTTATAGTACTTAGCGAAACTTCCTCATAATCAGCTGGGGCCAGAAAACAGTTGCGTGTTTATCAGCTAGGAGTGCCGCTCGTCTGTATCGTCTGCGTCTCCGCATGAACCCCCCGTCATTTGAGTTTCAGTTGAGTTTTCAGCTTTCCTATTCATAGACAAGCAATGCCAAGGCTGGGCCTGCTGTGTGATTGCTTTTCTTATTATTTCCTGTGTTGGTTTTTCCCAGTATTTGCAACAGAGTGCTTTTTCAAGTGCTGGGCTGCATATATATATATATCAGTGCGATGATGTAATATAACTGAAACTGCATTTGCGAATTGGTCTGAAGGGGCACCAGTCAGGGTCAAACTCTTAATCGCAGGTGTTGCCCGTCAGGACTTGATAAACGCAGATGGTGTCCATGTCGGTCTGCAGGCTGTGTTAATACGATACCTGCAAGCCATTACCCAGTGCCTGGGGACCGAGGCTGCTATCGGTCTCCATGGAAACACTGTCCTCTGGCTCTAGCCGCGATGATATGTGCTGGGGGGCACCGTGTGGGATGCAGGCCAGTTATCATGATGACAGGCATTGCCAGGCTGCTCCTGGCCCCTTGGCCTTTCCTGTTGGGTGACGTCATCCCTTCATTCGAAATTTAAAGCAGCGTTTTGACGCAGGAGGTACAGCAGTGACCCGCTTGGCATCCAGTGTGAGGAACTGCAGTTTCCCCAGCAGATCTTATGGGGGTCAGTGGCTCAGTTGGTTAAGCCTCTGTATCTGTGATCGGTAGGTTCCTGGTTGGAATACTGTGGAATGCTGTCGAGCCCTTTAGCAGGGCCTGTAACCCCCTGAAAGTGGTCCTGCTGGATAAATGGCTAAACCTCACCTGTGTGTGTGTGTGTGTGTGTGTGTGTGTGTGTGTGTGTGTGTGTGTGTGTGTGTGTGTGCGCGCTGCATAGTGATGGATAGACAATCGTGAGCAGTGTTTAATGTTGCCTGCTAGCGGCATGTCCAGCTGTCTGTGAGGAAACCACGCTAGGGTGGGTGCGCAGCTGGCCTCAGGAGTGTCGCAACGGGGTGTTACTTCAGAGATGGCAGCCGAGTGGCTCAGCAGAGGGGCGTCTCACCCACCGGCCCGCCTCCTCCCCCAGATCGACATCGAGATCAATGGTGAACCCGTGGACCTGCACATGAAGCTGGGTGACAACGGGGAGGCCTTTTTCGTGCAGGAGGCCGGCGAGCACAGCGTGAGTCGGACGCCAGAAGCCGCCGTCCCGGCTGATGGGGCTTCGATAAGCACCACTCTTGCTTCAGCTTCCTTTAGCGCATTATCTTTCCCTTCCTGTAAGCGGTAACACCACACTTCATATTTTTATTGTGACCTCAATACGATGGTTATTTATAAGACTATCCTTTCAGGTTCTCGCGTTACTATAGCCAGGTGCTGTGTGACTGGCTAGCGGTCGGTGCTTGTCCCTGAAGCCCCGCCCCCTTCCGTGTCATCCCTCAGGAGGCCGTCCCCGCCCACCTGGCCACCTCTCCTATCCCCGTAGAGGAACCGGTCTTCTGGAACCTGGAGCCGGCCCCGGGCCCCGTGGACGCGGCTGCGCCGGCGCTGGTGCCCAAGAAGAAGAAGCGGAGGCGGAGGAAGCACAAGGGCGAGAACCGCAGGGAGGAGCTGGCAGCAGCCAATGCCAGTGAGGACATCTTCGAGATGGAGCTGAGCTCCGACGACGAGCCGGCTGCTCACAGCCCCAGGTGTGGACGTGGGATCTCTTCCCATCTTCGGTTATTCTAATTCAGCTTTTCTGTGGTGGCTCATTTTCATTCTGCCAACCCCGTTACAGGGCTGGGTCTCACTCAGTCGTCAAGGAGATTGAGCACAAGCTGCACCCCGTCATCCACCCGCGGGACAGCTACCCTCTCTCCGATGGAGACTGGTCGCCCTCTAACAGGTGCGTGTCTCTCCGGGTCCTGTGCCGCCGAAAGGTTGTGGGCTCTAGTCACAGCTGACCTGTGCTGCATCTTCCCCTGCAGCCTGTCCTTGTTGGAGCCCCAGTCCCCGAAGAGTGACTCCGAGCTGGTGGTGAAGTCCTCCGAGAGCTTGCTCAGGACCGAGTCGCACATGCAGTGGTCATGGGGCGAGTTTCCTGAGTCCACCAGGGTGAGGGCCGCGCTCCCATCAGCCTGTCGTGCGTTGTGAGAGGGGCCCACAGTCAATTTCAGCAGCCTTCTGAGCAGCGCTTGTGAATGCAGAAGTAATGAGGCCATGTGTTAAAAATAGTCTGTTTGAATCACTCCTTCCTATCTCTGTAAAGTGAGTCCGCCATCTTCTTAAAGGTAAATCTGACTGACTGTATGGGGCACTGTAAAATATAATCAGTGCACTGCAAGCCATTGCATGCAGCCAGCATGCGATTCAGCACTGCTGCTCTGCCCAAAGGGTGGTAAAGGTGATGTGTGAGGTCACCTGATTGCCTGTAATGCAAATAGAGCAAGAGAATTGTACAGAAATGTAAGTATTAAAAAAAAATAACAATACTGGTATTCTCTGCAAAGGCTGAAGTTATTTCAGTTAATGTAGCAAAATAAACGACAGGCCTACTATTTTGAAATGTCTGGTTGCTAGGATACCAGCATAGAGCAATTATAGTGTTGATCTGGCTTCGTTGTCTGATTCCCTGTATGGGGAGTAGTAAGTGAACAGGTGATGTCCATTTAAAAATGAGCCCTGGAGTTATTGATGGAGTCAAGCCAGGTTTTCCCCATTCTAGGTGGCCAAGAAGGAGTGGGCGGAGCTTCCAAAGACTGTGACCATCACACCTTCAGAGAGCACGCACTTCCGTGTTATCCTCAGCTCCGAGGCCATGGGGGCAGGGACTGGTAGTGGTCCACCGGCAACCTGTGCCATTGTGAAGCCTGAGCCACGCACACCCGTCACCATGGCTGTGCCCGTCACCATGGAAACACCTGTTACCACGGTGACGCCCACCCCCTTGTCTGGTTTGACAACTTCCACGCCATCAGATCCCATCGCCGCAGCGACTGCCGCTGAACAGATGACCGGGGACATGGGCGACGTGTGCGTCGGGGTCAAACACTGCAGCCAAATGGACTCCCCGTCCAAGAGGAAGGGTGAGGCCTGATTCTCCTCGGACCAGGAGCATAATCAGAATCAGAAAACTTTATTTATCCCAGAGGAAATTGTGTATGCGATGACTGCCACAACACAGAAACAGAAGAACAATGTAAAAAATAAAATAGTCTACATAAAATCTAAATAGAAATCTGTAAAAACACTTTAGAAAATCAGTAGTGGTAATAAGTACTATTAAGCAATATTAAGTGATGAAAAGTAATATAATGTATGGTTACCGCTACTAGTCTGACAAATTTAACTCATGGGAGTTTTACCAGAGACCCGTTTGAAAAAGCAGGATTTCTTGCTTAGCTGGATAACTTAGATTTAAGGTACCGCAATTTAAATGGCCTTTGTCGTCTTTTACTTATATTTAACCCATGCTACCTTAAATCCAACAAGTTATCAGGCTAAGCAAGAAATGCTTTCTGTAACATGCCCCAGTTCCAGCCAGGTTCATTGTGAGCCATTGCTGGCAATACCAGTCAGAAACAACACGTGCGGATTTTTGCACATAAAAACACTGTGTCAGCGTGTCCATAGATAGTGGCTGGAGAGTACTGTGTGCAACTGATTTAATCAGCACAAATAGGACACAAGTGCTAATAAACAGCATAGACCTACTTTAACTTCTGTTGGTAAAAGGCGCAGCCATCTTGAATACTGAGGTCTGGGTTGCAGAGGTTCGTCTGACGCTCTTAGGGGGCGTTCCAGGTGAAATTTCTTACTAGGAACTTGGAAATTCCGACTTCTGAGTTCACATGGACCCAGTATTAGTCACTGCCATGCTACATGATATGCTAATTCTGTTCAGTCCGTAGGCCTGGCATTACCTCCAAGCTACTTGCTATGCTAATTCTGTTCACTGTACAAGGTCACAGTCAGTGTCTGTTGTTTACCGTTGTGTTTAGCTAGATACCTTTACAGAAAGCAGCTTATACAATTACAGAAGTGAAAGTTTATCTTTCTCAGGCACTTGAGAAGCACTATGTGTCATGTTACCCAAGCTGGGCTTCTTGTAGAAGTTTGACCAGTTCATTTTCGGCCCTTCAGGCGAGGGGAGGGCATTAAACCATTCCCTAAGATTCCACCTTTTGAATTTCCTTCTCTGGTTGATATTGAACAGTCACGCACACAGGTATTTAAATACCTTCAGCAAAATAAAAGAAAAACAGCTGACTATTTACTAACATAAGCTAGCTTTTTTTTAATGGTACAGGATGGGGGAGAGAAGCCTGAGTGTATATATTGGGGGGGGGGGGGGGGGGGGGGGGGGGGGGGGGGGGGGGGGGGGGGGGGGGGGGGGGGGGGGGGGGGGGGGG
>JAODKF010000101.1:475187-497619 GCA_026779585.1 Mormyrus proboscirostris
GTGATGCTGATTGGACCCCAGAGCATCCTCTCCACTGTCACTGGCGGACTCACACACACGTATGTATGTGTACACACACACACACACACACACACACACACACACACACACACACACACACACACACACAGCATATATGTAAGGCCCGATGGGAACATGATTACATCCTTTCGGACTCACATGATGGTGAAGGAGCACGTGACGGAGGAGTTCTCGTCTTGCAGGGAGACCTGGTAGTAATGCTCTTCCTTGGCCACCGTGGGAACGGGGATGTTGGGCAGCTTTCCCTGGTCCAGCTCCTTACAGCTGGCCTGCCAGTTCACCTGAAAAGGAGACACGGACAAAGTTGCTGGCGCCAGCAGACCAGCAGATACACCCGAGACCTTCATCCGGTCAAAGCTACCCGGACCTGGGCCGCCTCCTCACGTCGCCATAGCAACCGCTATGGTGACTTCTTGCATCACAACAAACGCCTTTTTTTTGTTTTTAAGCTAGCTAGCCTTTTCCCATGGCCAGTTAACCTAGAGGGAAAACCCTGCTAACTAGCCACTAAAATATTTGTTTACTTACTGTAACTTATTTATTATTTGTATTGTTAATATGTCTCTACATGTTGCACTAAGTAGAGAGATGCTCTTAATCTCATCGCACATGTATATAATGTAAATTGTATATGTGTACAGTGACAATAAAAAAGCATTCTATTCTATTCTATTCTACATCTGAATGAGTTACTTAAAATAACTCCACCGGGTCTAATACAGTGCGGATGATGCTAAAATATAGGTAAAAATGTTAGACACACATGCAGCTTTTTCAGCATCATAGCTGGCGTGTATATAAACACAAATAAACCTTCCTCCGGATCTGTGTAGAGATGCCAAACCCCATCTGGAGTCCACCCTCCTCACCTTGATCTTCCTGGCCAGGCTGGGGGTGAGCGGCACCACACGGTCGGCCTCGTCGAACATCTGGAAGTGCAGGTCCTGCAGGATGTCCCCCGCCGTCCAGCCCACCTTCTCGCCATCCTTCAGTGCGATGATGGTTCCGTCCTCCTGCTGGCTGAAGATCTCCAGCCTGGCCACCTGCCGACTGGGCGTGACCCTCAGCACCTGCTCTACAGTCTTCACGTTCTTGCAGCTCTGTGTGGACGCGAGCTCAGGTCACGGACCGGACCGGCGTCGTTTAGATCCCCGTACGGCGACGGGCAAGGCGAGCGGGAGACGGATGGCGAGACTCACGGGGATATCGAACTTCGCGGCGATCATGTGGTCCGCCTTGATGCTCTTGATGCACAGCTTGCTCTTAAACAGGCCTGTTCCTGTGTTGCTACAATCCAAGGCCTCCAGGGGAAGGTCTGGGGTACCTGTGAACTGCCAGAATCGCACGAAAGACAACGGTCACGTTTACACTCCCGGTTACACACGGCTTATCCCTAAGCTGCATTAACACAGAGTCGACTCCTTAGGAGCACATGCATGGGTGAAGTGCTGCGTGTCTCACGTCACGTCACTCCGGACAAAAGTGTCCGTTAAAGGTATCTTCCGGAAGGTTGCCTGTTCAAGTCTCGCACTGGTTCCTCTGTTGTACTTTTCATTAACTAGGCAAAATTGCGCACGCACACACACATACATACTGGATCCTGCCTCAACAAACAATGGTCCTACTTGAAATGACGGCTTGACCAAATAATAAGTATACTTGGAAATGCAAAGTACCTCAAGCCCCAACAGAAATGAAATATCCAGATTTTATTTTGGAAAACAGTCAGACAGATGACGGTGATAAGTGCAGTCCATCAATTTCCAGATGAGTGTTCGCCAGCGGCGGGATAATCGATGTCATGTGCAGAGAGACTGTCGTCACCCTACAGTCACGCAACAAGCTGCGTTCAGCTCTGGTCACCCCTAAATCACCCACTGACCCCCATCCCCACCCAGGCTTGGCCAGGAGAGGACGGCAACTCCGGCCGACCTGCCGGCCATCCGGTTACCAGAACCGTGGAGCTCGCCGGTCAGTAAAGACGTCGCGGCAGACGCAAGAACACAATGCTCTGCTGTGGGGGGGTCAGTCCAGGTTTGGGCAGACTTGTTTTCCATTAACCGCTACACCCCCCCCCACCCGTCTACACTGCCAAGCATGACATCATCCTCGCGGGATGTTCAATACGGACATTCCGCCAGGTCATTGTTTCAGAGACTGAAGACCCTCACGGTCACTGAATTAGACGCAGAATCGGTTGAGAGCGGAAAATGAGCATGATGCATGAATGGAAACAAGCATATGCTCTGGCCAAAGCAGACCATGGTGGCCGCACTGGATGGAGGAAGAGCACGTGGAGTAGGACGGTCACCTGGCAGCGGACGATCAGTTTGGGGTGCGCTGTGATGTTGCCCGCCTCGTCGTGCACCTCCACCCTGAATTCCTGGCACGTGCCATTCTCCACCTCCATCTCCGCGCTGTCTGGCTTCACCTTCAGGCAGCTAGGAAGCCCTGGGGGGGGGGGGGGGCGACACGGTAGAAGGAAGGCTGGTCAGCTAGCAGGCGCTGACATCTACATCAATATCGACATCCAGCTTGATCTAGTCCTGAATTTTAAGTGTGGCTCACAGGAAACATGTCCTTCGATTGGACATTACCAAGCATTCTGCTACTACGGGGTTGTCTGTCGAAAGGAGGAAGGGGAAAGCAGAATGTGTGTGTGTGTGTGCGTGCTTGTGTACGTGTGTGTGCGTGCTTGTGTACGTGTGTGTTGGGGGGAGGGAAGGGCTTAGGAAAGTCATTCCACTGGGGATCAGAAAAACTTAACATTGGTAACTAGGGCTCGGTACCAGGGTCCAGAGGTCAGGGGAACGAGGAGGCAGGAGCTCTGCCCCCTCACAGTGACCGGGTCCCTCCCAATAGGAGGGAAGAGCCCCCCCGCAATCATGACCCCATTCATTTTCTTGAGTATACGGCCTCGCCCCCCCACCATGCTGAAAGCCTGACTTCCTTTGGCCCTTAGAGTAATCACCGAGGTCATAAAAACATCTCAGGTTCAAAGACCGACTGCCGGATCTCCACTGTGCTGGGGCATCAATTATACATTCATCAGGATTCACGAAAAGCGGCACCAGAGGTAGGGGGCGCCAACAACACAGAAACGGTCACTTTCTAGAACTTCTATGCCCTTTAAAGGCCAATACTGATATTAACAAAAAAAATCCCCATACTGGCTGGATACATCAGCCCCCCCCCCCTTGGGACAGAGCCCTCACCTGGCAGGAGGCTGATCTTGAGAAGCTGAGTTTCTGGTTTCATGCCTGGTATGATGACCTTCACACTGTAGCCCTGACACAGAAGCAGTACGAGAAAAAAAAAAAACGATATTATGCGGAACCCACAGATACAGTCAGACAAATCTCTCAATAGGGATGGACTGGGGTCCTTTGTAATTCCACATAAACCTCTGCACAGCACGCCACACTCAATCTCACGGGGATTCCAATTGACTCTAGGTCTGATTGGGTATCCAAATTAAGCACATCGGGAAAAGGTGCATTGTAACGAGTTTGTTAGCATTAACGATGCCCCTCTCAGGGTTTGGCCCTTTGGTTCACTGACCTTGCCCTGGAAATTCTTCACGGGCCCGATGGCTTTCACGCCCTTGATGGTGAAGGCGTTCCCGTTCACCGAGGTCTCGTCGTAGCTCAAGTCCAGGCCACTGCAACAAGACCCCTTGAGATGCTGACACTCGCGAGCCCAACTCAGAGCGAGCTCTCGCTGCTTAATCGCGGTACCGGAGGCCGGTATATCACTCACCCACACTCCAGAAGGGGCTTAATGTCAGCGGGTGGCTTGGTGTGCTGCCCAAACTCATCCAGGAACTCCACGGGGATACTGAAAGGCACGGCTACGCGGAGGGGGCTGACGACGGCCCCCAGGGTGAACTTCTGAGCGCTGCCCGCTGTTGGGTGGAGAATCACCCTCATTACATGGTATGCATCAGTCAGTCAAAGCTGCCTGATAGGTGAAGCTTCGTACACCCTTGTGGGAAGACACGTCACCTTGAACTTGTCAATTAGGGCAGCTGCAAATAGCATTTACCATCAAGTCAACTGGGAAAAAGGCTCTCGACTACAACAAAGAGGGAAGGGGATCTAATCACATTTAATGAGCGTGAGACGACCTAGATAATGTCTCGGAGGAATCCGACATAATCCCAAAACAAGAAGGGTCAGCCTGTTGATTTAAGGGTAAACTGAACATGGCAAGGAGGATTTAATGAACTTACAGGGGACACGATCAAGCGCACGCACATCATCCTTCTCACTGGTGATCCGGCACATACAACATCATATATATGATACCATAACGGAGCCGTGCATTCATGAAGGGACACCTACCACAGATGGAGAACTTCAAGCGGTAGGAGGGCAGCTTCTGTCCGGCGAACATGCTGGCGCTGCTCTCATTCAGCACGGCCTGCAGGTGCAGGGTGTAGCTACCCAGCTTGCTGAGGTTCTCTGTGGGGGTAAGGACAGGGTCTTCAGACAGAGCCAAGAAGTGACAGAGACTTCTCTCCTGGAGAACCTTCACTTTCTCACTACACGCCTAGGTCAAGGAGGAGAGTTATAGCTACTCAGTATCTCTGCTCCAGAAGTAGTTTTCCCAAATAATATCCCATTGCTGGTACCAATTCTTACCAGGGCATACACAGGATGACACAGGACTCAATGTACGTGCAAAGTAGTAAAAATTCAATTCTGAATAGTACGAGAATTAAGAAATGAAAAATTGACAAATGAAAAAGAGAAATGCACCCATAGTTTTAAACCAATATGGCCATTTTCCTCCATGTTGGCTGATATGAGAGTTTGTCTCGATGTCACCGGTGGGGGCTGTAGAGAATAAGAGGGGGAGACATCTTTCAGATCTCACATCACGATGTCCCAAGTAAAGGCATGACATACTAAAACATGAAATGCTCATCTTCCGCGGTTTTCTGGACAGACTCGAGTTCTGCTATTCCTTACAGTGCCAGAAGACTTTCAGCTCCATGAGAAGCTTCTTCGAGGAGCTCAGGTTGGTCCCAGGCATCCTAGTCATGGATTCACCTTTCTTGTTCAGGATCTCAACCTGGATGGGACCTTCAGAACCACACCACCATGAAATTAGCACCCAAAACAGAACTGCTACAGGCAAACGAATTTCCATTTGAGTTTGCTACATGCAAACTCAAGTCACACTGGCTATACTGTTCATTTAGAAATTTGACAAAATTAGCATTTACCTCCTGCTCTTGTAGTTACGGGAAGAAGTCCCAGAAGATTCCAGAGCACTTACCAAAAGGGGTACCAGCAGAGCGTACATCATTCTGGGTCCATTCATTGCCCTCTGGCCAGGTCACTCTGAGCTTGTCTGGCAGTCTGCATCCAAGTTGAAGAGGATCAGAGAAACTAGCAAAACCAGCTGGGAGAACCACAACTTAACCCACGACAATGGCGTCCCACTCACTTTGCGAGCTCGTCATCGATGTATTTCTTGATGGACTTCAGATTGGCCGCCCTGTCAATCTTCGAGATCGGAATTGTTTTGACCTCATCAAAAAGCTGCTTAGGTTCCTGCAGCAATAAAACAGCTGAATCAGGATCTAAACAACCCAGGACAAAATGCATATGCTGGCACCTGAAGTTACCGGTGAACATAAAAAGGAACCACTTTCACGTCCAGTAGTCATTGGGTGCTTTTTCACGCAAACGTTGTCCTTTGAGGCACACCATTATACAGCAGGGCTATTCAAATCACGTTCTCCAAGGGCCGAGCGCTGCTGTTTTTCCAGCTTTCCTTTACCTAAGAGCCAGCTGTGAAGCCTCTGACCAATTATTATTAAGCTAACTACCTGGGACACCTGAGGCCTGGATTAGACCAAGACCAGCCAAGTTGACAGTCTGATAGAATGAACTTGTACAGATCTTAGAGCTCCATGGTCTGAAATATTCGATCTATGGGATCCACACACTTACGCATTTCATGAATGCCTTATGCACATTATACTGCTTACCAAACTATGGGTGTAACTAAACATCCGTATAGCACCGAAAAGCCGGCGTCCGGAGAAATGTTTCACCCGTCATTTAAGGCCCTGGTGATGATTGTGCATGCACTATATCAGGGCTATTCAAATCATGCTCCTCGAGGTCCAAGCACTGCTGGTTTTCCAGCCTTAATTTACCTGTCAGTCAGGCGTGAAGCCTCTGACCAATCAGAATCAGTAATTATTAAACTAACTACCTGGGAGAACTGAAAACAAGGCCTGGATTTGGAATCGAGGTCCAGATTTGAAGAACCCTACGCTATATAATCACGATTACATCGTGACGTGAACGTCCTACACAGATTAGAGGCCAAGTCTCTATATAAATCAGTGCATTTTTAACAATCACTGTCAACATCAACTCATGAATGTGTCATATCAGGGGTAATAAATGATTGCCTCCCTTGCTTCATCAGATATCATCAAAAACACAGCACGACCTGCAGTTGTTGGTCATACTCAAGATCTGGTAAGACCACTCTAGGTTTGAACAGGACAGACCCATTGGCGATATCGCCTCGTACCACAGCCAGCTGGACGTGTCCCCCAGTAGCGTAGACGTCTCCTTCATGATCACCGTAGAGGAGGAACTGGATGATGCTCCCAAAGATGATAGGATGTGTCTTCACTGTTTTCACCTGAGGAACAGAGCAGGGGTGATCAGACCTGGGCTCGATACCCCTAAAAAAGCAGAAGATTTCCTCCTGGGACTTGAAGAGTCACTCTTTACATAAGGAGAGACTCACATACTGGCCGGTGCTGTATGTCTTGCCATCCCACTCAATAGACGTGAACTTGGCCCACGGCGATTGCATCTTCTTGGTGGACACGTCCATTCTGGCCATGATGCCCTGGAAGCCCAAGAACTTCACCTGTTTGTCCCACTTTTCGTGGCATTCCTTCAACCACTGGGAAAACTCCTTCTGGATTTTCACCCTTTGCTCCTGGAACAGAGATCGGGGGATTTAACATCAGGGGTTGAGGACAAAGTGAGACAGAAGACCCTGTGCAAGCCCAGGTTTCAGGGTCCAGTCACCAGATCACATGGCAATTATTCTTCCCCCAAATTTATCACATTTGACTTATTTCTGTAGATGCTTTTATCCAAAGTGAAGATGACAGTAGTAATTTGGGATATGGCCCTTGCTCAAGTGCCCAATAAAGACATCACTCTTCCAACCATGGGATTTAAACCAGCGACCATTTGATCATAGACACAGGGTCCTAACCCACAGAACCACAAACTACACTATAAAGACGGCAGATAGATTCTTATTTCATTATTTAGAATTGCTTGTGAGACAGATTGATACATCAAGGAAAATGCCAAAATGTCCACGTTGTCCTCATCACCTGTCCGTTGACCACCCTGGTGAAGATGGTCTCTTTGTCCTTCAGCTGTAGCTCCAGGTCCATGAAGGTCAGCTTGTTGGTGCTGACTTGGAAGTGGTCGTTAGTGAAGAGCACTCCGGAGATCCTGTTGAAGCACTCCACCGGGACGGGCCCACTCTTCTTAGGTCGGACACACCAGTCAAATCTGGAAAGGTACGGTCCATAGGCTCGACTCATACCATTGGCACAAGTGCTTAGGTGAAAGCAAGAAGAACCTCGAACTTAACACCAGGACCCACACAGGCTCTTACTCTGCTACGGTGGTGTAAGGGATCAACCTGCCGTTCCAGAAACACTGAAATATAGGCCTCTTGCCTCGGCCTTCTTGGTTGAAGATGACATAGTCTTCCTCCTCTTCTTCAGCTGCATCTAAAGTGAAAGACAAGCCAAACAAGAACATTAACCTCAACAGAAAGCAGAGGAACTCCCATCCATAAAGACCATAAAGCAAACATTTCAAAAGCGTAAGACTGACTGGAAAAAGAAAAGGGGTCCTCGGGGTAGGTCTCCTTGTCGTAGAGGAAGGGGTGGTATCTGATGAGCCCTTCCACGATGCCGTCGCCTTCCACATGAGCCCTGAACTCGAAGGTATCCACGCACGAGTTGATGTAGAGGGTCTGCATGTCATTGGAGACCTGGCGGAGGTTCAGCATCCTTGGCGTTTTGGACTTCTCCAGCAAGCAGATCTGGGAGCAAAAGGTGTATGCAAGTGAGCCCAGGAACCTTACAGTGTCATTAGTCATTATCTTATTGGGATTCAGTACCGATTAAGACACATCTACTTGCTTTCCATTAGTTTTTTTGTAAACAAAACATGAAATACTACTACAAACGCCTACATTGGTGGGCAGAGACGAGTCGAGAATTTGACCTTTAGGTCCCCTGAAGACATACGACATACTTATGTCACACTAAATTAAAATTTGACTGTGAGGCATGAAACGTATTGGAAAATGAGACCACAAAATGGTTTTACATGAATTATTTTTCAGGGGGGGGGCTCAAGCCACCTAAATAGGGTCTGGAACCACATAAAGGCTGGAGACAGCCGTTCCTCCTTAAATCAAGCAAATCCTTAAACACATGCAAGTCCATCTTGTTCAACCAGAAGCAGCAATATTCCGGCCATCGGTGATGTCGCTATTCCAGGGTGTTTCTTCAGGATGCTCCTCACCTGGATATTAATCTTGGTCACGGTGTCAGACGTCTTGAGAAGTGACGCCGAATCGTTCCCCTGCGCTCCGTGAATATAATAATGATAGATGTGTCTGAAAGGACAGAGCATGCATGAAAAAGCAGGAGAGGCCGTCTCAAAGTATCGGCCCGCAAGTCCCAAGGAGCCAAAGCTTTTTAATTAGTAAAATCTGCCCGCCGATCAGTCATTTCCTACAGAAAACTATTCCATTCATTAGCAGCACTTCACATTTTACTACCACCAACCCCCACAATCCAGAGGCTGTTCAGTGGATTTTTTTTATGAATATGGGGGGTGGCGGGCTGAAGACCTCCTTTCCAGTGGCCTCCAGGTAACTGGGGTTTGAGAACCCCTGATAGCCCTTTGATAAAAATGGGAAGAGACATATCTGACGTACAGAGGGCGGCGAGCAGCTATATCGAGGAGGTCCGTGAAGATTCAAGACCAGGGGCATAAGCAGCAATCTCACCATTCTTAATATGCACCAGAGCACTTTGGACAATTACAAGCAAGGTAAGCTTGGTTTATTGGAGCAAGTAGCTGTGTTGGTGGAGGGGGGGGGGGGGTTTAACTCACGCCAGCTCTCTGGTCCACGCTTGGAAGTCACTCTTCAGGAAGGCGATGTGCTCGGGCTGCACCCCAGTGATGACCACGGCGGTGAAGCTGTCCTTCTGCACCTCCTCCAGGATGAGGTTGTGCAGGAATCGCTCATCCTCACTGGTGATGTGGGAGGAGTCGCCTGGCTGGAGGGGCAAGTTCACACACATCGTCACTGGCCATCGGATGGTGGACCGTGAACCATGGACTTATTTCTGCTTTGTTTGTTTTGCTCCAGTCCCTGTGTCTAGATGCATGTGTTTTTTTTTTTATTCTGTGGGGTAAAAGGCCTTGAATACCGATTCTGCTACAACCAAATGATTAAACACGGGTATGATAAAGTCACGGCAGTCACCATACGTCATATTCAGTGCATTTAATTTATCACATAGAGATACAGATTATGCATCTCTGTCTTTGTGTGGACTCTCCATTCATTTCATTAATTTCTATGGACATAACCCCTATGGCAATTTTGATAACCTTACCCCCTACCCAGTGCTAACCTTAACCATAAGGAACCAAACAAAATCAGCATTTTTAGTTTGACTGCACTCACAGAATTTTACAAAATTGAGAATTGAGTTTCCCCATTGAGTTCCATCTCGTTGCGGAGACATTTGTGTAATATATATACCTGACAGACACAGACACACAGACACACACACACACACACAGACACACACACACACACACACACACACACACCTAAAGCTCACAGTTCCTCACCTTCCTGTTTCGAATGAAACCGCAGTAGATGTCCTCTCTGTTCCTCTCCTTCTTCTCAAACTCTTCCTTGGACAGGACCAGCTCGTGCACATCTGGTGAGCCCACCGGCCTGGTGATCATCTACATAGAGATGACAGCGCGTCACAGCCGTGCTAACACCCCCCCGGAAAACCCGGCCCAGGGAGCACGCGGCTTGTCAGCTCACTGCTCACACGTAAAGCCCTTTAACTGGCCTTAGAGCTCCATAAACAAAAGGCATGCAACGTTAAAACACAAAATTAAAAATCGGTAACTTTGACACAGTCCAAGCAATCAAATGCAACATGAAATTAAATTCTGCACAGCTGGTAACAAATGCCGGCTAATTAATGTTATGCAGTCGAGTTAACACTGCAGGGCAAAAATTATATGTAAAATAAGATCACGTTACATACATTACTTGTATTTTTAAATATTTTGTAGCACAATAGGTCTTTTAAATATGCATTTCAGGATAAATCTGAAGACTGCTACACTGAGGGGTTTACAGAAAAGGTGAATATAATCAAGTCGAACAAACAAAGCCTATTTTTCGAATTATGTAATGATTAAGTACAATTAGACTTCCTTGCTGAAGAAACACCATTTTTCCCCCTGAAAAGCTCAGTAATGAGCACAGCTTAATTTACCCATCAGGTGGTTTTATAGTAGTGAACAGCCAAATATACCCATAAATAAATAAAATTGGGGTAGACATATAAGGAACAGTGTTAGTACAAAGGATATCATATTATTCATGTTTTACTAGGACTGCGAGTTAATGAGCACACAGCACACTGCTGTAGTGATCTAAAGTCACTGATGGGCAAAAAATGTTACGCAAAGATGTCATAGAGGTCGGAAACAAAAACGCCAACCACTGCAGGGAACAGACTCAGTCACACACAGTCAATTAAGGCAATCCGATTAATTTAAGCTGCTTTTGTACAGTGGAGAAGAGAAAAAAAGGGTCTACTAAACCCCCCCATATATGTTCTATTAAAATTCATAACAGTATATCCACCTCCAATTGTTGTGCATGCTATTTCGGCCGATCAAACTCATCACCATTACTTTCCACTTAAATAAATAAAAAAAGCACTCAAAGCTTGCAAACATTTGTTCTGCTTTCTTCCATTCATCTGCTGAAAAAAAAAAACTTCCTGCACAGCACATTATGCTTGATTTGATTATTTAGCTTGATTATTTAATAGCTTAAAACAGCGCAGCATAATAACCTGTAGGTACAGATGCCAGTATGATGAAGTTAATGTGGCCCATCTGTTTGCTGTATTACATGATCCCTTACATAAAACACTAACTTGAAGCTAGGGAGATCATATTTAATAATGTATTTGATGTACATTTAATATTTTATGTGATATATTTAATAATCATATTTGATGTAGCTAATTTTAGGTTCATAACGGACTTTTGCCGTAAGTTTTCTTGGGTGTGTGTGTCTGAAAGTGAGAGTCTCACGGAAGATGCGTGAAACTTGCCAACACTGCATGATGCGTGCAATTCTGACATAGGGTACGATTGAGTTCTGGCAGTGGTTCGGACATACTGAGCCCGTTATTCAGAATCGTCGACTAATTGCGACAGCCCTAACTGAACCGATTCGAGGAACCAGAGGTGATATCCAGCCTGCAACTAATTATAGTGCTGCTAAATAATACTTAGAATAGCTAATTATCCTCTTTTTTATCCCGATTTTATACACGTTCTTAAACATTCAACAATGCTGACTCATCTTTAGCTGGAAGCAGTAAAATAAACATTCACTGAGGAGGACACCAAAAATGCCAGGTAATGGATCAATTCCAACATACCAGCCATGAGGTAAATACCCTGAACACCACTATGGCTAAAGGTGACTCGGCAGCAGGAGAAGAATATCGGACGAAAAGCTCTGTACCCTTGCCGACTGTCCGATGTAGAAGACCGCCTGCTTTCCCCCGACGCCGAAGTAAGATATGTCACTGTTCAGGCTCCGGGGCACCGGAAGGGGACGGATGTAGCCAGTGTGGTCACTGCGGGAACAATATGACAACGGGATGACATGCCAGATACCTTTCGTCGACAACGTGAAGAGCATGGGGACAACAGAACGCGACGGATAACAGGATCAGCAGCTGGATGAGGACTGATGGATGGAGGGGAGGCGTATTGGCAGGAAGGCAGCTTGTCAAAATAAGGCATCTAAGGAGCACCCCTGCAGGCTGAAGTGTGAACTGCAGTCCATGAACAAAGCTCTGAACTTGGGTGGCTTTTATACAAAATGCGTGTGGCTGCCAGCTTCAGATCCTAACCCATTAAACCCCATTGAGATCCACACCAAAAGGAACTTGCGAGGAGCTCTCTACGTACCTCTGGAAGTCACTGTTCTCCCGGGTGAACTTGGACAGCCGGTACACGGCCCAGTTGTTCAGCTGTTTGGATGTCATTCCAGAGCCATTGTCGAAGATCACCACTGCAGGTTTCCCCTGGATGTCGTCAAAAAGCTGAGGGCGGGAAAAATTTATGTCCTTCAAGGTTCAACTAAATTTAAAAGTTATTTTTTTTTCCAAAATATCTCGAGAAGGAATGAGTATTTCTGAAGTTCTGATGACACATGCTCCCAGAGTTCCTGATTTTTAACCAAAACCAGTACAAAATCTCATGCATATATTTACTGGCAATTTTCTACATGCCTTTTGTTCACGCCATTCAGTTACTAACTCAATCTTGTTGTCCTGACATATACAAGGACAAAGAATGGATGCAAAATCAAAGATTCTTTTCCACCTGGCACTAACCATGTACTCCTTCACAATACTAAGCCATAGAAAGGTCCGGAATGAAACCCCTGCATTCCCATATCAAGGAGATTCTAATCCCCACGTGCATATTGTCTGCAAATTTATATATTAGATGCGGCTAAAAGCTGAGAAATTTCAATAGGCGCTGCTAGTTTTTCCTCATAAGAAGTATATCTAGACTGTCAGCATCTGCACATCAAATTATGACAAATCTGAGTACCCCAGAATGTCCTGGAAACAAAACCACGAAGTATGTGTGGCTGACTCATGTACATGCCATGCAATAAGCCTAAAATCACTGGGATAGAAAACACTCAAAAATGGACAGGGTTCAAAGGGTTGACTGTACTGTGACAGGGTGCAAAACATCCTGCTTCGAAGTTCGAATGCTACCAATAAAATCCGTCTTATTTGGGGAGAAAAACAAAACGTACAGAAGCATTTATATTGATGTTCTAAGAAAAAAAAAACATCCACGGTTCAAATTATACTGGGACACAAATTTTAGGCCATATTGCCGAGCCCCAAGACGGTGCCTATGCTCCTATACACTATACATTTTACAGTGTGTTGTGTTACTTAGTCCGTTTCTAATCTTGACTTCATATCGCCCTGCTTTGGTCTTGGTCAGGTCTCAGTTTCTCCCTGCCTTGGGCTTTGTCTCGTCTCAGTCTCGATACACTGTGGTCTTGGTAATGACTTGGTCTCAGTTTAGGTGGTCAACTACATCACTCCCGCCAAAGTCTCATGTTATAGATTTGTATAACTGGGGTGGTAGAATCATGTGAACTCAAACTGAAATACAAAGTAAAATTTGAGATCCACCTAGTAATTCATAAAAGGGGAGCAGGAGCCAGACTCCTTTGTTGGAGCTACGGGAGCATGTTCTTTTGTTATAGATGGCTTATATTGGCTTATAACTGTTTCAAACAGATACACTTCGCAATTGCAAAATATCTGAAACAAAAATATTAGTTATAATTTTGCATCCTGTTCACCTGCTGTTTAAAGAGCTTAAAGATGTTTGAGAGATTGCACTTTTCAGCCGATTCCAAATAAGAATATTAACAACTGTCGAGTAAATTTAATCAATCCGAAGTCTCTTTGTTTTGCCGCCCCTAAGTATAACACTTTTCCTAGACTTGTCTGAAAAAAAAAAAGGTCATTAAAAATTGTGTCTTGGGTTCAATACAATGTATCTGGCTCTGCCTGAACGCAGCTTCCGATCAATGTCCGCAGTCTGACGGTCAGTCTTTCCAATACGTCAGAAATACTGTCCTTTTCTTTTCACATGCATTTAGTGCATGTGTGATTTGTGCAGGCTTAACCACAGAAGCATGCACACTTCCCATCTCCAAACCTCCTCCAGGCCTGCAGTTACTTCTAATTCTCACTCCCACCTTTAAAGTAGACGTATATTACACATTTTAATGCAAGACTGAAGGCCAGGAAACACTCACCAGTCTGATCTCTATATTCCTCACTCCAGCGTTTTTCACCGTGGCAGACAGCGCGTTGTCGATGAGCTCAGCAAAGGCGTACGCTGCAAGCACATATCGTGCGGTGGGGTTTTTTGGGGTTGCATTTTTAACAACATCCACCAGGGGGAGACTGCAGGAGCCCACAATGCGCAGAAGGCGTCTGACTAAGGGACCAGATGCACCGCAGGAAAACACTCGACACGAATGCCCAGTGCCAGTGGCCCGGTGCAGACCGCTGCGTACTTACGCAGTGACTTCTGGCCCTCGCTGGCGTAGTACTCGTACATGCCGCTTTTGATGAGCGTGTCGTAATGTGGCAGGAACACGATGGGCTCCTTGGTGGCCACACGTAGCTCCTGGTCGACCGAGAGCAGCAGGTACAGTGTGCTTCCATCTTTAAGTTCCTCTGGGGGAAAATACAGGGCGGGGTGGGTGAACAGATGTATTGTCTGCTTAGAAAACTGAATCTCAGTTTTATCTCCCCCCCCCCCCAACACACACACACCTAACTTCCCCTTGAAATGAATCCACCTCTCGTTAAGGCGTTTAACCTGGGGCCTGTATCAAGAAGCAGGATTTCCATTGCCCACAACCACTGCTGTGCACCATATTGCTGTGCACCATACTGCTGTGCACCATACTGCTGTGCATTTCATATACAAAACACTTAGAACTAGGAAACTTAGAAATGATTTTAGAAACAGAAAATTATGGCAATTTGGTTCTTTTGTAAATCTTTTGTAAATTTTCTTCAATCTGGTGAGTCAACATTTCTTGCAAAGATGGTCAGCAAACGGTTGCGAATCTGGACTTAATGGAAACCCATCAGTACAAATGTAATACCGCATGCAAGTCAAACTGAACACTGATTTAATATTCCATATTTTCAGAACTAATTTAGCATGAATAAAACTGAAGATTCCTGGGTAAAAACTGGTTGTGAAACATATGCATCGGTGCAATGCGATGAATCGATTATGAAGGTCAATACATCAATCTGCGAAATCAGAATCAATTTCTGCGAGTAACAGATACTCCTACTCCTGGCTTGTGCGATCCCATGTTCACATGCTGTGGGTAAATGCAAAAAGCAGCATTGCTGGCATGGAACTGAAGTTCATTAACAATTATATAGGAAGTGGTACCTCAAGATCTTCACGCTATAATGTTTTGTATTCTGTTAATAGTGTGTACTTAAGTTCACAAGGCAACGTGTGTGATTTTTTCGGATGAGTTCACAAAGGTAACGCAGGTTACCAAAGTAATTGAATCGTGGCAGAAATGAAAGGTTTCTGATGCATCGCACTGTTTCTTTAATAGTTGTACTCTAATTGGATGCCCCTGGGAGCCAACAATTTACACCTCTGACACTCACACACACAGTACAGCAACTGAACACCAACACTGCTGAAGACAGCAGAAAAGTATCAGTCTCAGTTACACTGGTCATAGTGACCACGGTTTTACCTGCTACATGTTTTGCTGGAGGTGCTGAAACAGGCAAGTAGCCAGTTTGCCCAGCAAAGGGGTTTGTGGTTTACAAATTAGGGAGAGGAATTGATGCCATTATCAGTTCTACTTATTGATCCAATTGATCAAATTTCTGTTTGTGGGGGGAGAAAAAAAAAAAGGCCAACGCAAGTTTTCAGTGCCGACGCAGACATTTTCTCATCTGTCTGAACAGTGTAGAGTGTCTGCCTAACATCTGAGCATTACATTTGACAGCTTTTCTTAAAAAGGTATAATTTAAATATAAAACTGACTCATAATAGATGTTTTTTTTTTTTTTTTTTGAAAAAATAGGCACGTATACCAAGTAATCTGAATAACTTAACTTTCTGTCTCTGTTTGTACCCTGACGGCATTCCAAAACATGCCAACATCGATAAGAGGAAAATCAAATCAGGTTGAAGCACACAATTCCCATGGATTGCAAAATTTGGAACTGGTGATCCGTGACACATTTTTTATTTTTTTTTATTTTATATTTATATATCCCACCACATTTTCCCACCGATACCCCCCTCCCATTTTAAAATGAAGAATGTGCACAAGAACAAGAGCTGTCAGGAAGAACTTACTACAAAAACCACCGCTGAACCCCTTAAATACTCAAGATCCCGCATGCAGTAACACTGACCACTAAACCATCTAACTAGCAAATCTCTCAGCAGCACTGATTGTACCATCCATCCATCACCTACCGCTTGTCTGGGGTTCGGGTCGCGGGGGTAGCAGCTTCAGGAGAGATACCCAGACCTCCCTCTCCCCAGCTAACTCTACCAGCTCCTCGGGGGGGGGACGCCAAGGCGTTCCCAGGCCAGCCGAGAGATATAATCCCTCCAGCGAGTCCTGGGTCTGCCCCAGGCCTCCTCCCTGGAGGACATGCACGGAAAACCTCTCCGGGTAACCGCCCAGGAGGCATCCGCACCAGGTGTCCAAACCACCTCAACTGGCTCCTTTCGACGTAGAGGAGCAGCGGTTCTACTCAGATTCTCCCAGATATCTGACCTTCCCAGACACCCAAGGGAGAAACCTCATTTCGGCCGCCTGTATTCACAATCTCATTCTTTCGGCCATTACCCATAGCTCATGACCATAGGTGAGGGTAGGAACGAAGATGGACCAATAGATCGAGAGCTTTGCTTTCCGGCTCAGTTCTTTCTCGGCCACGACAAACCGGTTAAGCGCCTGCAAAACTGCAGACGCCGCTCCATTCGTCTGCCCAGCTCTCAATCCCGCCTACACTGATTGTAGCGTAACAAACTCAATTATGAAAATGTTACGGGGTTGGATAGATGGCTCCGCATGGCAGTTTCCCAGCATGCTCCACAAGCCGTGTAAATAGCCCCTGCGCGTGTTGTATTCCCAAATGTCGGGAGCGCCCTTGCCTGTGTCCTGTATGAATCTTGTTTGTTCCTCACACGTCTCCAGGCATTTCTTAACTTCCCACCATGTATCCGCCTTACCGTCCGGCATCCGACCTCCCCGTGCTTCACGCCGGTGTGGCTGCCCGTTATTGTATTAGCCCTTTTAAGGACTGGGAAGAATAATAATAAAAAAAAATGGCTTGCATTATTCCCGTCGCCATGGATCCCTGGGCGTGCCAAGCGTTACAATATGTAAAATACTTTATGTATAAAAACTGACAAGCTTTTTTAATTACTCGAAATTTACAAATTATACACGTAAAGTTTAAAGTTGGCTAACTAATTAGAAAAGATCAAATAAAATCTTTAGTTCGAGATCTAACCACTAAAACTGAGATCCACTGAGGCAGATGATTGACAAAATTAGTGAGACACAGACGACGTACAGATATGTGGGCTGACGTTGCTTTCGTTCACATCGGTCTCTTTTTGCAGTAATACTGTTGCAGCCTCTGAACAAGCAGACACTGTGAAAGGCACTTGCCATTTGGTTCCGTTATAATAAATGTTAAGTAGTCCACGTGCAACTGGGCCTTCATTGCAAGCTCAGGCAAGCTGCACTAATGACTAGTTGATTCCTTGCCATACTTATGGACGGCAATACAAAGAGACTTGATTAAATTTGCTGAAGAATTTGTATCAGCGTTAGCGTGTATGTTTGCTACATGCCATTTGCCTCATTTGTACGTCGCTTTGGACAAAAGCATCTGCTCAACAATGTAACTGTAGCGCTGGATCGTAATAACTCTGAAGTGCTTATTGTGGATACAGTTGCAACTGGTCACAGAAATTTAGAGCCAAACTGCCCAGCATGACCTCGGAGTGAACTGGCCCAGGACCACAGGTTTGTTACATTCACTGCTAGGGTATTGTTGTGTACAAGGCGGGCCCCAGGGCGGTTAGTGCACGCGTGTGAACAGGATCTCATGAGACAGATACAGAGACAGGGCTTCAGCTTCCTGTCAACGTGCCTGAGAGACATAAACTGAAGTGAACGCTGAGCTGAAGCAGGACTGGGTATCGTTAGGATGTTATCGATACCACTTATTGATGCAGAAACTCAATACTACTCTCCATAATGTGGTGCAAAAAACAGACATGACACGATGCAAAGAGATTTAGCAGATATTTTAATATAATATATTCACTCACACTCACCTACGCCACTAAAATGTGATCGCATGATGCCTGCAGTGACATCATTAGGGGACGGTTTAGAATTTTAAAACGCCGCTATGTTAGGGCGCTTCTTCCGCTGCAAAGAATGACACCTAGACTGTTTCTCATACTAAACAAAGGCACTTAAATGGTGCTTTTCTACTGAGATACAGGACCCAGGCCTATATCTCTATTTAACCTGTACTCTGAAGGCAGACTAATCACAGCACGGTTAAAGCTCGCTTCGATTTTCCACTGCAGAAGGGTCGGTGTGGAGCAGGTGTGGCCAGGTTTGGAGTGTGACCATGACGCATGACCAAGAGACGCTTGTTTACAGTTCACACGATGCACACCATGATTTACCATGTGCACATTTCCACTAGCATGTCTGAGTCACTGTTATATCAGAATTAGCATTAGCTTGTGCATATCTGCAATATGAACACATCGCATTAAACCATTCTTCAGTACTTTTTCCTCCCAAGCAGGAGGTTGGAAATTTAAGTTTCACTGGTTCACTGGCAGATCACTGGTTCCTTCTTGTCCCTGTGTATTTCGACCTATCAGATGGGGGTGACTCAACCAGCTCCGTTTAGTCACACTGTTAGCTTTAAGTGAGCCCATGTCAGCCTGGGTACGGCCGGGCTAAGACTCGCATAATTAGCAATGGGAAAACCTGCTCTTTGCGGTTCGGCCCAGGCACGGCTTGGAAAAGTGCATTTCAAAAAATGGTTGTCAGATTTCATCTGATAAAGTTTTTAGTTAAATAGCTTCTGGCAGCTAGGTGGGGGGGGGGGTGATTGTATGTGAAGAAGTTTCCCTTTGGATTCAGGGGTATGTGCCGTGTGCGCACACACACACACTTTGGAGAAGCTTCCATGTGTTGGATAACTTACAGGACACTTTGGATAAGCTGTTGTCCTGATGCATTGCCAGATGCTGCCAGAAATGACCAGTAAGCTTTCAGCAGAAGCTCCTCACAGTGAACAGCAAATCTCATATTCTACATTATAATAAGTAATAAAGTATGAAATCCTTACAAGCTGCACCACAAAAAAAAAAAAATCCTTTTCCTATAAGCCCCTGGTTTTCTGAAATAATTGTTTTCCTGTACACTTTTAAAGAGACATAATGGGGTATTTTTATGTTACCAAGACATTAATCCACCCATTAACACAACTTCCATAAGCAGTTATCCAGTACGCATGTCTGGAGCCAATCCCAGGTAGAGAAGGGCATGAGGCAGGGACACACCCATGACAGAATGTCTGTACCATGCAATGGATTGGCAATGAACAATGACGACACACCAATTTGCCTAAGAGCACAAAGTACCGAGAGAGAGAGAGTCACCAAGTGAGTCACCATGACGTCCCTCCCCAGACATTAAAACTCAATTACAAACACATTACAGAATTACTGCCGCTATTAAATCCCAGTCAGAGATTCCTCCTACTTCGTGGGGTATCAGTACTTCAAAGAAGCTCAAAAAATACTAACGGAACTGCATGCAAAACAGAAACTAAATATTTGTTTAATGTTTTCATCTGTTTGGAACGAAACTCAGGGTTGGTGCTAAAACAATACTTTCAAAACCATGCCGGTGCTTAAAAGGTGCCAGAAACGGTACTTTTTAAAAAGCTAAAGCCCAAAACGAAAGTGGACATCTTGATGTAATGCAAGCAAATATAGACTGATACCGATATATTAACTGATATCCAGGGCATCTCTTATCATTCAGTGGTACTATCCATTACTAATCTCTACACCTGAAACATGACTAATTCTCACAAGCAGCTGTGTAATTTTGCCTGAGACGCTTATCCTAGGCTAAGCACACCATTGATTATTTAGCCTGTACTTGCACTATATTTGTACTGCATCCAAGCTCATTTGACACCCAAAGTCCGCTTTGCCTGATTATTGCCATCGCTCAGTACGATTGCCTGTACACGGGACTTCAAAATCAGGCCCAAACCCACTTACATGGTTAAGTTGAATTTGGGCGCAGTACAGATCCAGTGCGATTGCTAAACATGTCCAAACATGGACCACAGATGTCAGTGATACAACTGGCAAAACCATATGTACAGTGTACAGGATCTGGACTCAGAGGGGGTGGATTGGGTAGCCTGTACAGATCAGGCAGCAACAAAACACAAACATGTGGCAAAAGGACGACTTTGGTCTACAACTGAGGTGCAATGTTTGCTAGAAATTAGGCCTTATGAGACGATTCGAAACGGGGGCGGGCAATCTCATCCAGAAACGGCCGCAGTGTTTGCGGGTTTTCGCTCCAACTCCGTAATTAGATTACCGATTGGCTGAAGAGTCCTCACACCAGGGTTTGAACAGCCGACTTAAGGTTACCCCAAAAACCTGCAGACACACACTTAAGATTGCCCACTCCTGATCTAGGAACAACTGGATGCAATGGACAAACACAGATACAAGGTATCCAGCAAAATACAGGACTACCTGCAGCACGGTTAAATTAAAATGAAAAATTCAATGCACTGAATACTCAGTAAGAGGGCCTGTGCCATGGTGCCCAAAATGACTCTAAATTAGTCAGAAAAGGAACCTAATAATGCTGAGTGTTTTTTTTTCCAAAACAAAAAAATTGCACGGTGATGACCAAAATAAGCAGATAGTTAGAGCAGAGTAATGGAGGGCTGGAGAAAGGGGACAGTCAGGTACAAGGTGACCAGGCCAAGTGTACATACGCCCTTAGGGTAGGGATGGCTGATAGACGTTAGCCAATAGGCAGGTTTTATAAACCACAAAATTTGTTTCTACTCATTTTCATTATTTCAATAAGGTTTGTTTCGTTTTCACGTTTCACTTTTGTTTAATTTTAATTTTTAATCAACAAAATGCTCTTTTATTGTTTTTGTTTCTGCATTGGTTAATGGTAACCTTGCAGAACACCACAGGGGAAATATCTCAAATCGAGAGCTCAGGAATTTAAGTGCCAAAACCTGTGTCGCAATACAGTGCAATACAAACCGACCGTATAGGAACCGGTTCCAAATCGGAACCAGATCTTGGTATTAAACCTCTGTGACGATCTTTAAAGCAGATCAGACAACTGGAAGAACGTGCAGGTTGTGTTTACGACATAAGCAGACAGTTACATTTTCTCTTTTTGAACAAGAAGGTGCCCACATCAGACACAGCCTTGGGTTCCGATGGGGAGATGCACACGGGCAGAGCTCAGACACTCACCAAATCGGCTAGCGTTGATTTGCTTCCTGTCTGTGGTTGCCAAGACAAACGTCTCCCCTTCAGCGATCGAGAACTCCTAAAAAGACAGTACGAAAACAAATATGAGTGACACCTGGTGCCACTTAATCTTACAAGTAGAGCGAAAAGAAACACAAATTTTAAGAACGTATGAGGTCGGTGTCATTAGAAATTGGTTTGGAAGGTTAAAAATCAAAAGCAGATTGACAGTTATAGATGAGACTTATAATGAGGTCAAAATAGTAAGCTTTTGAAAGATACAAGGCATGAAGATGTGCATTCTAAAACCTACTTTCATGGTTTGTTTTGAAGCATATTTGTAACTTGTATTGCAATATTTTCCAGGTTCACCTCACCCATGTTGTAAACAACACCCTGACTGTAGACCAGCTGTCCGAGGCATTGAGAGACATGCCCATATACAAACACTTACAAAATAAATTAAACACATACACACACACTAAATTCAGCATCAGGACCAGTGCTCCCCTTGCAGAAAAATTCCCATTAAACATCCACATCATTACCATAACCCTGACCAGGGTAACTGGTCTGAGGAAATTGTGGGTCATGCATCACAGGTTCTCCAACATAAATTACCAAACACATCACCAGACTCTTCCACCCAAAAATATTAAAATAAGCAGAGGAGTGTCCAGTCAGTAAATTCACTTAGCAGTAGTTTCACTTGTTTAAAACGATTAACTTCAAAAGGCAACCCTAGCAACAAGCATACACTTAACACGACTCCCCCCACACATTAGAGGAAAGAGGAGCAAAATTAAACCATAGCAAAACATCGTCTG
>JAODKF010000101.1:542026-552744 GCA_026779585.1 Mormyrus proboscirostris
TGCATATCTCCACTGTCTAAATATTACTCCCCCCCCCCCCCCAGCAGGTGTTCGAAAGGAAACACAAATCATGAAGATGATAGTATTTCTGTAGGCCACCGTATTTTTAATGCCCATTTTCATGTCCCACAAAAGCTATAACAACAGACTTGATTTTATCTCTCCTTTTTTAAAATAAATGCAGATATCAGTAGAATCAGCAAATCTTTCATCTTTCAAGGCAGCAACGCCCTTTCCTTTGTGTTCACCTATTAGCATGTGCAATATTTTCATATTTATTGTGAAACTGAATCACAAAGAGAGGAATGTCTATTTCACTTATTTTATCTGGCTGCCTGATTTTTATTTTTAAAATTTATTTTTACATTATTTATATTTTTAATCTTTACATTCTTTTTACATTGAATTTTATATTCTATTTACTTATTTTATTGTTTTCTTTATTGTTTATCCTGGTTTTATTCCCTTTATATTCTATTAATCTTATTGTTTTTCTTATTTTGTAACTTTCCCGTCTTTTTTCTTTCTTGCACTGTCTAGGATAGTTTTTCAATTCTGGTGCAATAACAATATAGGCATTCATTCATTCATTCACTCACCTACATTACAGTGTAAATGTATTATCAATCTGATGGAAGCTTTGTACCCAAAAATCATCATAGATTTCAGGACCCACAGAGAGTCCATGTTTTTTCTCTCTCCCAGCTCCCTGCCAGGAGGGAAAAAAAAATGTGGACTGTCTGTGAGTCCCTGAGGACTGGCTTGAGAAACACTGACATAGATCATCTGCATATTTGCATAGATGTCTGGGTTTTCATCACTTGTCATCTGCTCATTCATTGTATGGCTCAGCAAGTTAACGCACCATACCTGATCCAAAGGTTGTTGGTTCAAATCCCAGGGTCATCTGAGTGATGTCACCGTTGAACCCTTGGCCAAGGCCCTTCACCCCCCAATGCTCTAGGGAGCATGTGACCCTGTTTACTCAAAAAAAAAAATGTCACTGCACTGCTCCCCGGGTGCTGAATTAGCTGCCTCCTGCTATGTCACATATGTATTAAATGTGGAGGACACGTTTCGCTGTGGTGTGTCAACACTGATCACTAAATTCTAGTTTTGCTTTCCCGGTTATAGGTCTGTGGGATTTGCCCAGGCAGACATCACCCCCGACGGGAAGACGGGTACAAGCGGGAGCTGGTTTTTAAGCGAGATGCGGAGCTTACAGGGCAGGGACAGGATCTACGAAGCAGGGCATGTGAGGAGCACTCAGGTGAGATGGGAAAGAGCAAAACGAACTCAGAAAGGGGTTCGATGGAGCAAAAGCTGAGCAGATATCGGGGATTAGGGTGGCTGTCAGGATTGGTCTACCTGGGAGGAGAGACACTGGAAGGATAAACATTTATAGGCAATCCAGAAACAAGTCACTGGTGGAGAAAATCAATAAATCCCAGATGAGCTGGCTCCCCCCTCCCCCTTGCACAGTGGTATCATCCTCTCTCCGGGGCGTTGGTTAGTCCCTGAGGTCATGTCAGGTGACAGAAACAGAATGGGATATACTCATTTATTTGTTTAAGTGTGTGTTGGATTCTATGTTAGTTCAGGCCGCTTAGAATTACTTCCAGAGGACTAGACCTTTTAGAATTAATTTATTCAAGGGCCCCGACATTCAGGTGAATCACTTAGATGCAACAGACATTTATAACAAAGAACAGGCCTGTGAAGCACCTGCCCCGTTTTCAGGAAAAGCTGTAAATCTGTCAAGCGGTTTTATGAATTTTAATACCTTGTCCCTGCTTTCTGTGCCTGTGCCGCCGTAATCATCTAAACATAGTGTTCCGTGGAGGAACATTTCTTCCGGTGGTGCAGGAGATTATTTGAGCATCCGCTCAATGCGCATCGGTCACTTCATGATTTTTAATTTTTTTTTTTCCCGTGGGTAGCACAGCTGGCTGTTAATTCCCGTAATGAAATATTTTGTTTGGACTGTGATACCTCATTAGTGAAAGTGCCAAACGTTGTCTAGTGACATTAGCATCCCTCTTGAAATTACAGCGTGGCTTCAATGTGAAATCAAGCCAGCTACACTGGCATCAGAAGAAAGGTCCGCAGCAACGGTCACGTGTGCTACGTAGACAGATTTCATATTATCATTATTATTGTCATAATTATATGATCATCACACATATTATCTTCATCATTTATAAATTCCAGGGAAAATGAACTATTTGTGTTTTTAAACGATGCTTTAGAAATCATTCTGGTCCCCAAGGAAATCCACCGGTCAGTCGACAGCTCATGTTGCTGTCTAAGGCAGGGATTTGACTAAGAGTTTAGACTACAAATACATATCTAGGCATATCAGGAGAGCCTTTTCACATCTGTTGCCAGGGAAACCTGCTCACCAACAGGTTTAAAGACAGCTACAAGTGAATTTATAGCTGGATGTCAAATGGTAAACCATGTTCTCATAATTTATGGTCTTCACCTCGTCTTTGCTGGTATGGCACTTGGAAATCCACAGGCAGAACTTCACCATGAGAAGACAACAAAAGACCCTATCTGAAAAAATGTAATGCTACCTATTTGCCAGCTATAACCAGGACTCTCAAGATTTGTGCAGAGGCCTCTTCTTCAGAAGTTAACAAGGCACAGAGTGATCCACATGCACGGCCAGTCTTGGTTTGTGCATTATCAGGAGATGAATACCTTTCACGCTGTCTTTTGAGATCCATCTTGAATTCTGAGTGGCTGCAGATTCGAGGAGCGACGCTTTGAGAGCGACAGCCCCGGGGTCGTTATGCGTGCAAATTTCTGCCTTTAATCCTTCCTCCCAAATGAGCAGCACGAAGAATAAAAAAACACGACATGCGAGTAAATGAAATGATCACTAACCGTATGTGTCAGACCAGTACGGAAAGGTTACTGTCTATTGTGACGAATAAGAAAAGCAGCTAGAGTTGTGGTTATTTATGTTCCTGTTATGGACATAATGCCTCATCGTAGTGAGCATGCTCAGTAGAGACCACAGATTCCCCACTATTCACGCGGGGAAGCTAAACATGGCTGCCCGCATATTTGTTCCACGAGACCCAGCTACATTCATCCATGGGAGTGAAAACGGTCGTTATCCAGTGCTAGAGAACTCTTCAGAATCCCACGTAACTTCCAGCATTCATTCATCTTCAAATATACCACCCCCTGTAAACACCTAGCCTGGTTGCTAAGCAACCAAACCGTGTCATAATGAGGAAGGGCCATAGGCCACGGTCAGAGGCATTGCCTAACAACAGAGGTCTGTCCATAAATCTGACACATGCCAGATGGAAGCCTCTAACCGAAGCCACGTTTAGCAGAGTATCAATATTACATGATAGCAATGTTTTTCTGTGATGGATTCAGCCTCCCGGAACCTATTCAGGACTTATTTTCAATTTCCATCTTAATTCCACTTCCATCTTAAGTAATTTAAAGAGCTTCTAATAGCGTAGAATTCTCTCTGGACTCAGATGTACCTGTGGTATATAGTATTTTTGGTTCATAGTAGCTAAATCACGAGAATAGTGGTCTGTTATGCCCATTGAAAAATCTAGTGAGAGAACAGGTTCATTTTTAGCATACCTGAACTTTTTGTTCTCTAAAAAGCACCTTATGCTAAGCCTAAGACCTAAGGCTACTGAACACCTTCCATGACCCCAGACAAAACCGTCAACGGCACAAGGTTGTTAAAGTGCCGCATAAAGGATCGACCCGTAGCCATTGCGGATGTGTTTCGCATCACCAGGCTGGTTCAGCTCAGTTCGGATCCTCCTGTTGCCTGTTTTGGACCGCACTGTGGTGCGACAGGAGGTCCTGATAAGCTTCCGTTTGTTACGGGCCTGCCTTGGCCCTACCTTATCGACATAAATATCTTCACACAGCTAATAAAGAGGCTTCATGCATTTTAAATCTGGCTTTCTTTTGTTAATCTACCCTTTAAACCCAGATTAGATGGTGGCAGATCCCAGTAGCCGTTTAGGAAACTCCTTCTGTTCTATTAAAAGGCGAAATAATAATTTAAAAAAGACCAAAAGGAAAAAGCAGCCAGTGAGACAGTTGGCTGCCTGCTGTCTTACTTGTCTAGAGGAGAAACACAAATTAGAGACAAGGACAGGCTTCACAGCTGGGGGGGGGGGGCGATGAAAAGCTTTATAGATCTGCAGATAAGCTCAATACCTGCCTATTCCGCATCTGTGTGACTTCCGCCAGAGCTAAATGGCACCTGTGTTCATAGATCCGCTCCCTTGCAGCATCAAATGTCATTTATTTCGTCAGTGAAGCTAAGCCAGAAGAAGAACGTAGATATAGAAAAACAGAAAAGACATACAGTCGCTCTCCAGGAAGGCCAAGCGTATTTATTAAAAGGGAACACACGCTTTTAAGTGCCTAGCTACATATTTATTTGATGTCTATGTGCCGATAAAAGCCGGTAAATGCTGAAATCCCAGGTTAGATGAACATTGCTGTTAGTTTAAGAATATGATCTCATTGCTCCTCTGATATGATTAACAAATCAGAGGCCAGCAGTGATGCTCAGATTCAGGCAAAAGACCACAATGAACACAGTAATAATGGAAATTATTACATAATATGAATTATATTATACTAAAATGCAAACCCACTAGCCTTTGACTACATCATTCCGGGAGGCGAATCTCTCACATTTAAGTGTAACAATCTTGCAGTTCTATCTTGAGGCAAACAAACAGTGTAAAGCAGCATCCACCAGGTCAGTAGCACTGAAAGCAGAGTATACTTTAATAGAACAAGGAAACTTTAGTGGCAAAACAGCCTCAACGAAACACACCAAACCCAATTGACCTGCTAGCATGTTGGCCAATGGCGTGTTCAAATTTCAGCCCCACAAAATAACTATTTACATGTGCTAGATTGCTGTAAGCACCAGAGACACAACAGAGCAAATGAACAAGTCTTTAACACAAGTAATGATGCTAAATAACACTCACCGTTCCACTCCCAACATGCCTTTCTCTACAAGGTACAGCCATATAGTGACAGGGTTGCTACAATACAAGAGGGAAAATCTTGAGGATAGCACATTTCTTTCAGAATGGAGACTGCAGTTAAAGTTTCCCAAAGCCCTTGGCGTTGAGTAAACAGTCAATCAAAATCTCCTCTGGCTCGTAGATGTACTCCATGCCAGTTTGTGATGGAGATTAATTGGATCCACCTTTTGCCCAGAATGGTCACAGAAGATATGGACCATCCATTATCTGTTTCTGATTGGGGCTGGATGTCCTAAGCCCCGTGTACTGAGGGATCTCTTTCCTGGGAAAATGTTAATTCAATGCGTGGGGTTTAATTGCTTCCTGAGGGTCAGATCTCAGAAGCGCCCTTGTGCCCGAGAAGGTCTTGCTCATTATTTTATTCCGAGCGTGGTGACAATGGCATATTCTGACCGCGGAGAAGCTGTGATGAAAGTAACAATGGATTAAGTGCGTAGCATGGTGGTGGTTAGATATTCATGGAACATCCCCTTGGGGTCAGGGGACCTGGGCATGACCCAAGACTTACCATCAAAGTCACATGGAATAACAAGCCAATCGGCACTCAGTCAAGCTACCCAGGATGGATAAAGTAGCCTGATTAATTCAAACCCATTTATCCTCGTCTCACACAAACATCAAGGCAGAGTTTAGATTGTTGCCACTTGTGGATGTTTTTATTTTCTTTCAGGCAGGCGTGTCGCTTTGTGTTATGTTTAGGCCGAGGAAAAATAATGATTTTCTTGAAACATTTATTTTGCAGACTCTTTTATCCAAAAGATACCGACCCTAGGATGTGATGTGGCACCTTTCCAGTCTAACCCACTGAGCCACACTCCACTGCCATCATGTATGTAAATTACGTATAATACATCATGTTGATTAGCACCATAAGTATTGATTCTGGTATCAAGGGTTAAAGAACCTCATGCCCATTGAATTGGACATCCTGTGTGAATTTATGAAGAAGGGTACAAATAAGTCAGAAGATTTCGAATGTTTACCACTTTTTGTGAACAGTGTTGACAGACTCCTTTATTTACTTTGCCCCATTTCTGTTCACACACTTTATGTGGATCCAAGAATAAACTGAAGCACCATAAATGAAGGTGAAAAAAATGGTTATAAGACTTAGCGGATTGACTTTGTGCTTCAAGTATGTTCACCTTCAGACCTACATGTCTGAGATGGAGCGAAACCTTCTCAGAGATGATGTGAAGTCTTCAGCTTATAAAATATGATCGACCAAGGTGAGCAATTACAGACGTTAAAACGGCTCTTTTTGGCGAGGCTTAATGAGGAATTTATGCATAATAATAGGATATGTAATTAATTATAATTTACACAAGCCGCTAGGGGTGGTTTAGGGTTAACAGCAGGAGGGCTAATAATCAACGGTAATGAACGTAAATACTATGGGTTTGGTCAGATGCTTCAGAGAATCTTATTGCTATTATTAAATGTTCTCAAGTAAATGTAGACTGCTAGCGACCTTACAGATGGCATTTCTCCAGAATGTTCCATCTTCTGTCAGGTTCTTCAGGCCTCCCATCGCCATGGTCGTTGACGTGATGATTGAGTCCATCCTTTTTGACCTTCAACTTGGCAGAGCATGAACATCTTTTTTGGGACTGAGGGTCTTCTCAGAATAATTTTATCTTGAACAAAAGTTCAGGCATCTACTGTGCAGTAGATGATTATTTTAAGAGTAGATTAAATACACTTGTACTGTACTGCTTTCAATGGACTGCTCCGTACAGATGCAAGCAGTCATCCCTGTGACCTGCACTCCCCTTCAGCAAAACATTAAGAAATTCACACTGCCTGTCAGTGAGTCACAGGGATAGTTGTACGTCACAGAAGTGCTAGATTCTGAGCGTCGTAGCTGTGAAACGTGTTTCAGTTCATATGTTCTGTCGTCAGTTGGTGTAAGACACTTATTTCTGATCGTATTTTCGATTCACCCCTTTAGTTGAAAGAACTTAAAGTGAGTTTCACGGCTTGTGGAAATTCTCATATATGACCTTCTTCACAACAGTTAGCTCTCCATCCATCCATCCATCCACCCACCCATCCATTTCCTCCGGTACAGGGTGAAGGCGGATCTGGAAACTGTCCCAGGAACTACAGGGAATGAGGCAGAGGACATCCCGGGCAGGATTCTAGTTGTGCAGCTAGTTTTATTATTTGATATTTTAAAATATAAGAGATCCGGAATATATCTACTGGTCAGTGAAGCGGTTGTTCAAACATTTGAAGCTCGGAGACAGAATCCTGGATATAAATGATGTCACTTCATAAATAAGATTACTCCGGAACGCTCTCCTTCACCCAGCGTCGCCGTGGCGATATGATTCTGCTTCTATTTGCCATGATACCCGGGCGCCTCACACAGCGCAAAGCCCCCTTGGTCCGTCAGGCAAAAACCAATATCGGATCGCAAACAAGGGAGCCTGTTTTTGGCGGGAGCCTCCGTTCATGCACTCCACCACCTGCACCCCGAGGCTACATGGGACGGCGTGTTTTACGGACAAACACGGGCTGGACTGCAGATCTATTCAGGAATGAGAGCCAGGCTCCCGTTTTACCTTAATGGGCAGAGACAGGTAGACACCTGCCCCTGACTTTAGAAACAGTGTATAACTATCTGCTGAGGTTAGTCTTCATCAGGGGTACAGATAGAAATTCTGCCCCCCCCCCCGATAAAATGTCTCCTTCAGTGCCCCTGCCAATTTCATTACACAATTTTATAATTTTACATATTCAAGGGCCCCCGTAAAAGACCCCCTGATGCATACTGCAGTCTCTCGACTATTGTAAAGTGCCTGATACATATAGTTCTGCATAAGATAACACAAGATCAAGTAAGGGGTGACTTCATTAGCCCCAGGGGGAAAAATCCTTCTGCTAATTAATGTGCTAGAAATTCACGTGTCAGATACAGCAATCTCCCTCTAACTAGCATCACTCAGCTACTGTTGTATAGATCTTAAATTCAATGCAATTTATTTAGCAGACATTTTTATACAAGTTAAACATGCGTGCACTATACATATTTCTGTCAATATTTGAATTCAAATATCGGGGAAGAGATCAGGGGGGACCCCGGGTAGGTGACAGTGCAATAAGTTTGCATGAATGTAGCACAGGGGGCTTCTAGCTAATCTAGGTACAGTTGATGTGGGTGGGGGTGGTAACAGTTAAAGTTGTTGACTAGGGAGGGGAGTGGTCAGACTTGTTGATTATGGGTGGAGGGGAGAGTAAAGCTAAAAATTGTTGAAAGGGTGGGCAGGGGGACTCAATCTTGTCAATTTTCTGTGATACAGGGGGTCCCTGAGCACGTTTGAGGGGGTACCCCCTGATCCCTCTCAATTCCAAAGCTGATTTGTGCAGATGCAGTCTTGCTCTCACACAGAGGAATGCATCACTTGTGCTGCAGGCAGCCTCTGGGCTGCTACCCACAGCTCTGACACGTACCGGCGTCATTCAGAGGTAGGTGAGGAGTCCTGCGGACACACCGAGCTCCCGGCCGCTGTCTGCGAGCGGTTCTGGTGGGCGGAGATGCATTGGCACTCAGCCGCAATTTTAGCGGTAATTATACGGAAATTGACAACTTCTTTCCGGGTCCAGGGGCTCTGGCTTTGGAGCAAGACGGGTCTGTGGCACTCGGTGGGACCCGAGGGGCCCGGTGACTCACTGACATTGGTCTGGGGTGACACACCACACACTCGCACCTGTGCTCAAGTGCTCATTTAGAGAAGCTGTGCTGGAGCTGTGACAAGATGAGGAAGGGAAAAAAAGGAAAATAGAAACCAAACAAAAGCGAAAAAAAAATCACAGCAGAATCCTACAATGGCCTAGTGTCCCACAGATGAAGGTGACTTTCCTTTTTAAGGGGTATAATTATCCACGAAATGACCTCACGTTTATACATGAGCCAATAGGAGGTAGAGACGCTTACCGTTTACCCTCATACCCCTTCAGGGTCGAGAGTCGTATTCCGTCCCCAGTGCCATCTCTATGCTGTTCACATGTTCTACCCACGTCCCTGTGACGTTCCTCCAGGTACTCGAGCTCCAAGGACACGCCGTTTAGCTGAACGAGCGATTTAAGCTGCGTCCTAGTGTGTCTGGCGCGTGTGCGAGATAGAAACTCATATAGCATCGCGGCGCCTCATCCGGATCGTGCCCTGTTTGACAACCCACGCTTTCCAGGAATAGGCCGGGAACCGCAGCCATCCCGAGATGTCGACTCTTTAATTCAATAGATCCTTTACACCTTCTGGAAATCCTTGGGGTTCCTACTAAAGGGCTGCAGTTGGACTGATTTCTCTAGGTTTCCGGAATGTTCCGAACCGTCGAGATGGATCAGCCCCTCAAGCAGGGCCAGCTCTTCCTTTACAGAGGCCCTAGGCAAAACTTTGCTTTGGAGGCCCCTATACCAAGAAAATCGATGATCATTTCACTTCCCCCTCAGTGAAGTGAATCAGGGGGCCTGAGGCGACCGATTAATGTGCCAATAGCTGAAGCCCTCAAACTCAAGCAAGACAAGGTAATGTGACGCCCAGCAGACCCTGACTCCGGAGAGGTGCACAAGAAGCAAGGCAACATCCTCATACAGATGCCTCTTTCATTAACAGCCCTTAAAAGGACTCCCACTATAGGACAGACACTGACAACACAACCTGCTCACTCTCCTTCACCTACGCAGCCATGGCCCACCGCGCCGGCTCCCGGAACTCCCACGACATGTCATGGTGGGTACGTTATTCACCCTGCCAGCATTCCCAAACATCAGCACGACACATGACATTACATGTGGGGAACACGTGACACAAAGAACAGGGCACAGTCTTAAGCAGCAACGCGTACAAGGGCTATTCAGAAGACATACAGCGGTGAGCATGACAGGAAACATGCAAATTAGGTCCCGCTAGCTAAGGACCATTTGCCGACGCTACAGTAACATAGTTAGCATACTAACCTCTGGCGGTTACTGGCAAACCTTTTCCTTACATTAAATAAGATGAACTTTATTGATCCCTTGGGAAATTCTTATACATACAGCAAGGTATAGTACATGGGGTACAGACAAACATACATTAGAGATAAACAGACACTGTAGATGTAGTGGAAACGTAAATATAAGAATCTAAGCCTAACCACCCTCTCCCAAGATAGCTTTCTTGACTTTGTTTCCTGGTATACGCTCCAGGCTTCCATCAAATAACTGGGAAGAATTTCTAGCTCGCAAACATTAGCCTGCTAGCTAACAGAATAAATGAAAGGTAGATCGCAACATCCGCCGGTGACTTTGTAGACAGTGGATTGGGGACATTAGTGGCTATCAATCACAACACTGCTAGCAGAAATCGAGAAGCCAGTCCCATCAGTAGCCTCAGCAGGTTTACAGTTCTTGGATTATTAGGCGTATTGTCCAGATAATCTCCTACTTTGTCACACACCCACAGAGAGCCTGTCACGGTATCCATTCTGCAACGCTTTCGATGCTGTCGGCTTATGAGGTAATGAAAGCTTGCATCAACACTGTTTAGGGCTGTAATAGACTGAAACTCGGAAACGGAGAGAGCATTGATCAATGGATGCTTGATGTTTTTTTTCCTTGAAAAATCTGGAAAAATCCAAACGTTCCAGTCCATACACCCAGGATACCTCT
>JAODKF010000101.1:579703-591461 GCA_026779585.1 Mormyrus proboscirostris
GCAAAGACAGCTAGTCATAGATCTTTTCAATAGCCTTTCGCAATCATACTTCACTAATTTTAATATCCAATGTGTAACGATGGGTTAAATTTCTTCTGCCTTTGTGGGGAGGGGGCACCTACCACCCACAGCCTGTGCCCCTGCCTCTCCAATAAACCCCCAGCCAGGACCTCGCCTTGCGTCCAGCCATCCCGGTTCTATGGGTCTTTTCCGCCTCTGATGTCTCCATCCGTATTAGCAGTGTCACGGACCCGGCACATTTCATTTCTGGAAGCCACCGGAACACGGGGAGTGTCTTGAGGTAACGGCGCCTCAGAAGCCTGTCCAGAATTAGCGGCAATAGTATCGCACGTAGACCTTTCCATTACATTCCTAATTTGCGGTGCAGGCACCTTAAACCTGAATAGATTTCTGAGTCTATCTCACCCTAACCTCATTTCCTGTTAGTGTAATATGCTCCCCGTGACTTCAGGAGCTTATAAAGCTGCACCTGGCCGCCACTAACTCATTAATATGTCTTTCTAAAACAGAAACTGACAACAACTACACAGTTCGCAGTACTGGGTCATTTTGCTCCTGATATATGACTTCATATTTTTCCTACTCAAAGCGATAATTGTGCACAAATGAACGTTTAATGAAAGCTGAGGCTAGTTATCTTAATTGCAGGTACTAGTAGCTACTTCCTTCCTGTGATTTTTACTCAGAGGAGACCACATATTACATTCACCATTGAGTACGGTGTATATGGGACTGTAGTATTTTTTTCCTGACGGCAACAATACGTTTTAAACATTAAGCTACACAATTATTACAAAATGCAGTTAAATAAAAAAAAAAACCATAAAAACATGAGCAGTTCAAGCCGTGTACCGCGCTCAGAGGAAAGGGGACCGTAAGGCTTGTGAGTTGTGGAAAATTTTTGCATTCAGACTTGTTATTTATTTGGAGTTAGAAATGCGCATGAAACATAAAAGAAAAAAACGATACCTTAAGTTATGAGAAAAAAAGTTTTTACAGAAAAGTTCAGAATTTGGAAAAAGAAGATCCATATCCATATAAAGGACATATTTTTTTTTAAAAAAAAGGGGGGGGCAGCATTAATACGGAGTGAAGGTTATTGCTGGATCTCTGTGATCTCACTCAGAGTTCAAAGATCAGGCGGCACCCTTAATTTGGGCTGCCAGATAAGATCCAGAACCTTTGATATTGGGTTGACGCACGCAGGCTCCCAGGGGTCACCAGGAGAGCTGGGACACAGCAAAAGATATAAAAAGGAAGATGCCACCAATTCCTGCTGTTATTTCTGCAAGAACAGACCCTCAACAGAACACCCCCTCTATTAATGCACCCCTGCCCAGTCTCTTGCGGCCTGCGTCCCACTGACAGGTGAGCTTCTCATTGATGGACACCTAACCTCTTACATGTAGCGGAATTCTATCGATAAGTCAGTGGGATGGACAGCACGGACAGAACACTTCCTCTGTATTGTTTGACTCCCGTTCATTGAGTTGACATCAAGGACAGAGGTCTTCTGTCATTTACTTTATTGATAGTTGCATCACTTACAAATAATTGAGTCTTTAGCGGAAGCAAAGCCATGTATTCGGCCACATGGGAATGCGAAACTCCTCAAAGCTGTCGATCACTCTCTGCAACTCCAGTCTTCATCGAGTGAGACATCGGGTCGCCAGCTCAACGTAGGTTTTTTTTTACCTAAAGGTTGGGGAGTCGTTAGTGTGTTTTTAACAAAAGCCGTGTTTTTCATATGAGGCAGCGGTTGTGTTTTAATTTAAACTGTAACAGCGAGCTACCTTTGCCAGTGGGTTTCTGTTAACTGCGCAGAGCTTAATTGGATGTGTTAGTATTGAGCCGCTAACTGCTACCATTCTATAGGTCCAGTGGACCAGAACGATGGCATTTACAGTCTCAGTTACATCATGCGATCTACCCCAGAGTGATTATTGGCAGTTGTATTGGACGTGTACAAAGGAATACTTAGATGTAAAGTGATTGGTCACTTGTAATGATTTATTATCTGACCTGTGTTCCTATTGAGTGATTTAATCCATCCAAGTCCTGTACCTGCTTATCCTATTCAGGGTCACGGGGGTCCAGAGTCTATGGGCACAAGGCAAGGAACAGCCCAGGAGGGGGTGCCATCCCATCGCAGGGTACACCCACACATCATTCTCTCACACATGCACACCGATGGCCAAATTTGGTAACTCCAATTAACCTCTGCATGTAAACCCCACAGCGACATGAGGAGAACATGCAAACTCCACACATATGGAACCATGGTGTTGACCAGTGTTTCCCACCCCAGTCCTCGGGGAACCCCAGACAGTCCATGTTTTTGCTCCCTCCCAGCTCCCAGCCAGTCAGGAGCACCGAATAACTGGTGCATGTGTGCTGGGAGCTGAGAGGAAGCATAAACGTGGATTGTCTGAGGTTCCCCGAGGACTGAGTTGGGAAACACTGACATAGACTCACTGGTCCCAGAGATGTGAGGCAGCAGTGCTGACCATTGCACCACCATGCCACCCCCCAAAGGGGGTGCTTTGATGTAAGGCTTAATTAAATAATAAAATGCCCTCCCCTCCCTGACCCTCTCAGCTCTGCTGATAACGGACGTTTCCGAAGGGAGGAAGTGAGCTCCCTCTTTGTATGACGAGACGGCAGTGCTAACAGCTCACCCTAGGACTTTCAGATGCCCCGTGGCGCATCCATTCATCCATCTGTCAATCCATCCATATTCTAATCTTTTATTCCGGTCAGGATAGCAGGGGGCCTGGAGCCCGTCCCAGGCAGTAGGGGGCGCTAGACTGGGGGACACCCTCGACAGGATGCCAGTCCGGCACGGGGTGCGTATAACATCATACTCTATGGGCTATTTAGAGACATCGGCAAGCCTAAGTGCACGTCTCTGGGCTGTGGGAGGAGGCTGGAGTGTTGAATCACACCCAAAGGCGAATGGGGTTCTGCAAAGGGGGTCAGAATAAATCAGCTAAAATTTTGACGTCATTGATCCCTATTGCAGGATTTTCTTCATGGGAAAGACAAGTTAGGCACTTTACAGACATGACAGCCCATCTAGGGACTTGAAGCTAGAACCTGTAGGATCAAGGCAGTGTTGCTAGGCAGCATCCATGAGCAACAGCTGGGTAATCTTCACCCCCAGGGGAGCTGTACCACACTGGGAATTGGCATCTTCTGTTATTCTTAGGGCACTAAGCCTGATGAAAGACATTTATGTTCTTCCCAGGCATGGCGAGTAGAGCCAGGCAGGTCCTTATCAGGTAATGAATGAATGTTTGGACTAGTGGGTTAAGACGTTGTATCTTTGATTGGATGGTTGCTGGTTCAATTCCCAAGATTTCGCCCCAGAGGAAGGCATTTAACCCTCAGCTGCTCTAAACACTGTCTGACCCTGCTCTCTCAAAAATATGCATCTCTTTTGACGGAAGCTTCTGCTTTCTAAAATAATGACGTTCTCCTTCCCTCAAACATTACAGAATCACGAGATGGTAACAGTCATATAGATTTTCAGTGGCTTCATCCTCTGGAAAGGCCACAATTCTTGGTCGACTGTTGAAGTCAGATGAAAGATGCGGGAAAATAAAACAGACTCTGAAAAGAGAAAAACACATCTGAAGGTCTCAAAATATATTGTCAAACACCACCGGGAAATAGGGCTGTGAATAAATACAAATCGAATGAGAGAAAAACACTCACACATGAAGATCCTTCATATAATAACATTCTGTCGCCCCTTTTGTGCTGTGCGGTCCTCAGATGCGAAGATGATGGGACACTCGCCATGGAAACGGAGTTGGCCAGCCTATTGATAGAATTGAGAGGCGAGCCTACCCATCCTAGCCTCCTGGGTGATTGAGGGATATTGCTGTGGTAATAATTGGGGGCGGGTTGGTGTACCGGCGCCCATATTATTGACCTGTTCCGCATCTTGATAATAATTCACATTTCTGAAGATCTAATTCGGCTGGAAGAGAGATGTTCAACAGAAGCTCTGTCAGTTCTCGTAAGAATTTGTATTTTTTTTGTACTTTTCAGAGATACTTCTATTATTAACTTTTCATTTACATACCATTTTAATCATCCACCCACATAATCCCAATTCCCAGAAACCCTAGAAGACAATCGACGTGTTGCATGAATTCATGTTGTTTCTATAATAAAGAAATATGCTTTCTGAGATGCTATTTGCTTTATTTGCTTTAGTGTTTACCTGCTCATTAGCATGAGATAATGTGACTTGCTCATTTACTACTTGCTGGTACTACTTAATCTGTCATCCAAACCTGCAGCCTCTCCTGACCTGATGATTCTTCTGATGCATGAAGGATACTCACTTGGTAAGGACTAGGCTCAGGGGGTGAGAGGTCATTGTAAGCACCAGGTGACCAGGACAGAAGAAGCACTTGACTGATTCAAGAACACTGAAAGTGTGGGCTTTCCCAGTGCAATGTCTGTCCATCCATCCATCCATCCATCCATCCACCCATTCTCCAATCTAGAAATAATTTCACAACTACTTCATGTCGAAAATTCACCAGACATCTGCTTGTTTGATGTCATGAAACATAAGGACCAATGTACAATGCACCATTTTTGAAATGTATTTGTCAGGTGTTTGTACATACACATGTACACATCTCTTTGTAATCTCTTTGTAAACGTACAGGATTTCAGCAAGTGTAGGTGATGGACATACTTTTTTTTGAAGGTATCTACTGACAGGAAATGATGTCAGTACAAAGAAATTTCGTAGAGAGGATGTGAGCCTTTCTCCACTGTTTTATCTGTGCCATCTCTAATTCCTACTTCAGCAATAACAAAGTATACTCCTCCCAGATCGCACACCCAGATGCTACTTCCCTTTCCCAGACCCTAATTCCCAACAGGTTTCCTAGTATATCCCCTTTGATGCTGAAATATATCTGTCTCATATTTCCATCTGTATCCTGCCTTTGTTCTGCATATTCAATTCAATTCAATTCAATTCAATTCAATTCAATTCAATTCAATTCCTTTTTATATAGTGCCTTTCACAACAAAGGGAACGGGGAAAACAGGAAAGAAAGAATGCCAGAAGACAATGCAGGAGAGCAGCCAAAAACTCCAGCATAAAGAGAAAAAAAAACCATACATATATCCCTTACTGTGGCTTTACTTGCTGTACTGTCTGGCCTGGACTATGTCCTACAGTGTTCCCTCACACTCCTGGACCAGAGTGGCTGCCAGGAAAAAGACTCGACTGCATATAGATAATAACTTTTATGCCTTTATTTAGTAAGGGATCGGAGCCTTAATTACCGTTTGATGAATTGGGAACTTAATAGGATGAGACTCCAGTAAGAAGCGTGTTTTCACATTAGCTGGGCACATGTGGGATAATTCAATCAAACCTGCAAAATGAATTAATTCAGTGTCATACCCGATTAGAATTCCACATATTGCTTTCTTTACTGTGGCCCCCGCCAAGGCATCTGATTGGGTGGCTACGTCTCAGTCCGATTAAGCTGCCAACAGGAGACCGCAGCATCACCATGAGTCTTCTGTTAGTCCGGGTCATTTCACAGCGACAGTGTGACGGTTTATCTCTCAAGTATAACTCCCATTTGCAAAGAACACTTGGCAGGCTGGCTGCAGCTTCGAGTTATTATCCAGCGTGGAGCAGCGTGTCATTATAGTTCAGATTTTTTTATTTAGTTTTTATTTTTCCATTGTTTTCAACTTTCATTTGAAATCCAGTGTAGCTCTAATTACGTGTGGTTTTATTTATCTTTATTTTAAAGTTGTCATAATTCTAATTAGTTTTTATATACTTTAGTTTCAGTATAAGTTGTAGTGATTTTATTTCTATAGATAGATAAAAAGTCATAGAGCTGTTTTATGTGTTTTACATGAATACACATCTATCTATCTATCTATCTATCTATCTATCTATCTATCTAATTCAGTTTATTTTGGAACCAGTATCTATATTTTTCATTTAGTTGTAGTTTTATTTTTATTTTCTATCTTATTTCATGTTATGACAATGTTTTGTCATAGTTTTCATTTTCATTAACGATAATGATGCTGGAGAAGATCCAGCTTCGATGTCGCAGAATGCGACTTTTATACCCTGTGTATGGCACAGTCTCCGACACAAAAGAAACCAGCTTCTCACAGCTTCTCACAAAAGCCATAGATTCTAGAATTAATCATCATATACACAGTAAACAGTCAGTAACCTACAATGAAAGTCTCTTTCTGCATATTCTCCTGACTGCTCATAAACAAAAAACATAAATGCAAATTCCAGTGCTTCGATAAGACAAAAACACAGAGTGTAATGTAACTTAATTGCATGTGATAACTGGAAAACTAGTAGCTGTGTGTCATCCAGCTGGTGTCAACATATCAGCCAGGCAGATACATAATTGACCTCATGTAAGTATGGCGACCCACTCGATACACATCTTTATAGCAGGTCTGGGAATCACCTAACTTTGATAGCGTGGCCAAAATCTATATTATAAAACCTATATTATCAGGACACCTAAAGGTTTATGGGACACCCAGGGGTTATAATGGACTTATTATTGCTGGTCCACCATGCAGGGACTATGAGCCCTACCCAGGACCTGAACGTGCAGTTTGGCTGTATGTGCAGTTTGGCTGTATGTGCAGTTTGGTTGTACAGTATGTGCAGTTTGTGCCATATGGTAATCCTGCATGAAATCAGCATTTCACTATCTTGAGCTTCTAATGATGGAAAACATTTTGCTGAGATCGCCGTCTCCATTAGAGATGAACTTGGACTATTTAGGTTTGGTACCCCAGAGTAACACTGCATGTCAAAGAGAACTAACTTGGGTAATCCCTCCATTTCCTGTGATAGGAACCCTGTCAATGAGGAAGACGGGAATATGTTATACTTAATGTCCAACATTTTTCTAAATTGAGCAATCAATTAATGAATCAGTCAATCATTCAATAACAGCTAAATTTGTATAACAAGTTTTTTAAATCATTTGTTTATATTTTCTATGATTGACAGGCATTCTGTCTAGGGTGTCGACCTGCCTCATTCCCTGCGATGAACTGGCATCCCGTCCTGGGTGTCCCCTGCCTCATGTCCTGTGCTTCCCCAGATGGTCTCCAAGCTCACCACAAGCATGTCCGGGATGAGAAGGTAAATGGCATGTTTCATATTTCATGTAATATATACAAGATCCATCCATCCATCCATCCATCCAACTACATGGTATTTACTACATGGTTATCAACACGCTAAACTATCACCACTGCTGCTGTTCTGAAAGTCATTTCTGCATTGCCTTATCTGTGTAATTTATTCATTTTTTCCATCCGGGTGATTATAATATTTATTACAATAAGAATTTAATAAGATGAAAATGCGTGAATCCCTGACCTCTGATGATTAAGTCTGATTCTCCTAAGTGTGTAAGTGCGTACTCATCAGGTCCCATTTGTAAGAGTCTCTCAACCACGCAGAGCCTTGTGTGTGGATTAAGTGTGCTTCACGCCAGCTGTTCTGGTAATTAATCTGATTGGGTAATTACAGTCTAGCCCACGGTAGTTTTTAACACTGTCCTTAAAATCTCAGTACCCAAGATTTTATAATGAAATGGCAAGTAAATGAAGTAACCAATCAATGAAACTATACTATTTCTTGAACTTGGCAGTTTCAAATTCTGAAACCGCACTCTGCTGTCTGGTCTAGTTGTAATAAAATGATTGATATAGTCTTTTTATAATATAAAAAAAATGATTTGAGTCAACCAGTAGATCAATGCATACACTAGTGGTTGATGTCGTGGAAACACTTCCAATTCTTAGAGATTGCAGAACTTTATTCAACTGTTGCTCCGGTTCCTTATTTAACCTTCCAACATATAATCCTTCGATTGTTTGTAAACATTACCAACAATATTTGTGTTTCCATAATTTGTGTATATCGATGTATTGATGATATAATGATCCTCGGCAATCAAGAACAGGATGAGTGGTTAGAAGATTGATAAAATTACTTCATTGATATCCATACCAGGGTGTCCCTCCCTCATGGGCTGTGCCTCTTAAGCAGTTATGGATGGATGGATGGATGGATAACATGCTTTATCAGTGTAATAACTGATTCAAATGTAAAACACCATCACAAAAGGCAACACTGGAGGACAAAATAATGGGTTTTGTCTCAGTACCAACTGCACTGTGTTTATAAACCCTTGTGTCTAGCCCCCCTGTGTCACACTGTCCTGTGCTTTGCAGGTTAAATGCTGTGCAAACCCTCCCTGTGTCACTGGCCGTCTGTATATTGCACTGTGGTCCTGTGGAATGTTATTTTATGTTACTGCATACCTGCACATGGATTGGATTCGGAGTATCTCCATTGTCATCTTCAGCTGTACAGTCATAAACTGAGCTGAAATTAAGATCTCGCTATAGTGCGAGAAAACTGTGGAAAATAGAAAATAAATATGAATACGAAAGACAGTCTGACACTGACGGTCTGACAATTTAAATGCAACATGCTGAAATATGGATGTAAGACATAGAAAGAAGAATACGATTAAAATGTAAGGATGGTGTGATAATAGCCCACTGGATGATTATTATTGTTATTGTTGTTTCTTGGCATCTGTATGTCACGTCGTTTGATGTGTCGGGTGGGATGAAGGATCCAAGAGCAGACATGGTTACAAAGCCGAAAAGGCTTTTATTAAGCTCATAGAACATAAAACAGGAAATAAACCGGGTCGTGAGGGATCAAAACACGAGGAGCGAAGTAAGGCAGGTAAAAAACTACAATTTTAGCCTTCATGCTGTTCCGGTGTTTACGTACAGCTACTCAATGGTTGACACGACCAGCCTGACTGTGAGGTCCAGCACAAGCTCCAGGCTGTCCCCGGTCAAATGACTGTGAGGTCCAGCACAAGCTCCAGGCTGTCCCCAGTCACATGACTGTGATGTCCAGCATAGCCTCCAGGCTGTCCCCGGTCACATGACTGTGAGGTCCAGCACAAGCTCCTGGCTGTCCCCAGTCACTTGACTGTGATGTCCAGCATAGGCTCCAAGCTGTCCCCTGTCACATGACTGTGATATCCAGCATAGCTTCCACGCGCGTAATCGCATGACAGAATACGAGGGAGATCTGTGGTAAACTCATGTAAATTTACTCCACCACAAACAGACTATGTCATCACTGATGCTTGATTGCATGTCAAAAGCATACGAATTAAACTTTTCTTTACTGACTTTTTAAAATGAGCATTAGTTTTCTCACTTACTATAGCTCTTCTAATTTCCTCTGTGAATCCATTATTTTGTTGAAGCGAAATAAAAAAAAAAATCAAAACAGCGCTAATGGAATGAACTCCCCCATCTAAAATAAAATGAGCAAAGTTTCTCAAAACTAACTATACAGGACAGGCGGGGTACATTCAAACAGGCTTGAGATGGTTCTGATTCCATATTACTGCGGACGCCACATAACGGAATTCATAAACAAAAATACAAGCAACTAAACCATAACCCATAACCCAACAAATCAACTTCACCCTTCCTTTCATCTGCCCAGCTAGCCCTATTTAAATCCTAACAAGGCAATTACTCCGCGACGTTCCAGCTTCATCATCTCAGGAGCGTGTGGGCTGTGAGTTGGTGATCCATTACCACAATGATGCCAGCACTTTCCCAAAACCCGCTGTCTGTCTCCCGCCGCCTGGAATACAAGATCCCGACATCCCTAATACCCCTATAAAAATAGATTTTAATTACAGCCCAAAATAAAAAACAGAATCCTGACCTCGATGTGATATGCGGATTACATTAATCACACTGAGGTCAGGGGGAGCAGCTCGATATCCGAATACATTTCGAAGCCATTACCTCATTTGCACGGAAAACAGATCGATGACTGGCAGCCCATTTTGCCCTGAGATTAATGTAAGATAAATAACAAGCTTATCAAGTATTACTCAAACTCATTAGTGGCTGCCGTTTTCTGGGTGTCCGGATAAAACTGGCAGAAATATAGGCCCGTTTTTTAAGATTTGCACGTAATTTCTTGGAACATCACTCACTGAGACTTATAAAGGTAATTTTTTTCATAGACTACAGCTTTAACTGCTCTCTCTCTGATGTGCTGGGCCTTGGTTTGTAAGTTTCCTTCAATAAGACACGAACAGTGTTTTCAGGTTAGTTACCACTGAATCTGTTTTTGATAATCAATGTTAATGCAACCCTTCCGTCAGGGTTATCGGGGGGGGGGGAGGTGGACGGGATGCCAGTCCATCACAGGGCACGAGGCAGGGGACACTCTGGACAGAATTCCAGTCCATCACAGGGAACAAAATCTATGGCCAGTTTAGAGCCCGGGGGATGAAGCTGGAGAAACCAGTGCAACACAGAGCAAACGCACAGAGCTGAGGTGTAGTAACATGCAGCCTTTCTGAACTGGGCAGCCTAGATAGTTTTCGGCGTGTGATTATGAACCAGTGTGAAAAAAAGATTGTGCCACTGTAATCTTGACAGGATCATTTGTAGTTGAAATCATGTAGAGGCATTTTTGGACCGGCATATTTTTGGCCAGCCATATCTCATGAGCGGGAGCCCATAACCCAGTTGGGCTCTGGTGCTGTCCAAAGATAATCAGGAAGTTCTGAAGAGCAGAAACAGAGATACATGCCCGTTCTTTACTCACGTTTATCTAATAACACTGTTTTGCAGGGCTTACATTTATATGTATATAAAATTGTTCTCTAATCAGTCTCAAAATTTGAGAAACTGCCTGTTAAGTGATTAAATCTTTCGTCAACTGTTGATGAAACAAAAGGAAATCAAGAAGCACTGCTTCTGATGCAAAATAAATCCCAAGACGGAAAATCATATTTGTTTAACTGTTTGAAGTACCTTTTCATGTAAGTTTAATCAAATGTTCTTTTGATACATATATATATTCAGGGCTCCCAGGTCTCATGCATTGACTGTGAGACACACGCATTTCCACCAGTTGACACGCTCAAATGCCACACCTCGTGTTTCTCACGCTGTAAAGTTATGGATAACGCCCAGCAAGGTGTCCTGTCATATAAAATTACCGGACAATGCACAACCACACGGAGTGGAGTTCTCTGCCAAGTTCATAACTGTCCTGAGTTATACAGCGTTAATAGCTACCTACCAGCCAATCAAAAAATAGCGTTTGTCTTTTTCAGGTAATTGTATGTATGTATGTATGTGTATTTTGAGACTGCAATATGTGTAATTGTATGCACTCGTTTTATTATTTATTGTAATTGGTACAGTATTTTTTTGGTCTGTTTCTTTTCTATTGCTTTTTGTTTACTGGCTGTTGCAATAAGTAAACTTCCCCAGTGTGGGATCAATAAAGTCTCATCAATCTAAATACCAAAATAAGTCAGGTGTGATGCCGCTGCAAACACGTCATTATATGGATACACATGCAGATGGAGTGCAGTAAAGGTGGAAGTGATGAATACGATAGGCAGGGCTCTAAAGTGCACGCCTTGACTGTGAGACACAGACTCTACCCCCAACACATGTAATCAGGGCTCTACAGTGTCACGCCTTGACCGTGAGACACAGACTCTACCCCCAACACATGTAATCAGGGCTCTACAGTGTCACGCCTTGACCGTGAGACACAGACTCTACCCCCAACACATGTAATCAGGGCTCTACAGTGTCACGCCTTGAC
>JAODKF010000101.1:624564-644046 GCA_026779585.1 Mormyrus proboscirostris
GAGAGATGGGTGGGGGAGGTGGGGGGGGGGGGGTTCGCAATGCGCTGAATAATGGAATCGGCCTGCCCCGGTACCAGGGAGCAGCCACAAGAATGACCCGGTGAAATAAGTGAGTGAGATTCATTTACCGAGAGCGATCAGGAAATCGGCTTCAGTTGCTATTTTCAAGCCCAAGAGCCACAACCCCTGTGTTTATAAACTTATAGGGATGTGATTGTATATCAAAAGTACCTGGGGCCTGTATCACAAGACAGCATGTCTCGCTCGGTCAGACATCGTGTTGTACTTAAGGTACCCCAAGGCTCCGTCGTTCAGAAGTAATCTCATTGGATTTCAGCTATTGGGTTGGACCAAATCTTGAAAATGGGATGTCCAAAAGAAACACAGGATTCCAAAATCGGATTAGATCACGTAATCCAATCTTGGTTTTGATCGGGGTCAAACGTTCAGTATCTGTTTTGCGAAACTTCTTAGCAGGATTGAGATATCTTTGATCGGAAAACAGGATTACCCTGATCCTGCAGGATGGATTGATTCAGGGTGGATTTCAGGAACAAAGTGTAATAAAATGGATCAAATAGTACAACATTTGTATTGTATAGTATATACACATGTATTTATATTTTACACTTGATTTGTTTCACCATTATAGTGATAAAGTAGATAAGGTAGACATTAGGATACAGATTAAGCCTTTCGGTAAAGTAAAAAAAAAATATATATTTGTCCCCATAAATAATCCCCCAGCTGTCAATTTCAAACATTTTTTTGACCTCTCATCCATCATTGTGTATTAATTACAAGAGACGAACCAGTCAAAAATATTTTCTGACACATCCAGAACTTCAAAATGTTGGTCTCTCCCCAAATATGGACAATGTATTTTTAAATAATATATATTTGTCTTTTTTTGTTGTGGGTCAGGTGAGGGGATCGAAACTGTTGAAAAGAAAATTTAAATAGAAGGGGATGTTTGCATTGCGTTATTGTGCTGTTTTCTGTCTCTTTAAATAAAAACACTTAATGTGACCCCACACTGGCTATTCTACCTGTTGTTCTTTACATAGCTTGTAACCTCACTGTGATATATTGTACCATTTACTGTAGAACACTGGTAATCTGGATTTGGTAATCCTGAAAAATTTGTATCTGGATCAGGGTAATCCAGTCCAAAGCTACTCTGAAAAACTGGCACAAAAGTATGAGGAATACCTGATCCTGGATAGCAAAATATAGATCGCCAAATCAGGATCATTCTGATCCAGATTAAACTTTTTTAACAAGGGGCCCAGTATACATTGACTTTATCTTTGTTCACTTACATTTAGCCAAGACTACCTTAAATCTATTTATCTAGTTATCTAGTTAAGCAAGAAATCCTGCTTGGGCCTTGGACCACACTTATAATAAAAGAAATTCCTTCATTTGCAGAAGCACACTGAAGCACTTCTTTTTGCCAATCCTGCATTGCTCTCCATAGCTTGGAGGTCACAGCACAGAGTCAGCCAACACGCAGTGCCCCAGGATCTGGGGGTTAAGGGCCTTGCTCAAGGGCCCACGGACATGTGACTGGTCTGCTGAGGTCAGGCTCAAATTGGCAACCTTCCGATCGTAGACACAGAGACTCAGCCCACTGATCTACTCGCCACCCACTCACCATCTATAGCTGTTATAGAGCTATAGATGGATTAAATACATTCAAAGTGTTCCATTAGACGTTTTGCCTAATGATATAACCTTGACGTGTTACTTGTCTAAGTATGATTTCACATCTTAATATCACACTTCACTCTTTTGCACATGAAACTTATAGGTGAAGAAACTATAAAAATTAAATGACCTGTTAAAGGCCTAGCCTATATGTTTCATAGAAGTGGAAGAACTACAGATGTTAGTAACGTCAATGAAATAAATTGGTCAATCAGTGAAGCAAGAGGAAGGGTAGGAGAGCTGTGGCCGGAGTTCAGCCTTCAGCCCTCAAACCCCTCGAAGTTCTTTTGATGTTACTTCTGACTCAGGTGGCCCTTTGATAACATGATGACTTCCTGCAGGGGTCTGCATGCAGTGCTGAGATGATCTGACCCTTTAGCCAGTTCTCCCAGGCGATTACACTGCAGCTGCCACTCACCACTGTCCCCCTGATCTTTGATGCCCTTAAAAGTTCACTGTATTGTTTTGCCGATTTTCCCGAGGAGCTGAATCCCCATATATCGGTTATATTTTTCAGTCCTCACTGAGACCAAATTTTTGAGTGATTACACCATAGCCATCCATCCATCCATCCATCCATAAGCACTTATCCAGTATAGGGTCAAGGGGGGTGGAGGAATGCCAGTCCAGGCACAAGGCAGAGGACACCCTGTATGGGATGGTAGTGCATCACAGGGGAGGTGTGCATCAGGTGTGACTCAGTTACTTTACATCCACTACTGATCTGTAAGTAAATGAGGCTACTTGCTTGGCTGGTTTATTCCAGAGTCTCTCCTTGTACTTCTGCAGAAACATCTTTCTTGCCATTGTTTCATTACCATTCCCATTCTCTCTCCTCTGTTGATTTCTCTCACTCTACCTCTCTCTCTGTCTCACTCTACCTCTCTCTGTCTCACTCTACCTCTCTCTGTCTCATTCTACCTCTATCTCTCTCACACGTTACCTCTCTCAGTCTACCTCTATCTCTCTCACACTACCTCTCTCTCTGTCTCACTCTACCTCTCTCTCTCTCACTCTACCTCTATCTCTCTCACACGTTACCTCTCTCTCACTCTACCTCTATCTCTCTCACACATTACCTCTCTCTCACTCTACCTCTATCTCTCTCACACGTTACCTCTCTCTCACTCTACCTCTATCTCTCTCACACGTTGCCTCTCTCTCACTCTACCTCTCTCTCTGTCTCACTCTGCCCCTCTCTCTCACTCTTTCTCATTTTCTTCGGCATCCCTCTCTTTTTCCTTCCCCAAAGTTTTCTTTGGGTTTGACGTGCCTGTTTCCCCCCTTCCCTCGTTTCCCTGACACTTTCTCCACTCCGTCCTCTCGGTATTCTGCGCAGACACTGTGCTCCGGACATGATGGGGGTGTTGGGCCATGCCCCCCCCACCTCCATCACTGATCTTCAGGAGGAGAGAGATAGCATTTCTCCCAATGGATACAACATTCATATTTGCTTTCTCCCAGGGGAAAAACAACACTATAGAATGAAGATCCATATCCTGACTCTTGTGGAAAAGAATATGCCCACTGCTCAACCTGAAAAATCCTCACAATTCCTCGGTCCTCCAGTATTAAAGAATCCATATATATATGTCAAGGTTTTGTCATATTTAGGTGTTGTCCATTGCATCTCATTTGGAGTGACAGGCCAGATCTGCTGATCTGACATTTAAGCAGGGGCAATTCTAGCATATTTTACAGTGGAGGGCAAAAAAGGGTCATAATTTATGCAGCGAGACCAAACATTAGCCAATAATATGCATTGGATCTATGATTGACAGCGGAGATGACCAATCAGCCCTTGTTGGCCCACCCCTATATATGCCGCCTGTCAGGTAACCTTTCTTTGTCCAGGAACCTAGACTGGGAGATGCACACCCGCCCCCCGCGTGCACTTCCCGCCCACCCCCACGTATCTCCCCATCAGAGCGACGGTATCAGCATCTCATCCATCAATCCCGTTTCAGGCGAGCACTCGCGTAAACAGCAGAGGCCCCTCGAGAGCCACACCATTAACCGGGCTGGTTTCACAAACAGGAAAGAACGGGAGGGGGTTACGGGGGGGGTCTATATACCTTTGGGCTGAGAGGATTCTATTTATTATTGTTTGTGCGACAACTGCACTATATTTCCACACGTAGCCCTGGTTACCAGACGTTTTTTTCTGGCCTCATGCATTCAGTCCCCTTCAGATCAGTTTGATTTGTTTGTATGTTAAGCTCATTCCCACACAAAAGCCCCAATACACATCGCTGATTTACATAATAAATGTTAATATACACAGTAAAATAGGAAATAAATGATTGAAGACCTTGGAGAAGAAGAAACTCCAATGGAAGGTATGGGACAAGAGTTCCTGGGGGGTGCGAGGTAAGGCCGTCAACCCCCCAAAACATCTCTAATCTGACAATGTGGAAATATGCGTGTATGTGCTCCTTAGTTGAGTAAGGGTGAGGTCAACCAGTGTTGATCAACTGACCAGCCTGCAGGGTCACCGTATCTTTGGCAGTAGTTACAGGTCACGCGACTCATCTTCAGATGATGTTCACCCTTGACATCCATGAGCAGGTGTGGAGTAACTCGTCGTGTAAACTCTCCATTGCCAGGAGCTGCACTGTGGAAGGACACGTATCTCTACACCGGGTGAAGTTGGTGATTTCATCTCTACAGCTACCTGGTGATCTAGAAGCCAGTGATGCCCCGTTCATATCTGTTGACTTTGCTTGAGCTAAGGTCAACATCTTCGCTTCATCTCCAGGCGTGAACTCGTGACAAGAAGCAGGCCTCGGGTTTTGAGTCATAGTGAATCAGACAAGTAAACACTGGTCAAGAATGGGCCTACAATGTGAATCCAGTCCTCCTTTGATGTGCATCCAGTCCTCCTGTATCTGTCCTCGGACACAGTAACACCGGCAGCAGGGTTTCGCATGTGGACCCCAAGATTTGAGGCCCTGCTGCCCACAGACAGTCACTACACTAAATATAAAATAATCATGTTGCCTATTTAGGAGATGATGAAGCAGCATGTTCTGCTGACCAGCTAGCTAGCTACAATCTTCTGTCTCTCCTCACTGGCTATTTATGTAGTTTTTGAAACATTTGAGAGGGGGAGCGGCGGGCCCTCAAAGTGTCTTTTTTGAGTCCCCCCCCAGAAACAGCCCCTGACTGACAGCATTAGTGCTCATTCACCCACACTGCACCTCATCGACTTTACTTCTGCAGACGGAAGCTTGCCAAGCTGACGCTCATCACGACGACCCTCCAGGAAGATGGGTTGGATCTCCTCCACCCAAATCCCGCTATGGGCAACCCACCACCTGCCCGATATCAACAAACCTGTGGAGCCAGCGGAACGAGGTTTTATTAATTTTATTCGGGGAACGCGAATGTAGAATTCTATCGGCAAACAGGCTCTGTTGAATTTTATTTACAGTATGCGTCGCGTGGAATCGACCAGCACCATGCTTAATGGATTGTTCTGGAACCTCCTTAATAATGCCTCTGGACAGAAGTTTCAAAATCGTAACGTGGTCAAGAAACTTGGGTCGAATAATATCCACAAATTAAGCGAAAGCAGCAAGATCCATCCATCCATCGATCCTTTGATACCTGCTTGTCCTATTCAGGGTCATGGAGGTCTGGAGTCTATGGGGGTAAGGCAGAGAATAACCTAGGGTGGGGTGCCTATTCAGCAGGGGGGCACAGTCACACACACCTTGAACCTTGGTCCCTGAGGTTGGAGGCCAGAATGCCAAATACTGTGTCACCACACCACCGAGAAAGCAGCAGGAATAAATGCTAATATTGTATCAGCAGTATCTCTCACTTGTGCTGGGTTCCTGCACGTATGTCACTTTATTCTTTTAGGTTGTTTCAGCTGAGTGTAAGTGCTTCTCTTTTTCACAACTGGGAATAATGATTGTTATATACAGTACTATGCGGGCTTGTTAATGTGCTGGAGAGGGTGCTGAAGTTAAGCTCTCTGTTATTGCTTTCCGCTGGCAGTTAAAACGTGGAACGGCAATCCCAGAGTGCTTTGCAGGGTACTGTTAGACACATACACCCATGCACCAGAGATATGAGGATGTCTGTGCATGATCCGTCTGACATCCGTGGCCTGTCACGCCAACGTTCCCCGGGCTTGGCGACAGAGGTCTACAGAGTTTTGGTTGCCAGGCAACCCCAGAGTCCTGCGCAAATCACCAAAACAAGTCATGTCAGAAGGTCGACCACGCCCAGCACAATTTTGACGGATCCATGGCACGGGGACCCCTGACAATATGATTTATTTCATTGCCGAGCATCCCGAATGTGTTTGCAATTCCGATGCCCTTGTATAAGGGCAACTTGGGATGAAGATATGTCCAGAAGCACTAGCTGTATCTTAGAGAAAAACGGTCTCAAGTAACACTGATGATGAAACAGGATATATATTCAGGACAGGCTGTCAGAATTTGCATAGAGAGATAGATGATCATCACAAATGTTACTCTTTCTTTTCCGAGCCCAGACACTTCATTAGACACCTTTGATACTGTAAATTTTCACCCTAGTTAAGCCTCAGATTCAGTGACTTGCAGTGGTTTTACAAGCTTAATAGGGTACCGCTAAAATTGAGCAGTATGCGCCGCCCAAACTGACTCCTTTCTTTACATCCTTCATGCCACGCAAAATCATCTATATTACAGAACATTTATAATACAGGTTTTGAACCAGCAACCTTGTCATCACAGGCATGGTGCTGTAACCTGTCGAGCACATCACTGTAGAAAGCTGGCAAAACTGCAATAGCCTCAAAGACCTGTAGGGGTTGCTAATCTAGTGCGGAAAAACTCTTAGTTAATATAAACCTTCCCTGACCTGGGATCGAGGCAAAGCAAAAGGCTCAGAGTTGCTGCAGATCTCCAGCTGCCAGGGTCTCACACACGTTTTGTCACTCCATAACCCCCGAAACTGTCCCTCTAGTCCGTTCCACATAATTTCAACATCTCCATCTGCCAAACAGGTAAATGTAATATCCATCTTCATAACACCGAATGCCTATCAAAGAGGGATCTGGTGGATGAAAGTCCGTAATGCGATTTGGGGGATGACTAAAGTGAGCTCAAGGTCCCTGTAGAAGAGGCTGAGACAGCAGACAAAGCGGTATTGAGCTGGATGGGTGGCAACATACAGATTACGTCGGATAGAATTTTCTCTGGGACAAATTGCATTAAAGAACAAAAGAAGGAGCAAAGTCTTGGGTTACGTAATTGCGGTGCAGACGGACATTAAATTTATCGTGCTATAAATAGTCTTTCCTAGGAGTCAGAGTTAAGAATAAAAGCTTTAGAGGAAATAGAATTAATATCCTTTGTGGCTGTTTTTCTTAACAAAATTACCGTTGCGCCGCGCTGCAGACCTTCAGAATAAATCAGGCGGAATCCATGACATTAGATAGTTTAGCTTGTGAAATGGGTTTCTGATCTTTTTAATCCTTGCAATATGGCAAAGTTTGATTTCCTGATGTATTTGCGTGTGAGTTTCATTCTTAATGTTTTCAGGCGTCACTATAGTTTCGATAGGTTTTTTTGTGTGAAAATATAAGAATATATGTCACGGAGTCTACTGTAGAGTTTGTTATGGAGAATTTTCAGTCATGCTTCATTTTGCCAAAATATATTATCGTTTAGGGCTTTCTTATTTTGTTATGGATTAATCCATGAAATAAATAAATTTAATTTAATTTCTTACAAGCACTGTATCAGGGGTCACTGTGTATTGACAGCACCCAGGAACCCAGCTTTCTGTACCCAAAATGACACCGATGTTTCTTGTCTATATATATTTTTTCTGTCCCGCTGAAAGGCTTCACTCTCCCCCTCCCCCCGATCAAAGGAGAAAAATTAGCATAAAGCTTCGGCCCGTTGGAGATCGCCCATGTCACACAACTCCATGCACACGTCCCGATTGAGACTACTCTTCAAAAATCCGCTTGGAACGTCATAGTATTGTTTCCATGAATGCAGGCAGGAGGCTTCAAGGCCTGGAGCATCAAGGTTGTGCTTTGCCAGCACCTCAGTCTCCCTGAGAGATTTCCATAGCAACCGCGGGGAGTTCGAGCAAGGACCTGACCTCCACTGAGACGAGAATCCACACCCATGTCGTTCCGGTTATAGGAATCTCGAGAAAGACCAGATGCCTTTATACAATAATAACTATTAATAACATATATTCATTATTCATAAGCACTTATCTGATACTGGGTCACGGGGAGCCTGGAGCCCAACCCAGGAAGCACAGGGCGCGAGGCAGGGGACACCCTGGACTGGATATCAGTCCATTACAGGGCACTAGAGGTAATTTAAGAACAGTGATTCGCCTAATGTTTTCAAAGTGTCACAATAGGTTGCGCTATCAAACATGCAGGGTTTGATTCCCAGCTCTGGGTCCTTGTGTGCGGAGTCTGCCTGCCCTCCCTGCGCTGCACACGCTGCCTCAGGCTATTCTGGGAAATTTGGATATTTTTTCCCACAGTGAATTCAACTTGGGTGAATTGTTATCATTGCTCATAATGCGTGTTGGTGAGTGTGAGTGTCTATGTCCTGTAACGGTCTGGAACGGTCGCACCCCCACAGCCCCCAACGCTGAACTGGGTGGATGGATGAAGATGGATGGATGAAATTCTTACTTAAAAATGGGAAAAATGAAAATATTCCGATGTTTAAATGTTTATCTTTTGGACTCCTTCAGGACACTGACCTCCAGCAGATCAAAACGTCTGAAATAAGCTCCAGCTACGGCGATGCTGATGTGGGGTTAAATATCCTATCAAGTTAATGTCAGTAATGAGGCATAATAGGCTTTGATGCTCATTATACATCTGACTCTGGTTCCATCATTCCTTTTTGAGAGGAGCCCTAGTTGACCTTAATTATCCCCTGTCCATGAAAATAGCCTGGATTCTATGGAGTGAAGTCCACGGTGAAGCTGAAGAAAGCTGTCATGGCCGTGTGGCTCAGCAGGTTTTGGCCCCTGTGCTTGTGCTCCAGAGGTCACCAACGCAAATCCTTTCCTCAGAAGAATAGTCACATTGACCAAGGCCCCTAACCCCTTGTGAGATGCTCCTACAGTGCCGGGTAAGGGGCTGACCCTGTACTCTGAACACCACTCTTACCTCTATCTGCATGTACAATGCGATGTGTGAAAACTGACACGTTCCAACGTACGTGTGCAAATGGCAAATGGATCCTCATTCGGGATACCACCAGGTCATGTGACTCTCCAGTGAATAGCTTGCGCAGTTAACACTGCTACCCCAGAGGGATGGCGCAGGAAGTACAGGAACCCTGCAACTAATGCTCGAATTCCCATCTCAGGCAATGCCGATTCAAAGAAACCGGTCCCAGACTGTAAAAAAAAAATGCCATTTAGTGGAAGGAAACGGGTGCCTTTTTCAAAACTTCAGGCTCATCGCGCTTCGTCAGAAGCCCACGCTTGGAAAAGCATGGAAGCGCGCTATAAATAGCGGCGCGGCTGTCTCTGTTTGGGAGATCCTTTAAGAGGCCTGACAGGAAGAATGATTAACTAATGCGTAAATAACTCGCCCATAAGGAGGGGTGGGGGGTAGAGAATAGGGGGGGTCTCTGAGGACTGAGCCTGCGCTGCTATTAGAGTTGGACGAGGAAAGCTGATCCGGACACAAAGACCTGTGGCCGTCTGTAAGAAGGAACAAACATACCGCGAAAAGACAAGACATGCCATCTTACTTTCTGCAGAATGCCCCTCCCATATGAATCATTACCATGGAAACAAGAGGGTCGGTTCTCTTTACCCCTGTCATGTAGGAACAGCAAAACGTGTGCTGAGCGACGTCAAAATTTGCCGTCAAACATGCATTCGTTTGCATTTTGTTATAGAGAAAACAAGTGGAAGGATAATTTTGAAAAGTTCAAGGGGGCTTAACGTCACTTTACATGAATGTGGCCCCACAATAGACCTAAACACTGAACAAAAGTTCCTTACTGCAATTTATTTTTAGAGCTATTACCCACAATGCCGCAGGTCTAAAACACACCCACTGTCTTCCCAGAGTGCTGCATTTAGTCACAAACTAAAGGGGGTCTCTCCCATTGTACCCATGATGCGCAAGAACCCTAATCCACGGAATGTATTCTACCAGGTGCACCGAAAATTAGATGTTAATGACAAAGAGGATGGCATGTGAAGTTAAGCCTGATTTAAATCAGACGATCTAGATGAGTATAAACATCGTTTGTAATTTTTTTCAATTCTGTTTGGTTATTTTTGAGATTATGAAGAGATTAAAGGGAGTAATCATTTTAATTCTACTCAACTGCAATCGAAAAGTTTCAAGATCTCCTGTCGGATTGCATATTCGGTGAAGAGGCTGCGTTAGGTTGCTGGAAAACGGCATGCTGAGGGTCCCGTTAATTGGGCAGTGATGCGTCGCCTTCTCACTGTACTCCTTTTAAATGCCAGATGCGTGGTGAGTGATCAAGGAACACGATTACATGTCACTTCAGGATTATTCTTCACTGAAGTGGATCAGAATAATACCTTCCTGCGTCGAGGTGCCTTATTCCCCTACCGGGTCAGCATTCATGAAATGTCACCTGCTGGTGCCAAGTTGGGCTTTGGAGACTAGGTCTGTCCCACTTTCCAAGACAGAGTTAATCCCTGGGGAGGGGAGTCACTTCGAGTTTGCCGTTGTTTGCTTTGCTTTGTGCCTGTGCAGGGGTGTTGACATCCCACCCAACCTCCTCCCCTACTCCCCTCCTCCCCCTACGACGCACCCAGATCCTCCAGCTATAAAGAGTGAACCCTGCCTTGCGGAAGAAGCCGGGTGCAGTGAGGTGGATGAGTGGTCTCTGGGGAGAAGCAGTGGAGGGCCCAGATTGTCCTCGGAGGCCAGAGCTCCCCGCAGGAATGTTGACGCACAGAGATCTCACCCACCGCTGTGCTCGGTGAAGAGGAGATCACGCTCTACCTTTGTCTGGCATGTTAGCCCAGTCACTGAATCACACATACTTCATCCTTGGCTAAGACGGCCAGGGCTGGAGCAGAAGACGTCCCCGGAGGAATGAGGCCTAAGGGTAAAGACACGATTTTAACGTTCCTCCTGAGACATTCCCAGGACGCTGTCCTCCTCAGGGTTACCACAACAATCAGTCTGTTTATTCCGGAACCTAGGGGTACCCATGGCGACCAGCTTCAAAGCTCTAATCCTGGACTTACTTAAACCTGTGCAACAAAGGTCAAAGCCAAGTCAATCGGAGAGTATATAGAGGTTGAAAACTCAAACTTGTTAAACGAAGCCTTTTGAAAATGATCAATTCACGATACCGAGACCTTGTGTTGAGAGTTGACTTTGCTTAAGAATAACTGATAGAGTAAGCTACTGCTGCCTGACAAGTCAAAAAGCATAGCATCTGATCATAACCTTATTACATCAGGAATGAAATGACAGCTGTTTTCCTCCCTGGAAAGTGAATCGTATTTCACTCACTTTCAGGGGGGAAAATTTATTATAACATCTAAAATATGTGGCGTATGGTCTGAACCACAGAAATACAGTTTCCTGCGGGGGTCTCTCATGGACGTCTTTGCTCTCTTCTCCATGCTGCAATTCGGGGGGGTTTATTTGTAATCATATCAGCTGATTGTATGATTGTAATCATTTTGGGTAGCGTGTGGCTCAGTGGGCTAAGCCTGTGTGCTTGTAATCCCATGGTTGCCGGTTCAAACCCAGCCTCTGCAGGTCCTTGAGCAAGGCCCTTAACCCCCAGCTCCCTGGGTGCTGCCATGGGTGGCAGCCCTTTCCGGGCAGCTTGCTTACAAAGAGCAAGTTGAGGGAGGCGTAAAAAAGACAATTTCCACACAGGGATTAATAAGGTGGTGATTATTATTATTATCATTTAAATGATGTCCGGAAGCCTCTAGGCCCTTGTCTGGATCAAGGGCCTATGACTGATGACCTTCACTTTACCTGTATTTCTAGTCAATACGCTTCCTCTTCCAGTTAATGCAGGACACAGTTAAGCCAGTCCGCAGGCCGTGACTCCTAAAAAACTCTTCTGGATGGGGCCCACAGAGAGAGAGACGTGGAGGCACAGGGGAGCGTCTTCAGCTAACAATGTGCTTAATGTCAGCGCGTAATTAGCCTCCCGCAGTCCTGCCCTGCATTCCCGCTGGGTGACCCGACTGCCGAGTCAATGCCAGTCATGCGGAAAGTGGCCAGCTTCCTACATGAAAATGCGACAACACCAAAACCAATTATGAGAATCAACAATACAAACATGCGGTTCAAAAAAGTGCTGAAAAAGGCCCTTTCTATAAATCCAGCAGAAAATCATCCTGAGCCTCTGACAACACTGTGTCCCCTATGTTACAGCTACAGGCCAGTTTGTTGTTTCCGGGGGCTCACTCAAAAAGTCACTTCAGAGACCCCACCCCCCTGCATATAATGTCAGCTAGAGAATAGAGTCCAAAAATCAAAGTTAGCTAGCAGGTTAGCAGAACATGCTGCTTCAGCATCTTCTAAATATGAAACATTTATGTAATTTAGGGTAATGATTGTTTGGGGCCAACAGGGCCCAAACATAAGGACCCCCCCCCCCCCGCAAATGCGTGGTTTGAGTGGTGGCAAACCGTGTCTCTGGTTACAGCTACCTTTTTCCATCCATCCATCCATTATCTGCCGCTTATCCAGGGCTCGGGTCGCGGGCGTAGCAGCTTCAGGAGGGATACCCAGACCTCTCTCTCCCCAGCTAACTCTACCAGGACGTGTTGAGAAGACGTGGTGAATGATCAAGGAACACTTTAAAAAATTTTGCTCAGATCTGACTCTCTCCTTCCTGTGGAGGTTTCAGGGAGTGCCACAAGGCTCAGTTTGCGGGCCAGTATTTTTTTTCCTAATCTGAATCCTGTCAATACATCACAATACTCTTCTTTACTGCTCGACCCACACTCTGGTATCCAAAATCAAGTCCTACATGAAGAATCCAGATGTTTTTAAAAGGAGGAAGTGATGTGTCCTAACTTCCTGTCAGTATCGGCTGAGGGTCGCTTCTTGCTTGTAAATATCTTGGTATGCTCAGCTAGGCGTAAGAATGGGCTCATATGTCTGGAGGCTCCATAAGCAGGAGACATTTACAAACCCCTGTAACTTCCACCAAAGGCAATCGCTTTCATAAACGATTCTGCGTAAGCCGGCAGAATGGCGTCCAAACCACCCTTAGCTTTGCAATCTTCATCCAGGGGCCATGTCGGTTTCCAGCACAGGTGGTGCAGCAGAGTGGGGGTGGTTGTCTTCTCATCGCTAATTAGCCGGTCAGTGCCTGCCTTGAAGATGGACTCGGTCCAGAAGGCCCCCGAGCAGGCTGTAGCAGCAATGTAATTGGCAAGGGGGGGGGCAGGGGGGAGCTTTGCTGGCGGAATGGGACAGTGGTCACCTCACACCACATTTTTGTCAGCTCTCTGCCGGCTCTCTATGTCCTCAAAATTTCTACGCAGCCCAAAGTTTCCCAGAGATTCTCTCCAACTGACACAGCGAAATCACTTGGAAAAATCTAGCTGGGTGTAAAAAGAGTGACTATGATTTTAAACCATGGGCATATACAGGGCCACTGCCGCCGCTAAAAGCTGATTGGTCCCCAGAGCGCACCCTCCTCTGTCACTCACCGATTCTAATCAAATCAGTGACTTTACGATGAGGTTGACCCATCTGTTTGAACTATTGCCCCATGCCTTAAAAAAAATCTTACGGTTGCCCCCATTTCAAAGCATTTGCTTATATATGTAGACTAGCCCTTTCATGACTTTCATGACTGGCATTTTTATTCTCTAGCTTGGTCAAATTTCCTCACATAGAGGCCATGTCGAGCTAAATAACAAACGGAGGTGAACCCATTGGCATTCTGGAAACAGTTCCAAGAACCTGTATCTTCACCTGCCCCTTACCCCCCCCGCCCAACCAGTGTCTGTTGGCAGCAGCCAGGTAGTGGGTACAAATGGAGACACGGCAAACTTTAGCATTGCGATCCACAGCCCAGCATTAGCAATGCTAATTCCCGGTGACTCACCCGAGACGCTCGTGCAGCTCCATTGCATCAGTCTGGCCTGCTGATTAATTCTTGTGTGACACTTAGATCCTCCACAAGAGTGATTCAGGACTGAGGGATTTCTGAGGATGACAAAGAGGATTCACTTGTTCTTTTAATTTAGCATCCACCTGTAGCGTTCCTGAAATAAGGACGCCTGGAAACGGATATATATTTATATCGCGATCATTGATGGCTACCCGTCCACACCCGAGTGGTGAGTCTTGAGCCAGTCAGGAGATGTGTGTCAAGACTCAAGTTTTATTTGTCTCATACACAAGCAAACACTTTACATGTGTGCAGTCCACTTGCTTCCTGGATTATGTTCAAAAGGGGAATATGTAATACAATGAAAAATTGTATAAAAAGATAGATAGCAATAAATAAAATAGATAGATAGATAGATAGATAGATAGATAGATAGATAGATAGATAGATACGATTGGAATACAAGTGAAAAGTAATGAAAATAAAAAAGTAAAATTGGGCAATAATAAAATGCAACAATGATGTCAATAAGTGTATTATGAGGATTTAAAATGAAAAGTGTTGGATATGAAATGCATGTTAGTTACATGTGAAGGGAGCCTTTATTTACACTCTCTAATGAATGGAGGACAGGAGCGGTGAAAGCAAGGTCCTCCAAAATGTCAGAAGAAGGTGCATCACTTAGTTAGGTTTTATAAGCTGTGCCTCTCTCGTCTGGGCATGCTTTGAATATCGATGTGACTGGGCCACAGCATACAGATGAGAGAGCCATAAACACAGCATGCTAAATTCAGAGAGGATCAACACGCAGCTCAAGTTACGCGACCGGGTGTCCTGCCACATGCCTGCTTGCAGCGACTCCGTCCAGACTGCTGAAGAGGGTGTGGTTAATTAGCGCGGATGTCACTAATGCGTGTTACTCAATCACGAAGAAGGAATTTCATAAAAGAAAGTTAATACCGCACCGTCGACGCCCCCTCAACAGTACCATCCATCATGGGTTGGTCCTCAAAGCCAACAACCCCTCGGTTTAATGTTAGCTGCCATCTAGGCCTGCAGTGCGGGAGTTTTGGACTTCACTGCGTCAGCGGGATTGATCGATGTTTGATACTGTATTTCCATAATTTCACCTCCCCCACATTATCCGCCCTTTTTGCTACCTTGTTATTTCCTCAGCTGCTTAAAAAAAAAGAATATTTTTAAAGTGTTTATGAAAAAAATGTTTTCTATACGTGAGCATGACTGCGGTCGTGTACCGACGCGTTTAAACTCCAGTTTGCTACAGACATTCAGACGGGATTTCAGTGTGTTTGAAACTCACAGGTCCTCGTTTACATGACAAACATGGATACGTTGGTGCTGGTGTTTGTACCATAGCTGTACACAGTCTAACAGGAAAAAGAGTATATTCCATGATTTTTACCTTTCAGCTGGCATGATGAGAACTAATTAACTGGGAATTTTATTCACAACAGATTTGAAACCAAACTTTTTTTCATAGTTTAAAATCCATCCATCCATCCATCCATTTATTTATCTTCAGATGTTCACTTGGGAGTGCTTACGGTGGCAGTCTGTCTGGCAGGTCATTCCAGACCTCCACAAAGTCCCGAGATTTCACCAGGGACTTCCCAGACATTCCTAAACCAACTGGGTGATATAATCCCTCCAGCAGGTCTTGGCTCTGCCATTTTACAACCCGGAGAGAAAAGAAAACCTTTATTGTCAGGTCAGATATTCTCAGAAAACGCTTAAGGGCTAGAAGGAGATATGCAATTCATGAAGGGAAATTGATATCTAGGCAGGTGCTTTGATATCTGCCTTTAGAAGTTAATTTCTAATATATAAAATATAAAAGAAATACTCTGTATTACTTTGCCGTGTAGAACAAACTCTTATAGAAAGTTGTTTTTATGCAGAGGTCACATTTTGATTACGTCATTTGGCCTGCAGTGTGCGGCTCACAGGGTTCGGGCTCTGTATGTGCGATCCGAAGGTTGGTGGTTTGCGTTGGTGGTTTGGTTGATCTTGGGACCCTTGAGCATTGTTCATAACCTGAGATGGAGATTGGCAAGTGATGGTTTGGAACAGAGGTGGGTATTTCAAGTTCAGAGAGTACAAATCCGGACCAAGAATTTGTTTCAACCAACCAGCTGAGTACTCTGTGATTGTGACTCTTTATACTCAACTGGTTGGCTGAAACAAAATCTGGGTCTGGATCTGTACTCTCTGAACCTGAAATATCCACCTCTGTTCAAAATCTTCACTTGCTCCAAGGACTAGGTGTGTATATAGGGGTGGAGCCACAGGAGGGGTGGAGCCACAGGAGCACTGGCCCCCGGGTGATTTGCCCTGGGAGTAATCACTCAACGAATCAAAACATACCATTGGTTAATGATAAGGTTGCCCCCTCTATATGAAGTATGGCTCCTCTTCTGTCCCCCACCTTAAAAAATCCTACAATCACCCCTGCCAGGGGTGTTGCATGCTGGCTGACCCTGTGCTGCGATTCCCACAAGCTTGCTCTCAGTTTTACACTGTATGTCGCTGTGTGTCTCATGGAGAGCAGGACGGGATAGCCAAAACCACAACATCCCCATGGGGATGGAAAAAACATCACTAGTCTACTATATTATTTATATAGCTGAATGTTGATAGAAATAGTTCAAGGAAGAATAGGAGTCCAGCCTTAAGTCCAGGCAATAAACACAACAGGCAAGCATCTAAGAGTTGGATTCTCCGTGAGCATGCCTGTGGGCCTGGAACGCTTCTCAGGATGGTCTCGGCCTTCCAGAACCTGCAGGAAAAACAAACCAGACAATCAAACAGCAGCTCAGAAATCCAATGGTGCCTCGCAGGGTCAGAATGCCGGGAAAGTCCATCGTATCAGAGCACAGATGCCTGCAGAACTCTGAAGCGTCTACATTTAGATGTTAATTTCCTGTAATTACCAAGCTGATTGATTGGATAATGGATAAACGAAATGTTTCTTAATCTACTCAATACCCGTTTGACGGAGCCAGCCATTTTTTTTTTCTCTTAATTTCAGTTTATTTGTTTCAGACGAGCCACAAGTGCTTTTTCTGTTACTTTGATCATAAAATGTATTTTTTCTCTCCTGTAAATTGGAAAGCAAAGTTCAGCAGTGACTGGTTACAACCTAAGACATTTTGATCCTCCAAACCCCTATGGTTTCATAAACCAGCTTTTCTCTTTCATAACCAAACTCCCCGGGTTTGGATCCGGTGACCCTGAAATGTTAAATCTTTTAAACACTTCCAAATCCAAGGCAAATGGAACTATTTTTTATAAAGCATATGTATTCCGCGTCGTACCTCGGTTTGTTCTACAGACTGATCTTCAAACGTCACAACTCTCTGCCATCCAAATATATTTATATATATATTTTCTGATCCTGCAAGCTGGCAATATTTATGACCATATGTCATATATTGCGTCATATATTACATGATATAACCATGTAACACATAGCACTGTCTTCATATGTATATACATCATGACCCCTGACGCAGGTCTACGGTGTCATTTGATTAGGGGGTGCAAAAGAGTGACTGGAAAAAAATCAGAAGAAATATCTCTGGTTGCGTTCTGTGACAGTACAGTCATTTGCACTAGTTTTAATACCTCAGTACTTTTCTTGTGAATCAAACGCCAGCTAGCCAATTAGCAGCAAGATACCCTGTGCCATTGAATTTGATAAAATTTGCTTTCTGCTGCTCTGCTCTATAATATGAATGACTTGTTTCCTTATCTATACAGTATAAGTCATACATGTGATTGTAAAACCAACTTAAGTACCGTAAATCTAGACTTATGTAAAAAAAGATTCAGGGACGGATGTTAGTTCAGTCTATCTATTGAATACATCCGTCCAGCAGTTCTTCATTCTTGAGGAAGTACTAATTAATTTAGGATCTCATAACCTGTCACCGACAGATTTACGCAGTCAGATCTCGGATGCCTCCAGATGGAGGTAAACAGGGATTTTTACATCGCAGAGGATGGCTTTGTTGCGTCTCAGCCTGCTCAGGATTCCTCGGCAAACTCACGTCGCCCCTGTCTGTCATTCCTCCGCGCCCCAGGAAGCGGATTTCTCGCTCTGCCGTGCCGCCACTGTGTAATTAAAAACTGAAATGATCCTAACGACTGTTCCCAGACCCGACGAACTTCTCCACCCGAGATCGATCGATCATCTCAGCGTTCACGCGTTCCTCATAAAGACACAGGACCAAATATCTCAGTTCCATTTCCTAAATAGCCTTGGACCTCCTCGCTAAAAGAATCCAGATCACGTTGGTTCCGCCGACCCCATTTCTGACAGTTCCAGAAGTTTCCATCAGACAACCGGAGCTTTGCCTAATGCTACGCTTTCTTGTTTGTTTCATGAAGGATGGTAGGAGCACTGAGTTGTAACAGTGCCAGAACTAGTTGCAATTTCCTGCAAAGACAGAAATTCAAGCATGTTTTGGGATGCAAATCAAGGGCTATTGTGGGTATTGATATACCTGACATTGCATGCAATTTGGTGTGCATCAGCACGGCTTAGTGTTCTCTGATCACCAAATGGCAAAGGTCAAAGGTCGAATCCAGTGCTCTGGGAGACAGGAGACATGCAGTGTAGCCTTTCTGAAGAATGGTGCCCACAGCGGAGTGGATGGCAGGATGATTTTTGGTGGAAAAATTAGCATACTTACTTACCTCTACATTTCAGCTGATGAGACTGTTTGCCCAGTGTCTTAGAATAGAATAATATTTCTTTATTTCTCCGTGTGGGGAGATAATCTTTCCACCTACCCGTTGCCCTCCATGAGATACAGACTCATACGGAAGTGAGAGCAGAGTTTGGGGGTCACATTGCAGGGTCAGACAACGTGCAGCACCACCGGAGTTGGGGGTTAAGGGCCTTGCTCAAGGGCTCAATGGTGGCATCAGTCTGTCAGCCCCGAGATTCAACCCAGCAGCCTTCTGATCGCAACCACTGCTGGGCCACACACTGCCTTAGTAGGCCTCACCAGGTTTTCCTCAGATCCACCGGGATGCCCACAGCGCAGCATGTGAGCTGCTTCAGCAAGACCGAATCGGCCACAGGAGGACTTCAACACAGCTCCGACCGCACAGAGGGACCTGTTCTGTTTCATTTTCTTAAGGAGAACACAGAAACCTTTCATGACACGCAGGGGCAGAATCGCAGTAATGACCAAGCTGCTCGCCACTTTCTGCTTTTGAAATAATGAAAGGTAAGAGTGAAAAAGGAGAAAAACTCATATTAAACCCAGAATGAGACGGCTGCAATCTGGTCATTGCGCTCCGTGTGAAAGTTTAGGCTTGATTTGATCTCTAATCCACCTGTTTGTTTCCCTCGTGGTGCACAGAGTTCAGAGGGACCAGGGTTCTAAGACAGACTTTAACACAGGCTGAAATTACCAGTTAACCTGCTATGAAGTTATACATTTCTCTAGCTTTTCATTGCTAATTCTGAGCAGGATCAGGGAGAAGCCTGGAGTGTATCCTAGACAGTACAGGGCATGAGGCCAGGGGACACTCTGGACAGGGTGCCAGTCCATAACAGGGCACGAGGCAGGGGACACCCTGGACGGGATGCCAGTCCATCACAGGGCACGAGGCAGGGGACACCCTGGACGGGATGCCAGTCCATCACAGG
>JAODKF010000101.1:644146-670333 GCA_026779585.1 Mormyrus proboscirostris
GCACGAGGCAGGGGACACCCTGGACGGGATGCCAGTCCATCACAGGGCACGAGGCAGGGGACACCCTGGACGGGATGTCGGTCCATCACAGGGCACGAGGCAGGGGACACCCTGGACGGGATACCAGTCCATCACAGGACACGAGGCAGGGGACACCCTGGACGGGATGCCAGTCCATCACAGGACTCGAGGCAGGGGACACCCTGGACGGGATGTCGGTCCATCACAGGGCACGAGGCAGGGGACACCCTGGACGGGATGCCAGTCCATCACAGGGCACGAGGCAGGGGACACCTGTAAAAAGCTTAACAAAATCAGAGGTTGGTTACAAGTGGTTTTGCCGTGTGTGTATGTGTGTACATACGGTTTATATTGCATTGTTGGGACCAAATGTCCCCCACCATATGATAAAAACCTGTTATTTTGACATTGTGGGGACCATGTTTCAGGTCCCCACAAAGATCTGTGAATGCAGTCAAAAAACTAAAAAGATTTGTACTTTGGTTACTTATGGTTAAGATTAGGGCTGGGTCGGGGTTAAGGTCATCATGCTGGGATTAGAGTTTTCCCCATAGAAATGAATGCAGAGTCCTCACAAAGATATAATTACAAACCTGTGTGTGTGTGCGTGCGTGTGTGTGTATCATCAGATAAAGGGCTTCACCATGCATTTGGACCCCAAGCTTCACTATCAACTATGTATATGGTCGGCGTCCAGTGAAAACCACGTCCACGACGTTCGACGATTGTGACTTTTGCTATAGATGGAATATGCCCATTCTCCCCAGCCTACTGATAGCATTAGAATTAGATATTTTATGGTGTCATCTACAGTATTTAACTACAATTTATGTTTGCGTTAGTTAATATTCCTATTCACGATGGTCGTTTTGCATGAATTACTTTGTATCGTTAGACAGCTAACTAACATCATCTTTAATTGTGAATATAAATGATAATGTTGCAATGATAAGTTTCTATTTGTGGCACTATGTGTGTCTCGTTATGCTGTTTTAAATTTATTTTGTTGAGTAATCTCTGGGAAAACCCATTTTTTTCTTGTTCCAGAAATAATGGAATTCCTGATATACATGTTTTTCATTGGACAGCGACGATATATTGGATTACGAAAATAACTGTGGCACGCCGCAGACAAAGAAGTCCGTCGAAGCGCTGGGAAAGGCCGACCCCGCTCTGCGAATCTCCCCATCAGCAGGGCCCGCGGGACGCTCCGTGCCAGTCAGCCAGCTCCACGGCTCAGCCCACGCCTGCCATCTGCCTCCCGGGGCTGGAGGGGGGGCGACCATGCTCCGCTGGCTTCCCCGTGGAGGTCTCAAAATTCCTGCTGGAAAAATCTGCCAGCCTCAGTTACCACCACTGCGAGGAACCGGCATGATGCTGCTCGAGTTTTCTAACCTTATCATTACAACATAGAGGTATTTCTAAACGCCGTGGGGGTATTTTAGACTCCACTAGTTTTTGTCTGAGCCCTGAAAAAAATTATTTTAAAAACATTTTGCGCGACTTGTCCCATATTTCTTACACATTTTTGTGCCCCCTGTTGGGCAAACATTATCATGGGACCCCCCTCCTTATTTCTGCCCAGCAAATTTTTATTTGGGGGGGGGGGTCAAATCCTAGAATTGCCCCTCTTACTTGTAAACTGGAGAACGCAGCCCTAATCTAGCCTTGCCTGGTCTCTGTAGATGTGGCTTTTACTCATTTGTCTTCCATATTTTTAAAGATTTTCTGTGTTACTTGCACACGATAAACAGAGGGGCTGATTCCTTATTTTAAAAGGACATTAGGTCCCGGTTCCCTGCGGGAACAGCTCATTATTCCTAATTAATGAATCCATTATTTATGTCTGGAAAAGCAGAAACATTCAGTCCCTCCAGACTAGAACTGTACGCTCCCCTCCTCGCTAAATAATTTCTCCGAAGGTTTTTTTTTTCCCATCACTCTGATTCCTATGTACGCACCTTTTTTTTTCTCCGTGCTCCCGGAAACAATTCCTGCAAGTCGGATCTGTGGAACAAAATACACACGGACACACATGGCTGCCGCCTTTACTTGCATGTTGCTCCTTTACTTGTGTTAGTCTTGCTCAATGTGTGCTGGCCTATGACAGGATGTGCTGCGTGAGATCTCTGTTGATATGCAAAATGAGCTCGATTCGCCCCCGGAGGCAGCTGACTTGTAATGGTCCAGATGCTACTTTGGCCTTGATTTATTGGATCAGCGGGTCGTGTGGACGGATAGCGACGGGCTAATTTACTGCCCCGCGATCGGTCATTAATGGTCGAGAGCTGCGAATGTGTTCGCCTTCTCGTCCGAGGCATCTGCCAGACTACCGGAATATTCCTGGCCTACTGATTCTGGGGGGATTCGTTGCCAAGGGGGACAGGGAGGAGAAAGGATGTGGGCTTCTTACTGAGGGAAACCCTCACCATCACAGAGGAACTGCTCGTGTAATATAATGCATGTAATCCGCAGCTCAAGCCGGGTAACGAAGCCTGAGATGGCAAGCTGCAGTATCCAGCCAGTCCTAATGAACCCATACGCTACAGCCAAAGATGATTAGATGAAGCTAACTGACAGTCACTAGGCTGGGTGCCAAAGAACTTGTGAGTATCTCTCATGCTGTATTAAAGTCTTCTGGTCGTCTAGGCCGGAGCCCATGGTCAGCAAACTCCACACATAGAGCCACAGTAGAGACTCAAAGCCTGGTCCCAGAAGTGTGAGGCAACAGTGCTAATCACTGCACCACCATGCCACCTCCATTTAGTAGAGGTAAAACCAGATATTAATGATGCTTACAGTATAGGGAAATGTGGCTTAGCTAATGCTAACACCTAACCTAAAGCTAACACAACTGAATAACAATCTCAAAATGAGGTGAGGTTGAAAATGAACTTTTTCATCTAAGCAGGTAACTGAAGGTTTTTCTTAACAATATGTTACTGAAGCGCCACGCTTTGGAGAGCAGAAATGTCCCTGGTTTTCACCTTTTATTTGAGCACTATGCTACCTGCTAGCCTCTATTATGCGCATGTAGATTTTCGCTACATATTAAAGGTCACTTTTTTCGTTTTGGCCTTTACAATACATTATAAATTTATCTGACGCCTTTCAAAAAAGTCGACCTCCTTTGTTGTATCCCGTTACATCTGATACAGTTATTTTGGTCATTATATTTGTAAAAGTGCGGCGCTCTTTCTGAATGGGATGCGTGGGCGGTTTAGTTCGGCCAGTTCTGAAGGGGAAGAATGGCTGAAGAATGACATAGAAGCATCAATCAACGACCAATAAATAATGCTTTGAAACCATTTGAAACCAAGTGGTCAGTTTAAACCAACTAAATATAATGCAATTAGCAACAGCATTGTTTTAAATGTTTAGGTAGATTGAAATGTTTAGGTGCAGTCAGGTTGGTTTTATTGTCATAACCAACCATATACAGTACAGGTATTTAGTAACATTCGATAGTGTGACATGCAAACAGCAGGTCATGAGGGGACGGTTTGCAGAGCACTTAAAGGGAAGACACAAGATATAGTTGGCATAATATACGGTATATAGTCTTTCTATATAGGGTTTGCAGCTTGTAGCTTACATTAGGTAGACACTTATGCCAACCGGACAGAAATGTTTGAAATGTCGGTACGAATGAAACAATCTATTTTCGTGAAGTCGCTAATTTAGGTTGATGTTCATATCCGCAATCACTTTTTGGCTGATAAAAGCAGTTCCATCAGTTTGGAAGCTAGCAGATATGTTAGTAGTGCTAATACATTAGCAAGCTCATGATATCACCAGTGTGCTAGATGGTGGGGTCACGAATCACAGCCACGAAACAATATAACGTTGGTGAAATTTTTTGTTTGAACCACACGTCTTTGATACTACATTACTTACCGTGAGACTGGAAAGCTTTAGCTTAAGGTTGCAGACTTTGCTTCCCAAAAGGTGGCTGCCAGTTAATGTGACCTAATGAAGGAATTCCAAGCCAACCGACCTCATGACATCACATCCCCTCATGACATCACATCCTGTGCTAGAACAAGATAGCTCTAAACTTGCTTGAAAAATGTAACTTGGATTACTTACTATTTCTAATCGAGTTTCACTGGCAATATTAAGGATTTTTAGCGTGGGAATCCATCTTGTAAATCATGCAAGCTACTATACATCTAGTGCAAAAACAAATCTTTAAAGTGCGAAACATTTCACATAGAATTTATACATAGTCCAATGTGTTTGTATTCATTCAATACTTATCAAGTAAGGAGTCACAATGCACAGAGCATAACTGAGCTGTACATCTTAGCTGAGATGCTAACCTATTCCAGGGCATGCATACCTGATGTATTCAGACTGCAGGGAGAACCCTTAGTATGTAGCGAAAATGCCTGCTAACACAGAAAGAACAAACCCCACGTGATGAGCCAAAGGTGGGATTCAAGCTTAAGGTGTGGTAGTGTGACACCACAGCACCCAGTCACCCAGGCTACTGTGTATTATAGACTTTCCACATTCAGATGTAATGATGGCACAGAAACTAGAGATGGAGAACCTCTGCAACAGGCAAAACTGTAAGCTTCCACAAAAAAAAAAAAAAAATAGCTTTACGTCATGGAAATTACATTCCCTGGGGAACGACTATTTTCGTATGAAACAGGAACACGTGCCATTTTCATTTTTCCTCAAACAGGAACCTGTGCAAAAGGTACTTGCAGAGCCTTACTATTTTATAGAGCACCATCAGGGGACGGTTCTAGCATTGTTTAAGGTGGGGGGCATAAGAGGGGCCAATCGTATCATTAGCCAATGGGATGTTTCAAATCGGTGATTGACAGAGGAGGGTGCACTCCAGGGCCAATCATATGCCACTGATAACCATTTCCCTTCAGGTCCTCTGTTACCTTTCACAGTTAAATACGTTTATAGTTAAAGGTCCGTTTAAAATCCTTAGAGGTTGCAGTATCACTGTACTCCAGAGGTATGAACTTGGTATGAATAAATAATAGAGTTCCAAAACATTCCCAACACCCTTGACAACTCAAAGGACAAGGTCAGATACAAGGGCTGTCCCGTGAAATGCCTGTAATACCCAGGAGAAGGACTGGGGGAGGAGGGCACTGCAATAAGTATTGCTGTACCATGTGCTAAATTACATCCACAAATGGAGTAGACTGTTGGCGAATTAGGTACGTCTATTAACACATAATGGAAGGACAGCTTAATTGTATATGAAGTAAATTGTCATCTTTACAATTAACAAGTTGCAAAATGTCATCATGTTGTGAATGGAAATGCCATTGCGTAGCGTTCAATTGAAGCCCTGGAACATTCTAGAACATTTCATACTTAATAATAAACCTGTGTGACATTAATATACAATGGTTACACTGTCGAACGGTTTATTTTTAACTGTAAGTTTGCAGATCTCTCTTGTATCCTTATTAAATAGATATAGATAATTGCTGTAACAGTGACACAGGAATTATCAATTAAAATGTCAGTATCTGTTTTCTAAGCTGATTAAAACCACAAACATGGTGTAAACAGCATGTCCTATAAAAGGTTCGCCCATTACTTAATTTTCATGGCTTTCTTCTGGTATCTGCAAAGTGTAACTGCGTCAATCCGGGGTCACTTCAGTAACCCAATAAATCTCAATCGCCGAATAAAAATATGGCTTTTATTTCACAAATTCATTAATGCAATTCATCAGGATAATTGGATCCTGTAAGCGTCCATTTGGATAACTTTTGTCATAACATTAGTAAAATGACTGACATTCACAATGTCCTCTGTGATATTTATAAGTCAGTCTCTGTCGTCATATATATTTATCAATTAGTTTCCACCGTGATGTATTACGCACAATCACACGCCCTCTGGCTTTGAATTATTAAGGGTCTTGCTGAAGATGTGGCTTCTACACCAAGCGTGGGATTCAAACCAGCAACCGTTCATATTGTGAAAGGTAGAAAACTGTAACTGCAAACAGGAATAGGGTGATTTCATAGGGAAGACTGAGATTGCAGGCTGTATATTTCAGACCTTTCCTCGTGCCTTACACTGCTCTTCCCCTCCGGGCCCTGTCCGACATCTCAAAGGGCACGTCTCCGAAAAAAGGATCTCCTTGTTCCCGAACCGCGTCATTTGGTGTCTGGCAGCCTTGGCGCCCTGCTGCACGTGCGATAGGGAAAGCCTGAATTCACTGAGACAGCTTCCCCTGGGAAGGATGGGTTTTAAAGCGTTTCGTGTTCTTCGATCAAATAGCAACTGCCTGGGCGTTAAATCCCATCTACCGACCAAAAAAAAAAAAAGGAAAAGAAAAGGAAAGAGGAACAGAGAGAGTCTGGTTTTATTGCAGTTAATGGATAATTAGTTTACTAGGATGAAAGGCGATACCTATTCCCTGTGTACGCTTCCCTTGCATGCTGAAATGGAGCCATCAGCTCCCTCAGTAACTATCTGCCTGATTGGTTCGTTAATTTGTTGCTTCCTTTCCAAGTCGTTTTCTAAGTCTGGATGACAGCATCTTCAGGAAAAAACAGGCAGCAAAGTCGTCGCAGATAACAAACAGAACTTTCGCTACCTGATGTTTAAAGTTTGAAGTTTCATCGTCACCGTGAGGAACACAGAGAAATTGTTGCGCCACAGTTGCTGAGGGGGGGCAACAGGACCAACTACAGCGCAAGTGAAGAAAACAGTGCAGTAAAAGACATCCTCTTAATCGGATTTAAAATAATCAAACACCCCCTCTATATTCTCCTCAGTCTCCTCCTGCACACAGCTTTAATCATTTAATTCACCCCACCCCATTAAATATTTTGAAATAGTTTGATGGTAAATACATTTTAAGCATGGCCTCTCTTTTACTTCACAAACCGCCTGTGTGGAGCATGTCTCCTTTCTAAACAGGCCTGAGTTATGTACCTCTCCCACGCTTCCAGACCTCCCTGCCTGGGCTGTCTAACGGTGTAATTTTTGAAAGCAACGAAAGAGTTCTCAATCTATACCTGTGTTACGTATTGCTGTGTGGGTGGTCTAGAGGTTTGGCTGCTTGCCCTTGGGGCGAGAGCTCATGTGTTTGAATCACACCTATGCTGTTACCGTGTTTGGGTCCCTGAGCAAGACCCTTAACCCCCTCTTGCCCCAAGGGGGCTGTCCCTGAATTTAGAAAAATGGTAGTCACTTTGGATAAGAGTATCCTGTAAATGTTATGTCCTTAATACTTTGGGGGAAAAAAGTACTACTAATGCTAAACTTTATGACACAAAATAATATCCATCCATTATTTCCATTTCACCAACCCATCACAGGCCACACTCAGATGTGCATAATCCAAATGAACGGACTCGGGACAACAAGGAACAGGTGGGGGAGGTTACAATTAAGCAAGTATAAAATTAAGGAACCTCGACATACCAAAACTAGAAAGTAGGAGGCATAACACAAAGGACTGAATGCATTAGACAAAAACCACAATCGAACAGGAAATAAGCAGGGCAAAGCAAACGGGAGCAAAATTGCTACGGACCCTCGGAGCAACAAAAACCAATAATTAAACAAAACAGCTGAGGGTGATTTCAAACCAGCCTAGAACCCACGACCAGCAGGTTCTCCATCTCTGAGCCACACGCTCAGCCTAGTCAACACACTGGGGCTGAAGAACAAGAGACAGGGTGTAGAACAGGATGGCCAGCAACACCTGCTGGCCAAAAGTGGAGGATACACAATGAGCAGGGTCAGATGGTATCGACAATTCGGTAACTCCATTTAACCTTACTGTGTTTTTGGTCTGTGGGGGGAAACCGGAATACCCAGAGGAGACCCCACAATGACACAGAGAGAACATGCACACGCCACACACATCAAACCCTGATCCCAGAGGTGTACGATAACAGTCCACCACCCTGCCACCACAACATACACCACATACATACTCTGCTATGGAGGTTGGGTGTGGCTGTGATCAGAATGTTTGGCTTTGAATCCCAGGGTCCCTGAGCAAGGCCCTTATCCCCATTTGCTTGTGCCTTCTCAAAAAATAATACTGCTTTGGATAAAAGCATCAGATACGTAAATGAAACGTGTACAACGATTATTCTCTGATTAATATCTTGAATATATTTGACCATGTAATATACCATATTTCCCTTAAGTTTGCTGACCGGTGTTCCTGCTCATAGACAGACGTTGGGTCTGTATTTTATCGTGGTGTTCTGTGACCTTCCTGGGTAGGTAATAGATCAGTTTTCTTCTGAGCACATCTGATCACCGGACGTTCCCTGTGCTGAACTAAGTCTCTGCTAAACATGGGTTATTAGTTTGTACAGCGTCACCGGGACTTATCATCATAAAGGTGACGTGGCGTGTCCCAGAGCCAGCGGTGACGCCCCCGCGGATACCTTACAGAAGCCTGGTAAGCATCAGAGTAGGATGAGGTCTCGTGGAAATGAAAAATAAGATGCTGGTTTTAATTTGATGTATGGATGACATTTAGATTCTGGGTCCTAATGCTCTACAATGAAGTTCTGGGCATGGAATGGAAATACTTATATTTATTAAAATTCTAAAATCCTTGACATTTACGTCCAGAAAATAAAACTAAAGGACTTGACACTAATCCTGCATTTTAGCATACATATTAACAATATCTATGATACCGTCACGTTGAACAATCTCCCAGCATACACATTAGCAATATCTGTGATAGTACCATTTGAAACAGATTCTAATGGTTATGGATAATTACTTTTTATATTAGGCTAGATGCCTGTGAAGTTGCAGCTTGCTAAACGTCTCGCTTCACGCATCTTTCAGTCACTCACCAAAGAGCCCAAACGAATGATTCATGTCAAGGTGATATTTCAGTGCTTGTCCATCAAGCTCAAAGCCGACATTAAATGTCATCAAAATTCTGTTTGACATATTGTATGTCACACTGGTTTGCCCTGGTTTATGTTGCCTGAGATCCTTTTTACTTTCAATCTTTTGCAGTGAATTTAGATATAGAGATGACCGTCTGGTGTAGAGATCATCAGTTACAGTGCAGTGGTGGAGAGACCGTCCAATGTATAGATCATCAGTTATGGAGCAGTGGTGGAGAGACCGTCCAGTGTACAGATCATCAGTTACAGTGCAGTGGTGAAGAGACCGTCCAGTGTACAGATCATCAGTTACAGTGCAGTGGTGAAGAGACCGTCCAGTGTATAGATCACCAGTTACAGAGCAGTGGTGGAGAGACCATCCAGTGTACAGATCATCAGTTACAGTGCAGTGGTGGAGAGACCGTCCAGTGTATAGATCATCAGTTACAGTGCAGTGGTGGAGAGACCGTCCAGTGTACAGATCATCAGTTACAGTATGATACAGTATGCAGGTTCGAGCCCTGATTCCTCCTGACCCCATCAAAGTGTCCTTGAGCAAGACACTGAACCCCTAATTTCTCCCGGTGAGCAGGTTGGCACCTTGCATGGCAGCCTCTGCCACCGGTGTATGAATGGGTGTGTGGATGGGTGAATGTGAGGCATATATTGTAAAGCGCTTTGAGAAAAAGCGCTATATAAATGCAGTCCATTTACCATGATGGTGAAGAAACCTTCTGGTGTAGAGATCATCAGTTAGAGTATGACAATGGAATGACCATCTGGTGTAGAGATTATCTGTTACAGTATGATGGTGGAGATCTTCTGGTGGTTTGTAGTATTCAGATAGTACATTCAGACATCTTCTCATTCAGGTTCTGATTCACAGAAACAATAACTCAAAATCACGCAGTGTTTTTCCCATCTATCTCTTCCATCTCAAACCTCCAATACCTACCTCCCCAAAGCCACCAAAGACCCTGACAGATTTTATTTAAGAAAATGTATCTTTGGTGAAAACACAACTGTACAATTAACCATTTATCAAAACATTCCTTTTAAACTCAGACAAGAAAGTCCTACATTTCTGTACCGGAACATTTACCCATCTTGTCAGGTTATTTGCTTGTCGTTGCAGTTTTTGCATCCAATTTTTCACACTCGATCACCTTTGGGCAAGGAGCTCTGGGATAATATATAGTTCTCGCACGCTGGCTAATTTACGGTCTTATGGTTTTCTTGTAAAAAAAGATCCCCCCTCACTGAATTGATTCGCTAAAGAAAAATCAATCTACATAAACATTGTAAAAGGAATGATAATTTTTCTGATGTTAATCTGCATGAAATTGCTAAGGAATGCAGTTGAGGCCTAAGCAGCTGCTTGCTATTCAGCTCCATTCCTCCCAGGATACAGTCAAGGACTATGGAGACCAGCCTGGCTCCCTCAGGCAGCGATACCTGGTCTCCTGGATAACTCAGAGACCATAAAAGGAGACACAGCAGGTGGGGCAGTGATGTCACCCCAGGACTGCGCAAGCTTAGCATCTAGTCTCACAGGTTGATTTATGGTGTTGTGTATCTCAGTGGATTTGGCTCTGTGCCAATGTCTGGAAGTTAGCGGACTTTAATTCCGTGACTGGCAGGGTCATAAGGTCACTGTTGGGCCGTTGACCATCTTAACCTCAACCAGGACCATGTCTAGCTATAAGCAGAACAGGCAGTTGCCTGGAGCCCCCAAATTACCTTTTGTTGTGGAGGGTTTTCTTGGATTGGGGGCCTGCCTAGGGCACAGGAAAGGATAAAGCCAGCCCTGACCCCAAATGCTGTACTTGTCGCTTTGGATAAAGGCATCTGCTAAATAGATAAATATAATTTACGGAAGCTGTTGCACATTGCCTTTGAGTCAAATGCCCCTCTGAAATTACATGGTTTCTTCCTCTGACCCTCCAAGAAATTTCCAGTAGCTCTGTTGGATTGAAGTCGACAGTAGAAATTCAGGATGTACATCTCCATCGCATCTCCATCGCCAAGGCGATGCGATACACATGACAATGCATTGCCAATGATCTTATTTTGGTATGTGGGTGATGTGACATGGCGCATTGAGGGAGATGCTGGCTAGGCCAGGCTCAGGACCCTTCCTCATGGCACTCTGTGTTGTGTTTTGGTATGTGGGCGATGTGATCTGGCGTGGTGAGGAAGGGGCTGGCCAGGCTCAGGACCCTTCCTCATGGCACTCTGTGTTGTGTTTTGGTATGTCAGTGATGTGACATGGCATGGTGAGGAAGGGGCTGGCCAGGCTCAGGACTCTCTCATCATGGCACTCTGTGTTGTGTTTTGGTATGTCAGTGATGTGACATGGCATGGTGAGGAAGGGGCTGGCCAGGCTCAGGACTCTCTCATCATGGCACTCTGTGTTGTGTTTTGGTATGTCAGTGATGTGACATGGCATGGTGATTGAGATGTAGGCCAGGCCCAGGACCCTCTTCTCGTGGAGAGGTGTTGTGTTTTGGTATGTGGGTGATGTCACATGGTGTGTTGGCCCAGGTGAGGCACAGCAGCAGTAACCATAGTGACAGTCTGACTTAAGGCATTCTCACCCAGTGGGGAGTGCAATAGGATGTTAGAGGTGGATGATGGTGAATACAGTCTGGGGGTGAATATGACTTAAACAACAAAATAAAACTAAAGACTCGCTTGTATGCCGAAATCCTTAAAAAAATGTTTTTTACTTAAAGAAAAATATCAAAGCAAAAACCAAACAACCAAACTTTGGACTGTATTCAAGATTCTTCCTCACTTTCCCATAAACATAAGAACAAGTTGGCGATTCTTCCCCCTTCACAAACAGACACAAAAGAGAGCTTGCTGTTGTGTACAACAGCTTACAAATGCAAGCAGGCGCCCGATAAAAGGCGTGTCCTCCAGTGTGTCTGGAAGCATAATGAAAAACATTAATAATACCATTTGCTCCCTAAATAAATAATATGCGATTAATAAAACAAAATGATGTAACTCACTATCCTACATTAAAATGGAAATTTACTGATGTAAAGATGTTAAAAAAAACTATGTATCCCAAATTCATCTGAAATTGTATCCGGTGTAGACTTTGTTAAATCGACACAGTCACATTTGCGGACTCTTACGCCGGTGCACTGATGCCAATCGGTGAATCGTACCATCCCTAGCAGAAATGCCTGCCAAGTGCTCGACATCCCAGTGATTTTCTGTTTCGCTTCTGCTTTCAGAAGCTTGATCGCGAGCCTCGAAGCCTCTCGACCCTCTCAGATGCATCTTTGGTACTTTGATAAGTTCTTTATTTAGCCTTCTAAAATATTACATTCTTCGGAGGTGCTGCGTTTCTGAGGCACGTTCAGCCCTGAGCAGATGCTGTATTCCACGCTGTTTCTGCTCACGGCATGTTGATTTACACCTCTGGAGTTTTCGTTCAGCATTACAGAAGGAATGTTTGGACTGAGTGTGCTTGCTAGAGGTTACAGTACCAAGGTTGTGTCTGGGATTGGAATGACTTTTCATCTTTCAGCCAATACTGGGAACCGACTCTAGTGATGGACTTTGGCCTTGACCATCCACTCGTGAAGTCAGGACGTTTGAATCACGTGATAATACCGTTTCGGGGGGGCCAACCCAGGTACAAGTCAATATGCCACAATGCTGTGTCTCAGTGTTTTAATCAATCTGAAACAAAAAAGCTGAAGAATTCTCCTTCTAAAGCACAATAAAGACAAAAGGAAGTAGCTGCGTAAACTAATTAGCCATTATTACAATTTTTAATGTTTAGTACTGGAATGTGACAGTAGACAAAATTCACAGTTTAGTGCGTACTTCAATTTTGGGTTCAGGGGTCGGTGCAATTTCAGTACAGTAGCAAACATATAATTTCTTCTGAGATTATTTATTATTAAAACTGGCAACACAATTAGGAAAGCTGTAAACCAAAGGCAATGTGTCAGTTGAAGCACCAGAATAACAGGAGAAGCTTATTTGAACATTGTAAAAAAATGAATAAAATAAATCAAACACTAAAATGATGTGCCAATGTGTTGATAATTCCCCCTGGCAAAAGAGCTACACTCTGATTAAATTGAACAAACTGAACCCCCTTCCTCACCAAGCTTTTTCACACCCCCCCTCTCTTTTTTTCAACTGGACTTACAGGAAGTTACCCCCCCTTTTCACCTTTAAGGATGCCTTGCTTTGAATAATGTGGGTAATATAACCGACTCCGCCACAATGCCACTCTGTTTGACCCCAGTAACAGTTTTACGTCATGCTTTACGTCAGAATTAGCAAGCGGATTAGTGCCAGTCATCCCATCGGCTGATGCTGGTGACCTCCTAGTGCGCCTTCTTCTGCGGTGGTGCTTACTTAACAGCTGTCGGCACAAAGTAAAATCGGGGTGGTGAAGTTTCACGGGGAGGTCACCAGGATGCCAGTCCATCAAAAGGGACAAACTGTGGACAAGTTAGGGACACCTGTTCACCGGAACCTTCTGTGTGTTTCTACGGTATGGAAACATGGGGAGCACAGGCAAACTTCAAAGACAGGCTGGAATCGAGCCCCCAAACCTGCACGCGTGAGGCTGAACATGCTACAGTCACAGCTGGTGTCTGAAAACACAGTTCATACACCGATACAGAGAAATAGAGAGAAAAATTGGTAACAATTTTCTTGAGGGGCCAAAAATTCTTAGTAGTAACTCAGTTACTACTGAAATACAAATCATGGGACAAATAATGAACAAATATACTCACAATGTAAGATGAAAGATGTGTAATGATTTATTAATGATGAACAAACATGACATAAGTTTGTAAAACAACACTTAATTTGTGGTTAATTAATGCATGAGTAATAGCATAATACAATATTTGTGTCCCATCAAGCAAAATGTTATCGATAAATTAAATACATTTTTCAAAATTGTCACCGTGGATATTCTGTATGGGGATGTAGGTTTTTCATCAGCCAAAACCTTTAAAATCAGACTAGTGTATTCACAGTATCTCAGTTTTGCTCTTGCTTTCTGGTAGTATTGTGTCCAACAGAATCAGGATAACTGACAGATACATCCCATAATATGTGACACAAAAAACAACAGTCCCTTTTGTTACAATATTCAACAGCAATTGCCTGCTTAGAATAACATGCAATATCCTCTTAAAAGTTTCCTTGGATCTATTGATAGACCACAATCTGTGCCTGCTAGGTACCACCACAATGTTACCACTGCTCTTATCCACTGAGGAAGCTTTACAGTATAAGTACAGAAGGAATGTGACCATAAACGAAAGACCAAAATTGGATAACAGGATGTCTACAGCTTAGATTCAAGATATTGGTCTTTTTTGTATCAATGCATAGGAGTTCATTCTTGCTCCATTCGGTCCATAACATGTAACAGGTAACAGGATTAGACAGCCCAAAGCATAACAAGGGCATTCACAACAACAAAGCAGACATATGGCTATGCATTACAGAGGTATGTATTCATGGGAAGAAATATGAAATACATAAAAGAAATGGCTGAAATGTGCAGTATCACTTAGTCCTGTAAAGTGTACTGTACATTTATGAGGCTGGAGTAGTATCACTCTCTATAGTGTTGTTGAATTGTGGAGGGGATAAAAAAAGGACTCGGAATGGATGGAAGGACTGCTTGGAAAGTCCTGCGAAGGAAGTGTACTGCTTGGAGTGTTACAGGAAGGAAATGTACTGCTTGGAGAGTCACGGGGAGGAAATGTACTGCTTGGAGAGTCACAAGAAGGATATGTAATGCTTGGAGGGTCAAAGGGAGGAAATGTGATGCTTGGAGGGTCAAAGGGAGGAAGTGTAATGCTTGGAGTGTTACAGGAAGGAAATGTACTGCTTGGAGAGTCACAGGAAGGAAAGATACTGCTTGGATTGGCACAGGGAGGAAATGTACTGCTTGGAGAGTCACAGGAAGGTTATGTAATGCTTGGAGACTAAAAGGAAGGAAGTTTACTGCTTGGAGGGTAAAAGGGAGGAAGTGTACTGCTTGGAGGGTCAAAGGGAGGAAGTGTACTGCTTGGAGTGTTACAGGAAGGAAATGTACTGTTTGGAGAGTCACCGGAAGGAAGTATACTGCTTGGAGGGTCACAGGGAGGAAATGTACTGCTTGGAGAGTCACAGGAAGGATATGTAATGCTTGGAGGGTAAAAGGGAGGAAGTTTACTGCTTGGAGGGTCAAAGAGAGGAAATGTGATGCTTGGAGGGTCAAAGGGAGGAAGTGTACTGCTTGAGATGTTACAGGAAGGAAATGTACTGCTTGGAGAGTCACAGGAAGGAAAGATACTGCTTGGATTGGCACGGGGAGGAAATGTACTGCTTGGAGAGTCACAGGAAGGTTATGTAATGCTTGGAGGGTAAAAGAGAGGAAGTGTACTGCTTGGAGACTAACAGGAAGGAAGTTTACTGCTTGGAGGGTCAAAGAAAGGAAATGTACTGCTTGGAGAGTCACAGGAAGGATATGTAATGCTTGGAGAGTTATAAGAGAAATCCAAAGACAGAGACACATAAGGAGATCTACGAGAGATATTTTCTCATTTTGATGAAAACAAGTAAAAGATGCAGTCATTCTATATTTCTGTTGCATTCTATGCTAAAACAATTAGATCTTGTGTATTTATAAGGCTTTTTAATAAGGAAAAATCCAAAAGTTTTGTTCTTAAAGCATAAATTCTATACTGCTTGGAAAATGAATTCTATCGAGTCTTTGTACCCTGCATGACTAAAGGTTATAGCATTTATTAAAAGGAAAGAGGAAGAGAAGGAAGTAGATAAAAGTGATGAATGGGACCTATGAATATTCTAAGTAACAATAAAAGCATGTGGTCAGCACTCCACTACGCGGTCAGTGTTGAGGTGACGATCAGTGACCCTGCCTCCGTGGCCTAGAATGGTGCCTTAACAAGACCTGAGCGTGATCAGACAGACCCGGACTAGCTTCTAAAGCCCCGGGATGCAAGCAGGCGGCCAAGGCCGAGCCAGCGCCGATGGAGAGAAGGATGAGTCGCGGACAGCTGTGTTGACCATGACCTCACTGCCGCTGTTGCCGTGACTAATACCTGGAGCACTGGGGATCCTAGGTCTATCTGGCCCAGGCGCCCCAGTACCCCGCCCCGCCTGCTACGTGCTGCGCCTTTCCCACTGGCAGGGTCTAATGAGGACACGGCCCACCCCTGGCCACTCGCTGTTTATGAACCTCGGCACCATCCTCTTGACGTCAGCATCAAATCCACAGTCTACCTGGAAAGCCGGGAGCTGGCCGGCTCGGCAGCCATTTTGTTTTCTTAGGGTGCACCTGAGCAAAAAAAGGAATGATCAAGAATTCACAAAAAACAAGCAAAAACGTGCCCGGGCCCACAATGTTAAAAATTCCCTGAGATCATAGTGCAAGTTAGTTTATGTGCGTTAGCTGCATCTTAAGCGGTGTTATGAAGCACACAAAACATGTCTCATCTTTTGTACGTGAAAAGCATCAAAGTATGTAATTCTGTCTCCCAAGACAGTCGCTGGAGGTACACAGCATAGTAATGAAAGCCCATTACAAGGATCATTGGAATGCCAGATTTCAGTTAAAGCTTTACTTGGGTGTCATGAAACATTTGGTTTTTATTTTTTGCAGTTTAGCCTAATAAATGTTTTTCTACATTATGTTTTTGGTACTACGAGTTTGCCTTTAGCCTCATGAGGGCTGACGACGTCGGTTCCGCACCTCAGATAAGTAGCACTGAGAGAATCTTTTTGCGCCAACCTGTCTATCGAGCAATAGATGAGGTGGGCCACTCAGCAGTACTCCCTGGGTTTCCATCCTTAGCCCTCAGTTACTCTCCTGTCCCCGGGCAAACTGAAACTATCTTTATTTTGAGCTAACTTGTTAAACTCGGCAGAAAACTCTTCAACGGGATGCCGGCCATTTTGAGCTGCAGTCAAAGAAGACAGAATGCTCTGTGTTTTTCTGTTTTTGAAGATTGTTTTCACCCACCATGAGTTCTGGGATGTCTTGACAAGAAATGAAAAAAAAAATTCTTTCATTTAAAAAAAAAAAAAAAAAAAAAAACTGTCTTGGAGAGAGAGAGTGAAAGTGCATAATGTGAATTTAATTTAACAGAGCATAGGGGCAGAGGACAGCGAATGCCCAGAAATGACCACGCTGCCAAAGCAGCGGGGGAAATGTGATTTTCAGATGGCCTCCTACAGGAGTGACCTTGTCTGTGTGAAATAAATGACCATGATAAGCAACAACAAGCACATAACAAGCCATGACAAGCAACAACGAGCAGCAGCATGTAACAGCAAGAATACAGCGATAAGCAAATGAAAGATAACAAGCAAGTAATAGCAAATAAAGAGAAGGCAAACAGCAATAAGCAAAAAGTAAAATAAGCAAGTAAAAACAGGCAAAGAGATTCAAGAAACAGCAAAAACAAGCAGCAATAAGAAAATAATAAATAAGCAAGTAAACACAGATAAAGAGAATGCAAGAAAAGCTAATAGCAAAAAGCAAATAAAACGTAAGCAACAAAAACAAAAGAACAACAAAAAGCAAATAATATGCAGCAAACAAACTGCAATAAGCAAATAACAAGCAGCAACAAGTAAATAACGGGTAAAAAATGAAAGGATATGTAACTAAAAGCAAAAAAAAAAAAACATCAGTAGACAAATAACAAAAACAAACTGCAAGCAAATAACAAAGACCTAGGAAGCAAAAACTAGAAAATCTGGTGTAGCAATTTTTTTTTGTGTAAAACAGGGGTGTTAAACTCCAGTCCTGCACATTTTTGGGTTTCGTCTTATTTAACACACCTGATTCAACTCCTTCAAACTCCTTGTGCTAATTACCACACAGCTCTTGAGCTAAATCATTTGTGGGGGAACAGGGAAAGAACTAAGGGCTACACAGGGCTCCGGTCCCCCAGGACTGCAGTCTGACACCTTTGGTGCAAAAGGCTTAAAGGCAGACACCTGTAATCTTGTGTAATAATTTGTGCGGAGGGGTGGATTCCAGGATCACCATGACGGTGAACTGGATGTCCTAGAAAATGAGCGAAAGAAAGAGCACTTTTGTAAAATTTTAAATCATTTTTGACATCTGACACATGACTTGTGTATGTCAGCAAGTATCTTAACTAATGGTTGGTTTTACAACTGAATCAAAGATAATGACCATTCTCAAAGCTAGGCTGGACTTTGCCAACACGCCCATATCGATATTCATGAAGTCGCTCCCTATGTAAATGAGGTCTGCGTCAAATAAAACAATAATACAAAAGAAATTGTAAAAGGGTGAATGTCAGGCCCTCCGAGTGGCCGCTGGTCTTTTTAGGGGCAGGAATATATCCATAATAAGGATCTGTGGCAGACTGTCGATGGCCTTCAGTATTACAGCGTTATTAGAGGCGGTCTTGAACAATTTATCCACCCCCCCGTGGGATCTACTTCTATTAAAATCTCATTTTGGCGTGAATGGGACACGTAGGTGTGAGCACAGCCACATGGGGGTTATGCGGTCCGTCAGACCTTTTCATTCATTTATCTTGGGTCCCAAATGAATACCAAGGACTGAGAGCCACCAGCCAATCAGGTTTTATCAAACACCAACAGATGGAGTACTCCATTCTGCTCTGCCTGCCCTATTGGATAATTCACAAAGTAAAATAAATGTACAAAAATGAAGGCCATACCCGGAAAAAGCACAACAGGTAGATCAAAAGGAGGTGTTGTGTGAGGCTGAACAGGTGTGCTGGCTCCAATGTGCAGGAAAAAGCCATGGAAAATTGTTTATGATTAGCCAGATCTCTAACATGGGGACAAAAAGTGCCTCAACGCTGCCCCTGGTGGCATGTGGAGGTGAGAATGTAATTAAAACATGTTTTATATATGGATCTTCAGCTGTTTTAATGAATTGGTTTAAGGTTGTCTGCAACAAACACAGAGAGGAATACAAATGATTAACAATCATTAAGCCAAATCCAAGATACACCCATACTGGTCATTGCTCGACCCTGTGAATTTTAATCCGACAAATGTCTCATGCCACAGCATTTTATGGGTTATAACTGTGTTCACAGTGAACGAACAAATAAATGCAAAAACTGTGAGAATGAGAGATCTTGAGGAACATGGGGAAAAAAAAATCATTCCTTCACCATGAGAGAGGCAGTAGCATATAACTACGAGAAATCGATTTTAGGAAGCGAGCGAATCGATAAATTGTGCGCCATGGGTGTGAAGCTCTCACGATTATCTGAATGCCGTCACTCAGTTGAGGAACGCGCATTTTCCCGTGCAAACAAAAGCACGCGGGCCCAGCGGCCCCCCCAGCCAGTCAGAATGGGCTTCCTACTGCAGGGCAGAAGCAATTTCGAGCCTTTGCCAAGCTGCTTCCTGGTAATTTGCACATTGATGTCTTAGGTGTCCGTCCACGAGGGGATCCGCCGGACTCTGAATAATTCACAAACGCCCCCCCCTTCTATCCGTAACACATAAGTTCATCTACCTTCACGGGCCTTCTCTTCCTGCACTGTGGAGAGCAGTCCGGACCACTTGGGCTTCAAAGGGGGGGGGGTGTTAGTGTTTATTGACCCGCTTCAAACCCCGCCATTTTCCCCAAAATGTGTCCCCCTTTCTCAGTCTGTCTCTCTCTCCCTTCTGCATCTCTATCCATAACCTTGGACATCCCAGCCGTAATGGATATGGGTGCAGGAAGGGTTGAGAAGATTTAGGACAAGGTGGGCATTTAGTTTTTGGATGGAAGGTCACATGCAACCGGATCGCACCTCGACTTCACCCCTCCCCCTCCCCTCATCATGATGCAACCCCCCGATCACGGACAGCCGGATGCCAAACTTGATAGTTGAGGAATCCCAGATAGGATGCAATAGAACTTTATTGATCTCCCAAGAGGGGAATTCAAATGCCAGTTCAGTGGTGGAGACGTCACCCCTCAAAGAGCCTTCAGACAAGTTCATTTTCAACATCCATCTTGACCTTTCTTTTTCCTAAGCTGTAAACTTCCAGAAAATCAGACAATGACAACATAAATTCCCCCGTCTATGAATGTTCATTCCTGTTTGAGCTGACCCAGGCTTCCAGGAGATGTTTTGATTGTGGGGCATAACTTGGCATCAATCTGTGATCTACAGGTGACCCTTTCCCAAAGAGTTCACAATACCAGTACTAAATATCCACTTGCCTTGTCACATTGAAACAGAAACTAAAGTCTGCTATACAGAACAGGGTTGAGGAATACACTCATCAATTCCAATCCAAATCAAGAAATGGAACTAGAGTTGGAATTTAAATATCCCTGAAATTCTCATTCAATTTCAATTCTGTTCCCCATAGTGTTTTTCCAGTCTGAACTCCAGTTCCATTTCCCGATTTGGATTGGAATTGATGAGTTCATTCCAGAATGGTCCCAACCCTGATACAGAACACAGAACCTTAAAAGGACTTCCCCAGCTGATGCTAAAATCAGCCTAATATGACTATATGACAGTGTTTCCCAAGTCCTCGGGAAACCCCGGCATCCTATCACGGTACCACCCTTGAATTCAGTGAGCTCCTCACAGTGACCCATTTTTTGGCGTATGTTTGTAGAAGCGGTCTGCATGCCTACAGTAGGTGCTTGATTTTATGCACGTGTGGCTATGGAAGTGATTGGAGCACCTGAATTCAATGGTTTGGAGGGGTTTCCCAATACCTTTGGCAATATTGTGTATGTGTGGGTGTGTGTGTGTGTATTTGAATACCTATTTGGCATTGCTTTCGGCATAAGGAATTCTAATATGTAATAAACCCTTTTTTTTCCTTCAGCATTTCAAAACATTGTATTTATTCAATATGGATAGCACATGAACTGATAAAACCTAATGAGCAAAATAATTTAGATTAATCACCATTAGAACTTTAATCCAAAATTATTATTACAATTGCGATTGTACATTTTGTCTTTCAATAATGTATCTGGTAAAGGCGAAGTGTATGATTCAGGCATGAAAGAGTAGGATGATCATAAATCCAATTTCCTAATCCTACACCATCCTGCAATTCGTAATTATTGATGATCCACATGCCCAGACTCTTCATACAAGCAACACCAATCAACTCTAGTACCAATTTGTATGGTGACGTGTGAATTTCCACACGGTACCAATGTATCAAATTCGGAATGTTCCCCTGCTGCCTTAAAATGACAGCAGTACACAGCTGAGCTTCCTCGCAGACTAGACTAGACCCATTATGCCACACATAGCTCCTAAGCACCTATTTGTTGTTAAAAATATTAAAGGAGAATCACATTCGGTTTATTTTTATATAGCACCTGTGCTGTGATTAGTCCAAAGCACTTGACATGGTCAAATAACAGTGGCCACTAACTCAAAAATTTATGGTGACAAGAGTCTTAATGGATATTAAGTAAGAGCCATTAGAGGAAAGGAAACAAAACTGTGGTTTTTATTGCAGTTCTGATTTTTAGAGAATCAGCTTTATTCACAGCCTGCTCGACAGCTACCTTGTAGTTATGATATCATCTGACATTGTTACCGGCGATAAAGGTGACATCATTAACAGTTTCGATAAACTTTAAAGACATGCCTCTCCAGTATACAAATCCTGTCCTTCCAGCTGTACGAGAACGAAACATTTCTAACATTTAAAGTTATCTAAGGCTGGCAGGACACTCCACGCTGTACACGCCGCAAGACTCACACGACGTCAGGCTCGCTCTCTCCACAGGCGATGCGGTAAATGGCTTGTCACTGCAGCGGCTTGCTGCATCTCTACACCAGTGTCAAAGTTTCGGCTCAGTAGGAGAGCGTGCCTGATTTTCAAAAACCAATCTGAGATACATATGAAGTTTAAAGCAATACCAAGTTTTTCCATCTCTGTGGTGCAACACTTGAAGGACAAACAACAGCACAAAGGCTCTATCTGGTTTTCTCAGCATGCACTCTATGCTACAAACACGCCTGTGTTTATTACCACCAGAATATTACCCAGGATTCAAAGGTGTCCTGTGCAAATCAAGGGCACTAATGTCTGGCTATGAACTGGAAAGTATATACAGCATATAATACTTTGCAAAAGTCTGAGGCAGCCAAAGAAAACATACTGTTTAAATGATCTTCCCTTTGGTGCAAAACTGATTTAATGTATATGAAATCGTGCCAGCTTAGCCACTTCTGCTCAAATCACCCCTATGTCTTGTCTAACCATCCAATACGTCCATGTCATTTTTGACTTGACCACTACCCCATCATGTTCGGTCAATCAGTACCTCATCGAGTTATTTAACTGATTAAGTTAACCGATTTATTAAGCTGATGGAGAAGCTTAGCAAATACATGGAATGGATGAGGTGCCCCTGAGGAGAAGTCTGGGAACTGAAGCGGTGATCATCTAGCCACCCCAAAAGATATCAGCGACTTTTTGGAGATCAGAAGCAATTCTTGTAGTTATTACTGTGTTACTGATCATCTGTAAATATCCTAACATTATATTGTTCATTGATATTTTTCAGAGCAAACACTTACTACTCGGAGAAACAACTTTTAACATTTTTTTTGACTACCTAAGATTTTCTCACAGTCCTTTGGATTAATGTGACACTTAACCTGAACCATATGTGTCTAATTAGCAGAGTGTATTTACTTCAGTGTTTACACTGGAAATGGGAAAAGGTGAGGATGAGCTTAGTGATGGCCTTACAAGCGGATACATGGCTTTCCCATAAGATTTGCTTGATAGTAAGTTTTATTTCTTAACAAACTCAACAAAAATAAGATCAAAGAGAATCATTCAACTTCTAGCACAGGGCTCTTCAACTCTGGCCCTCGATTCCAAATCCAGGCCTTGTTTTCAGTTCCCCCAGACAGTTAGGTTAATAATTACTGATTCTGATTGGCCAGAGGCTTCACACCTGGCTCACAGTTAAAGGAAGGCTGGAAAATCAGCAGGACTCAGCCCCTGAGGACCGTGAGCTGAATTGCCCTGTTCTAGCTGTTTATCAAAAACTGTGTCACAGTGATTCTGCAGCCTATCCCAGGCAGGACAGGGCTGGTTTAGGGTTAGAATCCTCTGGAATCATCTGAATGTTATTTTGAAAATTTGCTTCTGTACAGCAGTCGATCTGTGTGTTCAGGCGGGCAGCTAATCATTTAACACTATCAAGCCGTCGAGTCATCGAGTTTGAACAAAACCAGTTTGAACAATATAAAATGTCAAAACAGCATAACCAGGAATATCATATTGGTTTGGACTATGGACCTTTGCGTCTGGTTTTTCTAGAGTGAAAAATTTTCTAAAACAAAAAATAAAGTTCCCCTGTCTAGACATTGTTATTTTTCTTCCTATCAAGTCTGTTTTGGTTCCCCTTTCCAGGGCATCTCATTAGTCGACTTCTTGAGTTCGTTGAGTCATTGTTTCAATGCCTCTGACATCGCACAGAACTTCCTGTCATTTGAAAGGTAACCCTAACTATGCTGCCTCCGGTACCACAAAATAAACAAATTTCAAGTAAAATGAATATATTACCATTTGGCAACAACAAACCAGTTCACAGGACACACTATGTACACAAGATGTATCCTGTCTCCCTGTATTAAGTCTAATCAACAACCATAATGTTACACTGCATATGTCGCTAGAACCACCTACCTTATAAAAAGGTTTGAACATTCTACCCAGGATACATATGTTGTGCAAACTTATCTGGATCTAGATCGGCTGTTTGGCTACAGTTTTGCTGCAGATGCTCTGTAAAGAGATTTGACCCCTTTCATAGCAATCGTGCACTTAAAAATAAGCAAAAGTGCCCAGGGTTGGTAGTACCAGGAACGTAGCTTTATCCATTCATCCATCCATCCATCCATCCATCCATCCATTTTCTGTAACCCTTCGTCCAATTCAGGATCACAGAGGATCTAGTACCTATCCAAGAGGCTATGGGCACAAGGCAGGGAACAACCCAGGATGGCCTGCCAGGTCATCAACCCACGCACCATTCAGTCACACATGCACACCTACGAGCAATTTGGCAACTCCAGTTAACCTCAACATATTTTTGTACTGTTGGGAGGAAACGGAGCACCTTTGTCACCCATGCCTGTAACTATGTACAGCTGTGGCCAAAAGTTTTGAGAATGACACAAGTACAGTGGTGCCTGCGGTTCATGAACACTGTGGTCTACAAACAGTTTGGTTCACGATCAAAAATTGGTGCGCAAAATAGAACAGATTCCTCGACCAGATTCCTTTTTTTATACTCGTGTAATACCGGCGGCTTGCCCCGCATGTCCCAGCATGCCCCGTATGTCCCAGCATGCCCCGCATGCAATGTAAATAGAAGTACTACAACAGGCACCCAACGAGCACCGAACACAAATACACAGACGGGAAACACAAGGTTGTCAGTCACCGAACAGCAAGATGCACACACTAAATACACACGAGGATCGGACTGGGTACACACAAGACACGGGCAAACACACACGGACAATAATGAAAAACAACCATTAACATAACAACAACAATACAAGGGTTAACTTCTGTGGCAGTTATTCTTTATTCTGTGGCAAGCAAGTCCCCACGTCTCTCTCTGCTCCCGCGATGCCTGGGTCCGCTGGTTGCCACAGTATATTGTGTTTTACTTCAAAGTTTTTACTATAAAAAACAGATAATTAATTAACAAAAATTATTATTTGGTAGGCTTGTGAATGAATTAATCAAATTTCAATGGTTTCTTATGGGGAAAATTGCGTTGGTTCGTGTACAAATCGGTTCACAACCACTTTCCTGGATTGTGTTCGTGAACCGCAGGCACCACTGTATTGGTTTTCACAAAGTTTGCTGCTTCAGTGTTTATGGATCTTTTTGTCAGATGGTATACGGAAGTATAATTACAAGCATTTCATAAGTGTCAAAGGCTTTTATTGACAATTACATTAAGTTCATGCAAAGAGTCAATATTTGCAGTGTTGACCCTTCTTTTTCAAGACCTCTGCAATTTGCCCTGGCTGCTGTCAATCAACGTCAGGGCCAAATCCTGAATGATAGCAGCCCATTTTTGCATAATCAATGCTCAGATTTTGTCTGAATTTGTGTGGTTTTGTTTGTCCAGCCACCTCTTGAGGATTGACCACAAGTTCTCAATGGGATTAAGATCTGGGGAGTTTCCTGGCCATGAATCCAAAATGTTGATGTTTTGTTCCCTGAGCCACTTAGTTATTACTTTTGCCTTATGACATGATGCTCCATCATGCTGGAAAAGGCATCGTTCATCACCAAACTGTTCTTGGATGGTTGGGAGAAGTTGCTCTCGGAGGATGTTTTGGTACCGTTCTTTATTCATGGCTGCGTTCTTAGGTAAAATTGTGAATGAGCCCACTCCCTTGTCTGAGAAGCAGCCCCACACCTGAATGGTCTCAGGATGCTTTACTGTTGGCATGACACAGGACTGATGGTAGCGCTCACCTTTTCTTCTCTGGCTAATCTTTTTTCCAGATGCCCCAAACAATCGGAAAGAGGATTCATCAGATTCATCAGCAGTCTAATCCCTGTACCTTTTGTAGAATATCAGTCCGTCCCTGATGTTTTTCTTGGAGAGAAGTGGCTTCTTTGCTGCCCTTCTTGACACAAGGCCGTCCTCCAAAAGTCCTCTCCTCTCACACCTGCCTGCTTCCATTCCTGAGCAAGTTCTGCACTGGTGGTGCCTCGATCCTGCAGCTGAATCAACTTTAGGAGACGGTCCTGACGCTTTCTTGGGAGCCCTTACGCCTTCTTCACAACAATTATGGTTGATTTAGGTACAGTCTTACTAGAAGCAACATCCTTGCCTGTGAAGCTTTTTTTGGGCAAAGAAATGATGACTGCACGTGTTTCCTTGCAGGTAACCATGGTTAACAGAGGAAGAACAATGATTTCAAACACCACCCTCCTTTTAAAGCATCCGGTCAGCGTGACAGAGTGATCTCCAGCCTTGTCCTCGTCAGCACCCTCACCTGTGCAGGTCCTTTTGTGGCAGTGCTGAAATGCAGTGGAAATAGTTTTTTTGAGATTAAGGTTATTTTCATGGCAAAGAGGGACTTTGCAATTAATTGCAAATCATCGGATCACTCTTCATAACATTTTGGAGTGTATGAAAATTGCCATCATAAAAACTGAGGCAGTAGACTTTGTGATAATTAATATTTGTGTCATTCTCCGAAATTTTGGCCACGGCTATAGTACAATTATGGGTTCAACACCC